>JAVJIF010006990.1:0-161540 GCA_038442645.1 Agave tequilana | reverse complement strand
ACGTTAAATATAAAGAACTTGCAAGTAAGGGAAATTAAATCACAGAAAAGATAACAAACGCAACACAAGTGATTTATCCTGATTCGGTCCTTGTGACCTACATTCAGTCTTCAAGCCACCCGCTTGAGATTTTCCTTTAACCTTTGACTTTGTACACCCAAATCAACACCTTGTATATCACTTGACAAATCTCCTTTGCTAAATGTATACAACTCTTCTTACAAACCAAGAAGACGACAACACCTTGTACAACCTCTCTTCAACCCGAAGACGCTCTTGTACAATGCTCCTCTTTGAGTGATTACAAACAATCCTATAAGCCTTGAATCTGTATGTAACCGTGAACAAGGGCTCTTATAGTGGACTCTCAGAAATCTTCACTATAGAGTAGGAATTTGAATGAAGAACTGAAAGTTGAAACAGTTTTTCCTGAAAAGCAGATTTTTGAACAGAGTTTTTGTGCAGAAAACTTGTATCTTGAATTTGTGTTTTTAGCTTAGGACAACATCCTATTTATAGCTGAAATCTATGGTCAGTTAGGGTAGTTATCAGGTCATTTTGAATATTGAAACGTTGGATAAAACACCAGAAAACAGAAACTGTTCAACAGTCAGAAACTGCCATTAGTCGACTAGGGGTTAGGGTTAGTCGATTAGGGTAGGCAATTTAGCCTGGGTTAGTCGACTAATAAATAGGCCAAGTTGACTAGGGCATGATTGAAACAAAAGACATGTTTCTGAAAACTGAAACTAGTAGACTAGCAGAGTTTATAAGTCGACTATAACTTGTATTAGTCGACTAGTAATATTGATAAGTCGACTAATGCTGATAAATAGAAAGTTGATATCTTTTCAGGATAATACTTAGTCGACTATAGGATTTATAAGTCGACTAGATAAGGTATTAGTCGACTACAAGAGGAGTCAAGTCGACTAATAGAAGGGTCAAGTCTTCTAATAGAAAGGGTCAAGTCTACTAATAGGTGGTCAAGTCTACTAATAGGAAGGGTCAAGTCTACTAATAGGACTATTTTGTGTGTGATCAAGGCTTTTAACAAATATCTAAAAATACACAATGAAGTACAAATTACATTTGTTATCATCAAAATAAGTTCCAACATTCTCCTTTTTGATGATATTTTTTATGCATGACAACTCCCCCTGCAGAGAATATGTTATATGTTCTCCCTTTGCAGAAAATATGTTAGCGTCATATAACAGATGTTGGCATGTTCAGTGGCTTTTTCTTCGTCAGAGGAAGAGGAATCACTATTTTCCCATGAAGCTTGGTAGTCTTTCCTTTTTCTGAACTTTTCTCTCTTAAATTTACCTTTTGAGCAATGGGCAATCCTTTCTCATATGAACTGTTTTATTATAATTAAAACATTTAAACTTACCTTGCTTCAAGAACTTTCTAAATTTTCTTGAAAACATTGCCATCTCCTCTTCATCGTTATCTGAATTGGCTGTATCTGAGGATGCATCGAAGGCAAGTTCTTTCTTCTTGATTTGTTGTTCATCCTTCTTTCTATCTTTGAGTTGCACTTTATATGCCATTAGATTACCAATAAGGTTTTCTAATGACATTGTTGAGAGACCATTCGCTTCTTCTATTGCAGTTATTTTCTTCTCCCAATCTGATATGAGTGCACGAAGGATCTTGCAAACTTTTTCGACTTGGGTGTATTTCTTTCCAAGGGATGTTAAGGAATTTGTTATGTCAGTGAACCTTGTTATCATTTCTGAAATTGTTTCGTTCTCCACTATTTAGAAGAGTTCGAACCTGTGAACAAGAACAGAAATTTTAGACTTTTTAATCTTATTTGTACCTTCATGTGTTACCTATAGTATGTACCATATTTGATTTGCAGATGTGGCTGTTGACACACGATTGAATTCTTCTTTGGTTAAGGCATAAAATAAAGCATTCATCGCTTTGACATCAAGGTTCGCATTCTTCTTTTGATCATCACTCCAAGCGCTGTAATTGGTAGTCGGTTTGGTGTACGCTGCTTCTACTATATTTCATAGTTCGTAGTTGATCGATTGCAAGTAGATCTTCATTCTACACTTTTAGTAGTTGTAGTTCGATCCATCAATAGCGGTGGACGTTGTGTAGAATGTCTTTCTTTGAATTGTGATGAAGGAAACTTCGTTGCCATCCTTATATGTTGTCGACTGGGTATGCAGGGCTCTGATTAGAGTATGCTGGGCCGGGCCTGATACCAATTGTTGGTCCCGAGATGATATCAATTGTAAGATCTAAAATATACATCAACACTCAAATAAAGATATTAGCGTTAAATATAAAGAACTTGCAAGGAAGGAAATTAAATCACAGAAAAGATAACAAACGCAAACACAAGTGATTTATCCTAGTTCGGTCCTTGTGACCTACATCCAGTCTCCAAGCCACCCGCTTGAGATTTTTCTTTAACCTTTGACTTTGTACACCCAAAATCAACACCTTGTATACCATTTGACAAATCCCCTTTGTCAAATGTATACAACTCTTCTTACAAACCAAGAAGACGACAACAACCCTTGTATAACCTCTCTTCAACCCGAAGACGCGCTTGTACAATGCTCCTCTTTGAGTGATTACAAACAATCCTATAAGCCTTGAATCTGTATGTGATCGTGAACAAGGGCTCTTATATGTGGACTCTCAGAAATCTTGACTATAAAGTAGGAATTTGAATGAAGAACTAAAAGTGAAAACAGTTTTCTGAAAACAGATTTTTGAACAGACTTTTTGGGTAGAAACCTTGTATTTTGAATTAGTGTTTTTAGCCTAGGACAACATCCCTATTTATAGCTGAAATCTATGGTCAGTTAGGTAGTTATCAGGTCAATTTTGAATATTGAAACGTTGGATAAAATACCAGAAAACAGAAATTGTCCAACAGTCAGAAACTGCCATTAGTCGACTAGGGGTTGGGGGTCGACTAGGGTAGGCAATTTAGACTGGGTTAGTCGACTAATAAATGGGTCAGGTCGATAAGGGCATGATTGAAACAAAAGACAAGTTTCTGAAAACTGAAACTAGTCGACTAGCAGAGTTTATAAGTCGACTATAACTTGTATTAGTCGACTAGTAATATTGATAAGTCGACTAATGCTGATAAACAGAAAGTTAATATCTTTTCAGGATAATACTTAGTCGATTATAGGACTTTTATAAGTCGACTAGATAAGGTATTAGTCGACTACAAGAGGAGTCAAGTCTGCTAATAGGAAGGGTCAAGTCTACTAATAGGTGAGAAGGATCAAGTCTACTAATAGGACTATTTTGTGTGTGATCAAGACTTTTAACAAATATCTAAAAATACACAAACATAGTACAAATTAAATTTGTTATCATCAAAATAAATTCTAACATGGTGGTGGTGGTGGTGGTAATGGAGGATCAGATATGGTGGTAGTGATGAAGTGGGTGGTGGGGTGGGACGTGTGGTTTTACGATCTGATTGCAATGGGTAGTGGTGACATTTTCAATGGTGCGTGGTGGAGAAGGTGATGATAAAATAAATAAATAAATGTTGGGAGACTGGATCTCATATATGGGTAGTTTGATCGTCAGCTCTCTTTTAGGGTAGTTTTGGATAGTAAATTGAACCAAAATAAAGTTGTAGTATATATCTCAAAATAGGTTAAAATATAAGTATTTTTGTGGGATTTCTCCTTTGGTTAACAAAAAATGTTTAGGTTTAAGATAATTATCAGCAATTACAATTTAGAATAGAAATTTTAAACAGCACAAAAAGAGAATTCAGTATATTTAATAGAGTTTAACTAGCTATAAAACAATGAGTTCAAAGTGGAAAAGTAATAACCACAAAATCACAAATGTATATTGAAACTTCTAAAATTATAAGGAACACTAAATTTAACAAAAAATCAAAAAATATAAATTCACTAAATATTGTAATAACTAGTGTAAAATAAATGAATTGAAAAGCATATGAACTTTATAATACATTTCCCAACTTTTTCTAATTTAGATTTCTAGAAATGAATGAAAATCTTTAAAGCTAGAGTAAAATTAATGTTGCTTCAACTATAGTATGATAAGATTTCACCAAAAGTTAATCCAAACTTTAACAAATATCAGACATGTCAAATATTGTTAATTAATTTTTAGTTTTAATTATATTATTTTTAACCTATTGATTGAATGCAGAAGGGTAGTACCAATAGTTGTAATTTGTAAAGTTTTAAAATCTCAGCCCATATCTATGGCTTCACTAGTTTGTCTCTCCAAGGGGTCCGATTTGTCGTCATAAATTGTATCAAAGTCCTAGTTGTGGCTCAAGGAGGAGTTGAGATCTGATGTGTGGACTGACACTATTGGACTTGTATACATAAGCAATGGAGGCGCATGACATGCATATAATTTGTTGGTTTATGTGATACCTATGAGGTAATGCAGTGACCATTTAATTTCAAAGGTGTTTTGTTTGTGTTGGAATATGTTAGCCCTCTTGTATTGCCCTTGTGCGAGGATGGTTAGTCCATATAATTTTTTTTGGACACATTACAGGTGAGGGGGGAGATTTGTCGGTGTCATGTGAGATTAGAACAGTCTCACAATAAAAAATTGAGTTAAAAATGAGACATAAATAGAAAGTTAGGCCTTTATATATCAACTTAAGTTTTTGGATTAGTAGTCTCACTCATATTATGTCTTCACTGTTTGTTTAATCAAGGGGGTTTGGTTCATCATAACACCCAACACCCAACAGAACTAACTTCATCTGCTTGTGGGTCTCTCTTCTTTCTGTAGGAAGAGTTTGTTTACCTTGTCAATGTTTAATGGATCTTGCACAACTATATGCTCAGACTATTTGCTGTAAATGGTTTTGCTTCTCATTTGATAGGAAAGAGGGGATCAGCTAGTTTCCTTTTTCCCTTTTTTTTTCCATGTTTGGAGGGGTGCGGAGGAGCTTTTACAAATTACTGTTGCTTGTTGCGGCTGACATCATATTCTGTTTTAATTTAATTATGCAGATTCCTTTTCAGCTTGGATTGTCAAAGACAGACCTCAGGAAGATGTTGAAATCCAGTTTATCTGGGGTAAGTTAGAGACTTGAAGCAGACACATGAAATCTTCCTCAGTTTTCTCCATACCTATAAGGATGTGTTACCTCTTCTGACAGGTTGACAAATCCATCAATGCCATGTATAGGAAGTTGCAGAGGAACTTGACTTCTGAGGAATTGCTTCCCTCTTTATGGGATAAATGCAAGGTATTATCTGATATATGCTCTTAGCTTATTATCCTTGACAGCATATATGTCTATAAATTCTTGAACTGTTACTCCTGAGCAAGTGGCAAGTAAAATCTGTTTTACCTGGGCATTCTGTAGAAATCCATTTTAGTTAGTCTCTTTAAGAAATCAGTTATTAGTTTTGTTTTATAGGATCCTCAAAGCAGTCTTCATAATGGACTACCAAAGTATGACCCTCAACCTAGTTTTGCAAACTGATTTAGTACAGAAGCGCTCCATCTGCCACAAAGTGATCCTTGACACCAACATTAAGGTGGCCTGGGGTATGAAAATAAAAGTTAATTAAGAATCATCTTCCTGTACCCTCACCACACCTTCCTGAGTTTTGGCGCGGAGGCTAGGACTTTAATGAGGTGGGATGGAGTAGAGTATAAACAAATGGTTGAATCATCAGTTTTGGTGCAGTGTTAAAGACATTAGGAAGGTACTAGAGCAACCTTGGATCAATTCTAGTTAGTTGTATGGTTTAAAGTAAATTAGAGAACTATCGCTGTGCTTGGTCTAGGTTTAGGTCTATTAAGAAAGGCACTTAATCTGCATTGTGGGTTATAGAAATATCCTATAAGGCTATAACTCTTACCACAACTTTTAAGTTTTAGTGCTGAGACATAAAAAAGTTCGTTCATCTGAATGATTTTGTATACCTATTTCCTAGGGCATTCTTTATATATATTCCCTGCAATTCTGCATTTGAGAAAAAACCCTCTATAACTTTTTATTTCGTGGAAAACTTCAAACTGATCCAAGAGAACCCAACCAAGTTCCACCAATTGTTTCAACACTAGTTGGGTTATTTGTACGAAATTAGCTAAATATCATCCTTTTCAATTCCTCATTTCTCTACCCTCTCAAACTTAAACTCCAATGCTTTCAGCAACTTGCAACTGAGATTAAATCAAAATCAAAGGAATAAAATATTTGTTGGGAAAATGACGCAAATATGTTATTTGAGTCAGATTGCAAGAAAATAACAGGCAAGGAAAAGGGAGATAAAGAGGGTTAGGGAAGCAGGTCTTTAATCTCTGTTTCTCTTTTTTCAGTCAAATCAAATTTGTTGTTTGTAAGCATAAAAAGACAAAGTGGAGAAATAGCTAAGGAAGACAGATCATGGATCTTTTAGCGAAGAAGGCAAAAGGCCGCGTGCCATAATGGTTTCATGCTATCGAAAAAATAGTTGGGAATAGCAACAAGAGAATAGCTTTTCTCAGATGGGTGAGCAATGAGCATCAATGTGCTAAAAGATGGGATAAGAATTAAGTTGATTTATTAGAAGTTAAAGATATCTGCAATTGAGGATAAGGAAAGGGAGAAAAATCCCCCTAGATTGTCTGGACATCTGCAAAAGAGCCACAAGAGCATGCTTAATGATGGAATCAAAGTCACGAGTGGCTAGGACTATGTTGTACTAAGATGAACATTAATCGGGCAATGAAAAAACAAATAAAATATGATGTTTATTAATGTAACAGAGGTGATCCTTAACAGAGCTTAATGGAGAGAAGGTTAGTGTACTGAACCCAACAATTATTCATAAACTTTTCATGGTTATTGTGTAGCAGTATCATTGGAATGTGCTCTGGACACTGCCTTAAAAGTTGATTACACTTGAGTCTTTTTAAGGATCCCCCCTCTCATGGTGGCGGTTCATTATTTTATTTATTTTATTTATTTATTTTTTTGTGGGGGGAGGGGGGATGGGGTGGGATGGGATGGGAAATCCTTCTAACAAAATAGTTTGGGGCTCTTAGATTTTGGGGGATATTTGGTTTGCTCATTCCTGAAAATATAGTCTTTTTTCTGTTAAGAAATAAGTTCATATAGGCATTATGGTGTGAATTTTTTGGAGTCCATATCAACCCCACCATGTGGATTGTTGATATCTAATTAGTTTTAGCTTATCTGCTTTGATTACCACATCACATCATATCAGAAGGATGCTCCTTGGATTTGGTACCAAACAATTTTATTTTACTGGGATAGTACAGAGTTTATTTTTTTTTTTGCAGAATTCAGCTGAAAGGTGAAGTGGTAACTTTCCTCCGACTTTTCATCTGTTGGGAGCAGTGAATGCATTAACTGTGCTGGTCTTCTGTTGCTAAACCACGTCTTAAGATGTGGCTTTCTGTTAACCAGATGTTCTAAAACCTGGTGTAGGATCTATATCGGACCATGCCCCAGGGATTTTGGTTTTGAAAGTTTAGATGGTTTTAGTTCTATAATTTATGCAGCTAATATATGCACCAGCTTACTACATACTTTTTGACAAATAGTTTCAGGCACCGGTTAAGCGGCTTACAGTAAAATATTTAAATGTAGTCCTAGTTGACATTTGGCATCTGCTATTATTTTTTTAATGATCTGACATCTGTCATTTTGGCAACTGCAGAAAGAGTTTCTGGACAAGTATGAGAGCTTCGCCCAATTGGTTGCCAAGATATATCCAAACGAGACCATCCCATCAGTGGGAGAAATGCGAGATCTTCTTGCTTCAATGTAGATATATGTACATCTTTTTATGGTGTGTTGTTGTAATTTATATTTTTCTTTTCGTTTCGTTTCATTTCTGGGCTTCCTTTTTTTTTCGCGTGTTACATTTAGTGAGTCGAGTCTTAGAAAGCTCACTTGTTATCTATTGTGATCTCCTGTATAATTTTATAGGCTGGAATAACATGCATCTTTCAGCGATTCATTCTTTTGTCTGATACAAGTATATAATTTTGAGGAAACACCTGTGTGTTGTCACGAAGGTGAAAGTGAAACTTTGTTCTCCTTTTTATTTTATTTTTATTTTTAAATTCTTTTTGTGGAAGGACATATTCATATTTTTAATATTGCAGCAGAATTTGTTGTTACCTTTTCTTTTCTTTTTTGCCTCCTGTTCCAGACTTTGGTTTCTCTTACTTTGGCATCTAATTTGTTGGTAATTGAACGACGGTTAAGAGTCAGGTCTCTGGTGAGTAGATCATTTAGAAGTTTGTTACTTCAAGAACATTAAGCATAATTTTGTGTTGTGAATATTCTTTTCTTTCCTTATGTGTTTCATACTTTATCATTATTACTTGTCTTTCCATCATATATTGTCAACACTTCCCTGTAGAACTTGATTTAATACATCTGTTTACTGTTACCTCTTGACTGCTCTGGCTTCTTTTGAAATAAAAAGCTTCGGAAACTCTTTTAAGTCGAAGAAAAATAGACTACGTCAAGGTTGACTTTTGTGATTGTTCTGACATTCTACATGCGACACAAATGTGCAATGGATAGTAAAAGTAACAATAAGTGCGATCTTAGTGCATTTGGGGATGATCTCTTTTATGAAACTATCATGTCTTCTCTTTTGGTCAGAGGTGTTCCTTTCTAAAGGTGCATTGTGTGAGCTGTGACCAACTGTGACTCCCTCCTCTGGACTGCAGTGGAGCCGCGATAGAAGAAACAGAGATGCCGATGAGAATGGTAGGTCTCCAGCAAAACATGCGAGATTGAGTCCAGTTGACAAAGGCACGTTCTTGAATTTCTCCATTACTCCCACCTGCAGCAGCATTACCACTACGTGGCCTATTCTCGAATTTGCCTGAGATATCTAGTTTGTTTTGGAAGAAGCATCAGAGAGCACCTGAAATACAAACAGAAACGTAGACGAGAACACTGTAGTGTGCATGTCTAGAGATGCAATTTGGTTCACGCTAATTGTTGACTTTTTGCTATTTCTTTTTAACGTTACGTTCTCAATGCTTGTTCTTGTGCACAACAACATACAAAACGCAGATTCAGATCCATAAGCCTTCTCTTAAACCCAATGAACATGGAGTACAACCCCATTCCTATGGGCGGACGCACAGGTTGGCTGGGCCGGGCTGTAGCCCGGCCCATTTTCACATAAAAGGCATTAAATTTTTTTTTTCTTCATATATTGTCTTCAATTTCTTTCTATTTTGATTTTCTTTTGGCAAATTTTATTCTGCTTCTACTCCTAATTTAGTAGAGAATATTGTTTTATTCTTTTGATAAATTTATATAATTCATAAGCATAAGTTATAAAAAGTTACAGCCCACCCTAAAATTTATTCCTGGTTCCGCCTCCGTACAGCCATTCCGAAGCTAAGCATAGCAGTTCCTGTAAGATACATATCTGCAAAAATGGAGAAGAAAAAAAACCCTCGGTAAAATCATTAAAAAAAAATGAAAATTGATATGTAAAAGACTGAAGTAATTCCTAGACTAATATACTAAATGCGTATGGCTTCAATAACCATTTGTACCATCCTTCCATGGTCCAAACCGTGAGATATAATAACATGGAAGTCCTCAATGCACGACTCTAACACAAAGCAAAGCAACCCTGGACAAAATCAAATCAAAAGCATTTATAGCAATTCGGAAAAATTTCTCATCTTTTTACCTAGTAATAAAGCTACTCTTTGATCATCCTACCTCAACAAAGCACAAAATCGACCCGAGTAATGATCCCACAACTGCGATCAGCGCAGAGAATCGGCAGTTGATTATAGCCTGCATCAGCAACATGGAATTATATCAGCTTAATCTCATATTGAGTGCAGAAACAAGAGGGAGGAGGAAATAACACCAACTTTATCTACAGCAATCTCGTCAAGCAGAGGCCAGCTTCTGATGTCAGTATCCGGCGGTTTCAGAGTTTCAAGCAATGCTTGATACTGCCAATTTTTTTTGTTTTGCTGGGCAATGAGATGCAAGCTTAAGAGTCAGCTAACCAATGGCCTGTATATAAAGAGAATGAGAGAAGATTCTGAGAGATCTTATAGTAGTATTGTGCGTGTATTCAGTAGTTGGTGGTGGCTTTTGTGCCAGTCTGAACTCAAAAAGAGTTGAGTTTTGAACAGCAAATTTCTCTGCACAAGGAAAGGTGGGCTGTCTGCCTAAGGATTACTTTCTCTTCCCAAAGATTTTCTAATGATGATAAACTCTCTTTATAAAGGATCTGTTCCCTGCTCTCAAAAACAGAACTCAACCATCTTCCTCTTCCTCTGAAATTTCCTTAGACTCTTCAGTTCTTCCTTGCATCACTGGAGGAAACAAACCGAGCTGTTCGAGAGCCTGTGCATTGCGAGTGCACACTTGTAGGGCCAGCGATCGTTGAATCCTAGAGAGTAGGTCGCCATCAACCTGCTGCTCCGAGATACTCTCTCAGAGGGCGCGATCTACTCTTAAGGACAGTGCTCCGCACGCCTCGATCAAAATAAAGAAGTTTCTTCCTTCTTGAAAGTTTAATTTAAATAGCTTAGCAGTATTTTGTACATTATTCTTCCAACAATGCACATTGTTTATCTAATTATTTTCAGTCACTTTCGATCATTTTTAACATATTTGAATAGTTTCATTTTAACTCATTGGACTTTTGGAGTAAAAAGCATGAAATTTTGCAACAGGTTAGTTTGGGACATTGGAGAAGATTGCACAAGGTGACCCGAAATATGCTGACACTGTACTTTTAGAGAATTATGCGGCTTTCCAAAACAGGTTATTTAGAATTATTTGTCTTAAGTTTCATTAGTTCTGGACTTACATTATTCATGTTGCTCAATTAATCCCTCAAATTGACTCGAACTATAAGACAAATTTGCTCAGATTAAGTATTTTTTGCATTCTTTATGTTGGAATATGAAGAATATAAATGTGAATCTTTGAGTTGAATTATGGCGAGATCCGTTGATCGAATCAATTGGATGATGGTTGGAGTGTGTTCTCCTTCCATTGGGGATGAACGTGGTATATTCACATGTTCAATTCCGACTTCGAATGAATGAGATATTCAAGTCTAAAGATTGCCGAATTCAAGGCCAAAATGGGACTAAAGGTAGCTAAAAGCATTTAGTCCCACATTGGCCATGGGATGGAAGTTCATGGTGTATAAATAAAGAAAATTGAGAACAAAGGGCGTGCCCTTTGGGTACTTAGAGTTTTCGCGCGCGATTGGGAGGGAACCGACCTGTTGGCCCCTCCTGGAACGCTATATATAGCACTCCAAAGTCTCAATTGAAATACACACCAGCAACAGCGAGAAATAAATCTCTCAGTAAAGTTCTGAAGCGACTTCTCGGCGAGAAGTGGGATCCGTAACTCGGTTTCCTGAATCTGGGACTTCTGAAGAAGAGTATTCTTCAACCTTCCTTCGTCCCCGCTGCTTCAACGATCCTGTGAAGGTACTGGTTGACTACGGCCGTTAGCACCGGTGCGGGGGACATAATTGTCTTAAGGAGATTGGGGATATACTTTACAGTATATCGAGACTGATTTAGATTCAGTCTTCTTAAATTAAGGAACATTCTATTGAACTATTGAAGTTTCTTACTTCTGTACTGCTTGAACTTGCAGAAAATGTCTGAGACTAATCAAGATAGCACTAGCAAGGCACCAAACATGCAGCTACAAGTTTTGATGCCAACTCCACTTCCTAACCCGAAGCCGGAGAAGTCAGGAAAATTTGACGGCACAGAATTCAAGAGGTGGCAACAGAAGATGCTCTTCTACTTGACCACTCTTCATCTGGCCAGATTCCTGCAAGAAGATCCACCAGAGCCTGCAACTGATGCATGGACTCAATGTGACTTCCTTTGCCGAAATTATATATTAAATGGACTGGATGACTCTCTTTATAATGTCTACAGTCCTATCACAACGACAAAGAAGTTATGGGCCAGTCTTGACAAGAAGTACAAGACTGAGGATGTTGGTACCAAGAAGTTCGTCGTAGGACGATTTCTGGAGTACAAAATGGTGGACAGCAAGACTGTAATCAGTCAGGTGCAAGAGTTCCAACTTATCTTGCACGAGATAGAAGCCGAAGGTATGATCCTACCTGAAACATTTCAGGTTGCTACTATCGTGGAGAAACTCCCACCTGCGTGGAGAGATTTCAAGAACTACCTGAAGCACAAGCGAAAGGAGTTAAAATTGGAAGATCTCATTGTGAGGCTTCGAATCGAGGAGGACAACAGAAAGTCCGAGAAAAGGAGCAGTAAGAACTCCTATGAAGTAAAAGCCAATGTGATCGAAGACTCAAAGGGGAAAGCGTCTACTTTCAAAGGCTTAAAGCGGAAGAAGACTTCCCAGGGGTACAAAGGCAAGGTCCAAGAAGGCAATAATATGCGCTTCAAGGGAACTTGCTACATCCGCAACAAAGAGGGGCATAAGGCGAATGAATGTCGCAGCCATCTCAAATAGAACAAGAATCTTGTTGATGGTTTTTTTAAAGACAATGTTGCAGTGGTAGACAAAAAGTCTGTGTATTTGTACCCGAAGGTTATAAATAAAGGAAAATCTTTTGTTTATTTGCTTCAGTCTCCTATTTTGTGGCATGCTAGATTAGGGCATGTAAATTACAAGTCATTAAAGAACTTGTCTAATCTGGGATATATTCCTAAACTCAACTTGGAAGAAATTCGTAAGTGTGAGATTTGTGTTGAGGCCAAGCTGACGAAAAATTTATTTCACTCAATTGATCGAAATACAGAACCTTTAGGGTTAATTCATAGCGATCTGTGTGATTTGAAGTTTATGCCAACTAGAGGCGGTAAAAAGTATTTTATTATTTTTATTGATGACTGTTCAAGATACTGTTATGTGTATCTTTTAAACAGTAAGGATGAGGCAATAAATATGTTTATAACATACAAAACTGAAGTTGAGAATCAACTCAACAAGAAAATCAGGATTCTAAAATCCGATAGAGGCGGAGAATATGAATCAAATGATTTTAGTGAGTTATGTGCTAGTTTTGGTATAATACATCAAACAACAGCACCATATACTCCTCAGCAAAATGGAATTGCTGAACGGAAGAACAGAACTTTGAAGGAGATGGTAAATTCTATGCTCGTAAGTTCTGGAGCTCCGCAGAACTTGTGGGGGGAAGCTCTATTAACTGCAAATTATATTCTAAATAGAGTACCCAACAAGAAACTTAGTCTTATGCCATTCGAGTTATGGCATAGAAGGACACCTTCCTACCATTACCTCAAAATGTGGGGTGCCTTGCAAAGGTGCTGGCACCATTACCTAAAAAGACTAAGTTGGGAGCAAAATCTATGGACTGCATATTCATAGGCTATGCCTTGAATAGTAGCGCCTACAGATTTCTGGTTCATAAATCAGAAATACCAGATATTCTTGTAAACATGATTATCGAATCTAGAGATGATGTGTTCTTTGAAGACATCTTTCCATACAAACGGGAAGCAGATAAGACTTCTGGAAAAAGAATACATGAGATGGCATTCAGGGACGATAGCCCCAAGGAACTGACTGTTAATGCGGAAATTGAACCGAGAAGAAGTCAGAGATCTAGTATCTCAAAAACTTTTGGTCCAGATTTCATAGCATACGCTATTGTAAGCAAGCCTCAAACATTTAAAGAGGCTATGTCAACCCAGAAGTATAAAATGTTATATACAATGGTAAGTCTAGACATATTCGTCGTAGACATAATACCGTGAAGCAGTTGCTCTCAAATGGAATTATCTCTATTGACTTTATATCGTCAAAGGATAATTTAGCGGATCTGCTTACTAAAAGTTTAAGTGGAGAGCGTATAAACTGCGCATCGAGAGGAATGAGTCTAAAAGTCTAACCTTACCGAGTCAGCTTAATGGAAACCTCACTTAGCAACTGGAGATCCCACGGACTAAGTTCAAAAGGAAAAACTAGTTATGATTGACTCAGCAAGTAAGCACTTGGAGCTTGACTCCAATCCATTCCTAAGGTGCACATAAGTGCTTTTCTATAAGTGGATTAAGGATAAACTTAATGTTTTTAATGATGCCTATATCTTGTTACTAAACAAGTGGAGTAGAGTAGACTACTCTTAATAGGACGATCACCTATGTGAGTATAGAGTTGGGTCGGCTCTTTGGGAATTTCTATGGAGGCTGTTATTCCCTAAAGATACTCTCTGAAACCAAGAATGTCCAGGGCCAAAACGGACACAACCGAGAACCAAAGTTGATTTGGAAAGTCACTGTGTGAAGCTTGTTGACTTGGCTTACACAAACGGCTAACAGTTCAAGACCTAGTTCACTGATTAGCCAGTAAGTCTGATAAAACTTTCGCTATGGAAGGTTCAAGACCTAGTTCACCTATCCTGATGCAGTTTCTTTTCTAAAGTACCTTTCACAATAGAGTCAGTCTCTTTGTGTGTCATTTCCTTGAATCTCCATTCATTGTGGGGGATTGTTGGAATATGAAGAATATAAATGTGAATCTTTGAGTTGAATTATGGCGAGATCCGTTGATCGAATCAATTGGATGATGGTTGGAGTGTGTTCTCCTTCCATTGGGGATGAACGTGGTATATTCACATGTTTAATTCCAACTTCGAATGAATGAGATATTCAAGTCTAAAGATTGCCTAATTCAAGGTCAAAATGGGATTAAAGGTAGCTAAAAGCATTTAGTCCCACATTGGCCATGGGATGGAAGTTCGTGGTGTATAAATAGAGAAAATTGAGAACAAAGGGCGTGCTCTTTGGGTACTTGGAGTTTTCGCGCGCGATTGGGAGGGAACCATGCCCTATCATGCGTGCGCGCGCCGCCGCTGGCGGCGGCGGCCGGGCCGGGCTCGGGTGTGGGTCTGAGTTCGGGTTCGGGTTCCCTACCCGCCTGGTTCTTTTTGAATCAGGTCTCATGGGTAGGGGTTGCGAACATACCCGAACCAGACCCGCCCCGCTATCCGGATCCAAACTGCTCCAGTTGGACAGCCAACAGTCGCAACTGTTGGACAGCTAACAGGTGCGTCTGTTGGGTCGAACCGTTACAACCTTTCGTTGGGTTCGGACCTGTTGGCCCCTCCTGGAACGCTATATATAGCACTCCAAATTCTCAATTGAAATACACACCAACAGCAACAACAGCGAGAAATAAATCTCTCTCTCTCTCTCAGAGTTCTGAACTGGCAGTAGAGTTCTGAAGCGACTTCCAGCGAGAAGTGGGAAATCCGTAACTCAGTTTCCGAAGCGACTTCCGAAGAAGATTCTGCAAAATTCGTTATGAAAAAGGGCTCAGAAAATTCAACAGATTCTTTTATAGAATTGTTGTCTGAATCTGGGACTTCTGAAGAAGAATATTCTTCAACCTTCCTTCGTCTCAACAGTGGGTGCTACTCCAAAGTAAAGGCAAATATTCATTTGAAATTTGTCCTTGCCCCGCTGCTTCAACGATCCTGTGAAGATACTTGTTGACTACGTTCGACCGTACGGTGATTTGGTAGTGTTATCCAAATACCGTGAAGGAGTGTTGTATCTTGAGAGACCAGCGTCCATTATCCCGTTAGCACCGGTGCGGGGGATGTAATTGTCTTAAAGAGATTCGCTTTAAACGTACCTCACTCCAAATACTGTATAAGTGAATTAAGTTCTTTATACAGGGGATATACTTTACAGTATATCGAGACTGATTTAGATTCAGTCTAATCGGTGTTTAACCAAGGAAGGAAATTGAAAGGTGGTTCTTAAATTAAGGAACGTTCTATTGAACGGAAAACCTCTCACCTGATATTTGCCGACCTGGCCAATTAAATTGTTGATATTTCAGTGATCTTGAATAGTTATCAGATTGATTCCTGTTAAGCAGAAACCAACACTTATGATTTGGCAAATGTTGTACCAACGCTTGCGAAATTTTATCATCAGGCTAGTGAATCATATGAACAGGCTTGCACTCGTCATATCAATATGATTATATATACCATTCTCCACTTTTTGTACTTCATTGCTTTTCTTTCAGTAGTCACTTCTTATTTTATGTTTGCCTTTTGTTGGATGAATAAGCTTTGCTTTCTAACTTCGCCCATGGAGACCATAAGAATTGGTGTTCCTTTTGATTCATCTAATTATCTGTTCGCAGCAATTTGAAAAACTGTTTCAGTTTGCGCGGAAAATTGAGGATGTAACGTACACAATCAAACCTAACAATCAATGGCAGTGATATGTATGTGTGTACACATTCTAGGGATCTTAACTGTTAAATTATCACTTCATTTCTTAAATACAGATTTATTTTTTGTCAAGTAGTGCCATAAAATATATAATTTTCTCATGCATGCATGTTGCATATGGAAGTCTAAATAAGATCCTTGTTGGCCTGTTTGGTTAAGGGTGGAAGTAAGAAAGTGTAGAAGTCAGGAAGTAATAATAGTTCTCTTTGGAACTTGAGAATTGGTTAGTAAGTTTTCTAGTTTTTGGATATTGTTGGGAAGTGTGGTTTGAAAAATGTTTTATCTTTTTCAGTGTTTGGATGATAATGTGAAAGTGGAAGTGGCAAAGTTGACCACAAAGTTGACCGCAAAATATTATTAAAATAAAATTTAATTAAGAAAAATAAAAAATGGACTGTAATTAGAATGCAAGTTAGATTTACATGATCAAAAAATTAACTGTTTTGTACTACAATTTATTAAAATGAAATTTACATAATCACAAAATTAATTGTAGCACTCTGGAAGTGAGGAAATTGTTGTGTAAAAGAGAAAAAAGAAAAGGAAAATGAGTTTTCTTATTTTTCTTTTCTGGTGTTTGGATAGATAGGGAAGTGAGCAATTATACTTCCCCATTTCCTTACTTCCGCTCACTTCCTTGCAACCAAACACCCCCAAGCACAGAGATAGTTACAATTTTCATGCATGCGTGTTCCTAACTCCACCAAGAACTTGCTTGCACACATTGAACGTAGAATTTCCTCCTGTAATTGCTAACTCAGACAACCCCTGGATCTTATCCGCATGTATCAGGAGAAGAAACTTTTTTACCTTGTCAAATAGGATTTGAATACTTGCAAGATCTTAAATGCTGATTGCTCAGTACTAGGCTCAAAAACAAGGATTACAAAATTGATCAATACCAGTACGTATCGTCAGTGATCATATCGGGTTTTGACCCGAGACGAAAGTTCCACCCATTTATTGGCCCGTGTGATTTGCAGCAAAAAATTGGTGAGTTATTTAAGAATCGGGCCCGTACCGGTCGATAGTTGCCAATACCATCCGAAACTTGCGGATACAAATATTTTTGATTCTGTAGACCCTGTTGTGAATTTAGGGGAAAAAATGTCTAAACAAAAAAGAAAGGAAAAAAAAAAATTAACATCCCGTTTGATCTTAGATACAAAACAAGCTTATTACCTGGGAGGATAGGAGAGCTTAGTTCGATCTTAGAAAGAGACGTATTCAATCTCACTAGAAGAGCAGAAAAAAGTTATGGTGAATAACAATATAAGACCCTAAAAAGTTTAAGACCTAAAAAATTAAGAAAGAGATGAGTAAGATGAAGGTGCATAGAGAGAAGATATACTCTTGTAATCTAAGGGGCCGTTTGTTTCGCGTAAAAGTCCGTAATTCGTAAATGACTTACAACCCAGTTACAACTACGACGTTTGTTTAGACCGTAATTCGTAAAAGACTTATACAACCCAATTAACACTCACTTGCAACCCAATTATCACTCACTTACAGCCCAGTTACAGTTAATTTTGTGGTCATACAAATTTGTATTATTTTTTATGTTAATATTAATTTTTTTATATTTAGCATTTTTAATATTTATTTGCAATATTAAAACTTTTTAAATCACCAAATAGTTAATTTTGTGATCAACTTTTTCACTTACGACTTACACATTACGACAACCAAACACCGTAAAACACAATACATTTTTTCACTTACAACTTTATATTACCAATCAAACACCTTACATGCATGTAACTCATTTACAACTGTAAAAGACTTTACCAATTACGACTTACGAATTACGGCTAGTTACGACAACCAAACAGGCCCTAAGCGTAAATTCAAGGGGAAGGTGAATACTCTTGTGTCATCAAGAGGAAGATTAGATCTCTTTATATCAAGTTTATTAATAAAACTCTCTCAAGTTCTCTCCCCGTGGACGTAGGTCAAGTTTGGGTCAAACCACGTTAAATTGTGTGTTCTTCTTCTTTTATTTTTTAATATTCATCTTGTGTGCTTGAGGTAATCGATATCATGGTGTGCTTACGGTCGTCGGTGGGGATCTCGTATCTCCCAACTATTAGTATCATAGTAAGTATGGTATCCTGAGTTATGCACGCAATAATTGGTATCGGAGCATATCAATTTCATTTTCAACATTTAGTTGTTTAGGGTTTTATGGTTTGACATGTGAGAAGCCTGAGTATTATTAGATTTTCTATGGATTTTTCAAATTAGAAGAGTCTGGTAGGATAATGAATAAGAATTCTCAAGAGGGAGCTAAGAGAGGAGAGATTGAGTGGAAAGAAGAACTAGGAATAAGAATTCAAGCGGGGGGAAGGGGCTTCTTTGGATTAAGGTGGAGAGCGGAGAAAGAGAGTGTGGAGAGATTGAGAAAGACGACTACAATTTTTTCTTTTGTTTTTTTTCTCTTTTTGCTTTTTGACTTCTATGGGGTAGGTTTTCTCACTATATATCTTTTAATCGATGATATATATATATATATATATATATATATATATATATATATATATATATATATATATATATATATATATATATATATATATATATATATATATATATGAGAAAAATGTATATCAGCCGGCGGGCTGAGAGTACTTTCTCAGCCTACGGTGACGTGGCTCAATTTGTTACCTCACTGACTTGCGGCCCGCTTTTAGGAAGAAGTTAAATTACCAAATACCCCTTTCGATAACTTTTCCTTATTGTTTATTATTATCTTGTCCCCCTTTTATTTTGCCGCTCTTTATAGGATATAAATTACTTTTCGCCTTATTTCTTTACCTCTTTTTTGAAAGATCTACTTTCTCCTTTACAGCCTGCGATAAAATTCTACTTTATAGTTTAATTTTTTTTGTATATAATATAGTCAGTCTTTGGTCGCAGTGTACATTTAAACTGCGACCTTAGTCAGAGACTTTGGTCGCAGTGTACATGGTTAATTGCGACTAAGTCGCAGTGTTGTTATTGATAAAGATGGCCAGCAACTGCAATCTAGGGTTGCATTACATGGACTGCGACTTTGGTCGCAGTACGTTAAGTAAGTGTTTCCTTTATATTAACATGCATGGCGACCAAGGTCGCAGTGTTGTTTTGGATTAAGACTGCCGCCAGCAACTGCGACCAAGGTCGCTGTGTTGTTGTTTAATTAAATGTTATTTTTGAATTAAGTCATTTTTTAAATCTAAATGAAAAATGAAAAGTTTGCTGAGGGGACGCGACTTGGAGTCACTTCGTGAGACGCGGCCAGTCATAAAGATTTTATGAGATCTTTTAACGTCAAGTCTACGTTGACGTACCCGCACCATTCGTTTTTCCCGAAGCGGTTGTCCACGCGTCTGCTCTTCATAGGGTTTAGGTGTTAATGTCTTTTAATGCCAAACCGGCGCTGGTGGTTGGAGACCAGCGTCTTCGACGCTTCCCGAAATGACATTCCACGCGTCAACCTTCCATTGGACTTCGATAGTCGTGCGATCATTAAGGCCGACAGTTATGATTAATGAACCATTAATTATGATTATTATGGGCTGCCTATAAATATGGCTCACCCTCTCCCTTTTTAAACAGCCCATACTTAGACTGTTTTCTTTCGAGAGCAATTGCTCTGAGAATTCCCGCCTTCTTGAGTGTCTCTAACAGGACCTGCCTCCATGGATGAAGATGACGCTATGGACGAAGATGACCCAGAGCTTGATTGTCCTTTTTCAGGTTCGCTGGGGCCCTGGGAGAATATTTTCGCCGGCGAACTTGATCGATGTTCGTCGACAAGGGAAGAAGTCATAGACCTCATCGTCCACAAGGGAATAAGTCATGGTCCTCGCCGTCCACAGTTTTTTAATACACTGGGACCTCAATAACATCACTGCTTTTAGTCAACAAGGGCTCTTTTGATGTTTAGTCTTCTTGTACTGCTATATTGTAACACTCAATCTATTGTATAAGAGATCGTTTTGTATCATTTTCACATGCCTGGAGATAAATGCCTGGACATAAATAAAAAGACCTCAATAACACCACTGCTCTTAGTCAACAAGGGCTCTTTTGATGTTTAGTCTTCTTTGTACTCCTGTATTGTAACACTCAATCTTATTGTATAAGAGAGCGTTTTGTATCATTTTCACATGCCTGGAGATAAATGCCTGGACATAAATAAAAAACATATTTGTTTTTTAATAAACTACGACTTTTGGTCGCAGTCATGCATTGCAAACAAAACAACTTGGACCAGAGACGACACTGCGACCAAGGTCGCATAAGACTACAGTGCAAATAGAAACAACTGCGACCAAAGACTGCGACTAAGCAACTGCTACGTTGACGTGTCACCTTGTCGCAGTGTTGTTGATTAAGAATAAAGACCAGCAACTGCGACCAAGGTTGCAGATTAATTTTTTAAGACTGCGGCCATCAACTGCGAGCAAGGTCGCCGTGTTGTTGTTGATTAAGAATAAAGACCAGCAACTGCGACCAAGGTCGCAGTGTTATTGTTTAAGAGTAAAGTTCAGCAACTGCGACCAAGGTCGCAGTGTATTTTATTAAAACTAAACACCAGCAACTGCGACCAAGGTCGCAGTGTATTTTATTAAGACTACTGCGACCAAGGTAGCAGTGTTGTTGTTGATTAAGACTAAAGACCAGCAACTGCGACCAAGTTCGCAGTGTATTTATTAATTCTGCGTCCAGCAACTGCGACCAAGGTCGCTGTGCATTTATTAAGTCTGCGTCCAGCAACTGCGACTAAAGTCGCAACCTTTCATTTTAAAAATTTATACGGGTGAAGTAATATATTATTAACTGCGTCCATGGTCGCAGTATATTCGTTTAGCGTAAAATATTTAAAATGAAGGTTTGTAACAATTGTACAGCGTTTTCAACTTAGACATAGTAGTAAAAAATGTAATTCACACAATTAACTTTAGAAAACAGATTTATATATATTTAAAAAAAACAAAATACAATTTTTTAAACTTCTAATCCTCGTCATCACCATCAAAATCAGATTCGTCGTCAAGAGTCATGCTTTCGTTTTCTGTATCGCTTTCCGTCTCTTCCTCCTCTTCAGCGACAGTCTCCTCTTCGCTTTCTTCCTCTTCATATTTGTGTTTTGGTTCATCAATGAACTCCCAGAACGGGTCGTCTGTATCAAGCTCAGATTCTGACCCGTAGCGAGACATTGTTTCAGAACTAAACATAAAATCATCATTTGATGATTGGCTTCTTTCCAGTGAAGATGGTGGTGATGGTGAAGACATTTTTTGAATGTATTTTCCGAACAGTGAGAGTAACGAGTTTGAGCAAAAATAACTTTGTATGTTTTTAATCCTTTGCTCATGACCCTTTATGTAACACCCTGATCCCCGGTGTACGTATCACCGTATCTGTACGCGATACGGCGTACAAATTTGATTTGACCTCTGTAGTATTCCGATTGACCTGATTTCAGTTTCAAAAATCATTTCCTAATATTGTAGATTTTTCAGGATTTTCTGGAAATTTTCTGGATTATTTTGGATAATCTCCGTTGTCGGTGTCGACCGATACCGATAACCGGCCTTACGATTTTTCTTTCACAAACGGAGTCATATTTTGAGAATCCGCTTTCTCCATGTGTCTTAGAATCGTATTATCTACGTTAGGGTATTTTTGGGGATTTTTCTGCATTTATCGAAATCCGGGCAAAATCGGTGGTCGCCCGTATCGGCGACAACTTTCGGGATTTTTACTTTGCAAACCGGATTGAGTTTCGACAAACCGTCTTCATATTACGTCTCAGCGTAATATTCTCTATTTTCTGTAATTTTTGGGCACCGTTCGGGACTAGTCGAATTTTGGGCCAATAAAATATTAATTAAATATTATTTTTCTTATTCTCTTTCTTTTCTTTTCTTTTCTTTTCTTTTCTTTTCCTTCTTCCCGAAGACTCTCCACCGCCCTACTGTTGCCACCGACTTCCCCTTTTTAAAAACCCATTTCCCTTCTCTCCCTCCATCTCTCTCTCTCCCATGCTCGGTTAGCACCGCCGGCGGGGCGGAGCCGCCGGCGGGGCGGAGCCGCCGGCGGTGGCGCGGCGCCGGCGAGGCTAACCGCCGGCCAACCCCAGCCCTTCTTCTTCTTCCCCTTTTCTCTCTCTCTCTCTCTCCTCCATTTTTCTCTCTCTCCCGCTCTGTTTCCAGCCCGAGCGGCCCCAGACGATCGCCGGCGAGGCGGCGCCAGCCTGGACGACGCCGGCGAGGCGGCGCCGGTCTGGGCGACGCCGGCGAGGCAACGCCGGCCTGGGCCACAACCGGCCCAGCCCCCCAACCCTCTCTCCTTTGCTCTGCTGGGCTCCCGGCGGCCCTGGGCGCCGGAGCAGCGCCGGCGCCGGCTGGGCAGCGGCGCCGGCGAGGCGGGCGCGACCGACGAGCGCGCGCAGGGGCGCGGGCGCGCGCGGCAGCGGGCGCGCGGGCGGCGGCAGCAGCCCTGCTGCCGCCGTTGCTCTAATTGGGTGAAACCCAATAATGGGTTTGGGTACGGGTTCAAACCCAAACCCGACCCGTTTATACCCGGACCCGACCCGTTAAGGTAAAATTATCTTTTAACCCCTGTAAGATTTTTAATTACGTTTAGGCCCCTGAAAAATTACAAATAGCCCCCTAGATAATTTCTGGTATTACATATTTAACCCTATTTGTTATGATTCAGTATTCGGGCGATAACTGGAGCATCCGGACTCCGATTCGGGCGATTCTGGATCCGTTGCGATCGTGGGAACGAGAGCTACAATCCTGTAGCCAGTTTGTGAGTGTTTTCTTTTATAAATTATATTTTATCATGATTAATATCTTGATTGATTGCCTAATTAAGAATAAAACGTGATTATCCGTAAATCATGATAACTATTGTAATTCCTGTAATTAAGGCATAATAACAGAATGCTTGGTTAGTTAATAAGATGAGTAACACTAATCACTATGTGTTATATTTTGGTAAGACTTATATGTAACACCCGAGTAGATGATATAGTCATATCACACCGGTACACTAAATACCGTAGTTCATATAGATATATCAGTTAGAGATACCGGTATTTCATGTAGCTTATGTAGTTTTATGCACCCGTCTCACCATTACATAAGTACTGATATTCATGACCCTAATACTGCAAGAATATACGGATATTCTAGGACACTGGACACCGTCATTTTATAGACGCACTGATCACTGTTAGGACATGCACGTGCACTGAGATAGTACACGGATAGACCATTGCATGGACTACTTCATTTTATGTTTACATATCACGGTTACACATGCCTGTAGTTCATGTTTACATATCACTGTTACACATGCCTGCAGTTCATGTTTACATATCACTGTTACACATGCCTGCATTTCATGTTTATATATCACTGTCATGCATGTCATGCTTCCCTGTGACACATGCTTATATGGTATCTCTATGTACCTGTCATATGGATTTCCATGCCTATTACCTGTATTATTGTTTCATGTTATCGGATACATGTTATATGCTTATTTCCGTTACTGATATTGTTAATCCCGTTACTGGATACATGCTCCCGTTACTGATATGGATTTCCCGATACTGGACATGAGAGCTGTTGATATGCGATATGTGGAATCCCACATCTATTGTTCTTGTTACATTGTTCTCGTGATATTGTTCAGGTTATATTGTCCCTGATTCTCGTTATATTGTTCTACGCTATCAACAGAGCTCAGGTCCAGTTATCATGTTACCCGTATCATGTACAGTAGTTATTCTTGTTACATTGTATACTTGATATAACAGATTATAAAGCTAACGTGGGTATGGGGGAGACTTGATGGTTGATTAGATCTTATCGGGTGATGTACTGGATCCATATTGTTTTCCCACTGCAGGGGACGGTAGGAGGGCTGCCTACCAATTGCTCCATAAGCTCTTGTTACTTGATTCATGCTCCCCTCTTAGCGGAGGGCCCTGGTCCTGGCAGCCAGGGGCTTGTTTAAGGCCGTGATCCCGGGTATGCACGGGATACATCCACCCGATAAGAACTCTTCGACCACGGGTTTCCAATTAACATAATAAAACAGTATACACAATAGTGACGTCGGGAACACTTGTTATTTGGTTGCTCTCTCGTTGGATAATGGTACCCGTAGGCCATGTCCGGATGGGTTCGACTGGGGTGCGGGCTTCAGTATGAACCGCCAGTGGTATGGGACACTGGAAGAGAGTAATTAAAATAGCAGGCGGTACTGATCGCTACTATTGTATAAATCACATGACATGCCTGATACATGGTTACTACTTGTTACTGTTCTGTACCTGATACATGTTTATTAATTACGGTTCCTGATTATTGATCTGATATCATATTACATGTATACTTGTTTCTTTACCTGCTACACGTTACATTTTGGTAGTGGCATTCTATTCATGCATATGAGTATATATTCTATTCGCTATATACCTTGCATACATCATTACTGTCTATGCACCACACCGTATACTGGTTAGGTAGCATATGCCCATCTGCATGTTCACTGTTATCACATCACCACTGTTATCACATCACCACTAGCATGTAGACTCGTCACCACTAGATAACATTATTTATTATATAAACTGGACCCGACTATAACTCTGACCTGATGATAACCGGCTAGGTAGTTATATATTTTCACTACTTCCTATATGCATATGATATAATATCACTTGTACCACACCATGTATATATATTAGTATCGTGCTTGTATTATTATGTATATATTACTACCTCCTCCTTCATTTTACCACTCACTAGGTCGCTTTCTGACGACCCTGGGTTTGCGTGCCCAGATTGGAGATCTGAGTTCTCGGAGTAGCAGAGAGTACCTTGGCGTGACATAGGATATTCCTCATCTGGCCTATTCATAGGTATCTTGGGCATTTATTTCTGTTATATTATCTGTCCCTATTTTTCATATTTGTTATGATCGCTGACCTATTTCTGCAGGTATTCTTGTACTTATTTCATGCTGGACTTCATGACTATATAGAGGTAATGTACTGTACTGAGGCTTAACGTATGCGTGAGCGTGTATTCACCTCGCGTATGTACGTCGCCATAACGTCCCCGTACTTACGGGATCGGGGCGTTACACTTTATATATTTTTAATCCCGGAATTCCAAAAGGTTTAAGCTCTCGGACCACGTGAATATCTGTCAAATATATTTTCTACCTTTTCCAAAAATTGTATACTTCCTAGGTGACTGTTCAGTTATCTAAAACAGTTTAAATGTTAATACACTATAATTTTAAATTATAATGAACTCCAAAACAGTTCATTATTGCGACCATAGTCGCATTGGGAACTGATAAATGATTAAGTAAATGCGACCATAAATTGTCAACTGTTAGTCATCAAATACTATCCTTCGTATTATTTCTGAATGTTTGCCTGATACTCATATGAACAATTAAGATTGTGACTTTGGTCGCAGTACTGAAGGAGGTAGCATTGCTATACGATAGCATGTTTCCTCAGGTATTCTTTATTCTGTATTAAGTCTGCGACCATGAATGTTTTTTTACTTTTCAATGCTAGAAGTCGCAGTCGTCATATAAAAGGGTATTTTTGTCAATTTGTTTCACGATTGTTTAGGCAGGATTTTTTAATTTTTTTGGGGCCCGCACTCTGCGACTGATGTGTAGTATATATTTAGCAGGCTGAGAAACTCTCTCAGCCTGACACACACACACACATATGAAAAATTTCATTACAGTCACCTTATTTCCTTCATAATTAGAAAAAAAAATCCACCCTTCTATTTTTATTCAATACAGTTTCATTCACGTCAGCGTAAATTGATTCCTCCCAACCATCACTTCTTTATATATTTTTATGTTCTCTTTTTCCTTTCCCAATCGCCCTTTCACTACAGTCTCATTCACGTCAGCATAAATTGATTCCTCTCAACCATCACTCCTTTATGTATTTTCATGTGCTCCTTTTCCTTTCCTAATCGACCCTGACGTTGCTTTCCCCTCAACCCTGACCCCGGCGCAGAATAATTTATGGATTGACCGATGTCAGGTCGCCGTGAGGGTTGGAAAAGGTCTTAGGGGCGGAACCCATGAACCAATTTATTTTGAGATCAACCTTTTGCAGATCTCATTTGTTCATGCTCGCGATGAGTTTCGTTTGTGTTTGTGATCAATGTGATTTTTAAATTTGAAAAGTATTGAACATCATTCGATGTCAGTGAATAAGAGTTTGCTGATGATGACTAAATTGATATGAGAATTGTGACTCATGATCGCAGTCCGCTGTGAGGACAGCGACTATGATCGCAGTCCTTTATTAGAAAACTGCGATTATAGTCGCACTCCTTTTATCAATTGAAAATTAAAGCATTTGCCGAGGACTACGATCATTATCGCCGTTCCAATATAGGCTGATAAATTGTGTTTTTGTGAGGACTACAATCATAACTGCAGTCCTAATAAAAACTTAAAAACAAAGAATTTTTGTGAGGACAGTAATTATGGTCGCAGCCTTAATAAAAAAGACTGTGATCATGATTGCGATCTTATA
Source organism: Agave tequilana (assembly GCA_038442645.1). NCBI lineage: Eukaryota > Viridiplantae > Streptophyta > Magnoliopsida > Asparagales > Asparagaceae > Agave > Agave tequilana. Next base: position 134,690 of record JAVJIF010006990.1, on the reverse strand, counting down.
AAGTCTAAGAAATATGGCATTTTTGTGGGGACTACGATCATGATCGCAATCTTACAAAGGCTCAGAAATATGATATTTTTGTGAGGACCACGATCATGACTGTAATCCTAATAAAGACTCAAAAATAAGACATTTTTTGTGAGGATAATGATCATGGTCACAATAGGCGATTATTGTACGTTGTTTGCGTCTTTCGCTGCTGAGAAACACTTCTGTGCTTGACAAATGAATGCATCTGATTGATTTAAAAAAAGAGGTGGTTATAACGAATTAAATTACAAGGTTAAGTATTTTCTAATTACAATTTGATATAGGAGGCTGTAGCGAAATCTATATATATTATTATATAGAGAGAGAGTTTAATTAAAATAATTTTTAATTAAACAAATAATAAGAATAAATAGATGATAGAATAAGAGGACATCAATTGTGATAGAAGAGACGGGAGAAAAATTGTAAACGTGTTTTGTATTATTTATCTTTAAGAATAGTTGTAGATAAAAATTATTTTTTTCCAACTATTGTCTCATATTCTACAATATTTTTTCTATTCTTTTAAAGAAAAACTTGTAAGCTTACGTGATAGTCTTATAATTGAAAGGAACCTTATTGTAACAAAGAAAGTAACACATGTGAAGGAGAATGAACCACTAGTGCACCCGTGGATCACAAGAAACCTACCTCAACGAATAGCTAATAGTCTCTATATGTAACCTCATATCTAATAAATGAGCTTCTACGAATCATTAATCGAGCCTAGCAGCCATCATAGTTGCAAATCAAGCCTTCTATAATATACTCTCTCAGTGCACTCTGCAAGTTCAATTTAAAAAATTCCTTCATACTTTCAATTGAAAGATTCAAACCCATAATCTTCTACGAAAGAATGACCACTTGAGGTATGCTCAGTTAGCATCATCTCCACTTATAGGTAAAAAAGGATGATGTTAGTTTCACTGTTTCTATTGAATGTGGTTGGAGATTTAAAAAAACCACCTTGTTTTTTGAGTTGGCTAATTGGTGAGAGCGTGACAAAAGAAAAAGGGGAAGCATGACATTATTCTGGCCTTTGCCAGAAATTGTATAAGATCAATACAAAATTTGCTAGAACTACATGCATAAAGAAAGAGAGAGAGGATGTAACAAGATTAAATTACTACATTTCAAGAATTGTTCAGAAGTGTAACTTATTCTGGGAAGTAAGTGCCTGTAAATTTTTGTTGAAATGAATTGAATGAACAAATTTATAAAAACTAAATTATAGTTGAGGCAATTAATAGAAAATTAAAAATTGTCATTTTTTTGAAATTAATTTGTCATTATAGTTGAGGCAATTAATAGAAAATGACAAATTATAGACATGAAAGAGCTAAATTAGATATTTTTTTTGGTACATATTTTGATAACATGTTTAGATAATTTTAATTTTTTTAAAAAAAAATGACCACATATTGACTTCCATAATCTAATTTCTTTTTGTGTTTTGCAATAACTCGAGATCTAATCTCATAAATTCAATGAGATGATCACAACATTATCAATATCATGAATAATAATTTCTGAACTGTTATCAAAATAGATTCATTGTCAAAAATTTTCTGATCTATCAAAAGAATTCATTGTTGAAATTGAAAAATATAACAAAAGAAAATCTTTTATCCATATAAGTTCAATACTGGGACCTTTTTATATATTCTCAAAAACAATCTATTTAACATAAATGATTGATTGCAATAACTTTTGCAAATTGTATACACTGAAATATACTTATAACAAAAATCAGCTCGTCTTTTCCTTCGGTAGGAAATATTTGAAATGCCCGAACATGAAGATTAAAAGTTATAAAGATATCAAAACATAAAAAAAAAAAGAAAGAAAGAAAGAAACTAGTTGCATTGAGAATATAAATTGAACACAAAAAACAATATAAATTATTTAATAAAAATAAAGAAATTATAAAATCCAACCTACAATAAAAAAAAAACAATTCAACTCTGAAACTTCTACGAAGGATCAAAATAAAATTACACCGATTTAAAAATAGAGAAGATGGAAATTTTTTAAATGGAAGCAGAGTGGCATTCAGAATGAGTAGGAGGATTGTGATCGCTCAAAGAAAAATCTCAGACAATATCGATCATCATTATGCCACTACTACTTCGTTACTAATTTCTGAATAATCAGCTGTAAATAAGAAACAAAAACAAAAAGAGAACAAAATCTATGAGTAACTGGGGCTTTTCTCTCAGACAAATGCCTCGATTTGTCCACATGGTGAATGGAATGGATATACATCAGACTCGTCATCTTTAATCATTAATCATCACCGAGAAAACCCCTCCTTTTTTCTTGCTAATCACAGCAAAACAATTGACATTTGAATCATAATCAATCAAATGAAAAATTAAATCTTTAAGATTCACAAAATTCAAACGAGAGAGAAAGAAATAACGAAAAAAAACAAATTTTTCTCTCAGACAAATGCCTCGATTTGTCCACATGGTGAATAGAATGGATATACATCGGACTCGTCATCTACAACAATTGATCATCATCGAGAAAAAACCATTTTTTCTGTAAATTCAACCCCAATTTTTATCAAATGAAAATAAGAGCTTGAAGATTGATCAAAATTCAGTGACAAAAAGAGAAAACAACGCAGAAAAATGAATAACAAATCTATAAATGAAATTAGACACAAAAAACATACATATTATCCATCGACCAAAAAAGGCGAAGAGCTCAACCCTTGAGCGGGTGCGCGGTCTTGTGGACTATATATAGCGATGGAGAGGCTAGGGTTTTTGGCAGTGAGCTCCGCGAATTTCCACAACTGCCCCTACGTAAGGAGTCGGGACGTGGCGGCCCCCCCACGAGACGAGTGGGCTTTCGGGTTCGAATAAAGAAAAATCGTATCCGCATCTGGGTGCGGGTGCGGATCGGATCCGATCCGGTCTTAAACAGATTTGCATATATAACTATTTTTACATTAACTTTCATAATTGCTTCTTGATTTTAGTTTTGATCTGTGGTTTAATCAACTCGTGATTGAGCTATATTTTTTCGTTGAAATGTTATTGTGATTAATAAGTCATGAGTAGTTTTACCATACCTGGTACGAAATTAAGCAAATCTTACTTTAATTCCTTAGGAATCATCATTAATTCCATTTTTGTGTATTGCTAGCTCATAAAATATAGTATATTTGCAATATGACTAAAAAATAGGGGCATATTCGAAAATAAGCAAAAGAGTGTCAATTTTTAAAAAGAAAATTAAGGGGCATCTGCTTGAAGCAAGACTACCCGCGCTCGCCACTCATCATCATTTTGCACCATGAATCAACTGCTTAACGTCTTATTCCCCGCATGTGACTCAGTGGCCTCTGGTTCATTAAGAGCTTCGCTCACTCACGAAGTTTACGGTTCAAATCTCATATCGCGAGGGCGCCTTCCCCCTCCCTTAACTAACCCAAAAAAAAAAAAAACCTAACATCTTCTCCTCTTAAGACATAAGCTGTGTTTGACAACAAAAGCTAGCACTAATTAGACCCAAACTCATGCTAATTCTTACCAAATTCGTAAAAGCAAGAGTGAGCAGATAATAATCATTTAAAAACTACTTAATTTTGTTTAGGGGAAAAAAAAATTATACAATCAAACTTCTAAGTCCGGTGGTGTTTGGTTCGTTAAGAGCTTCGCTCAACCACGAAATTCACGGTTCGAATCCCCTGTCGCGCTCATGCGCTCTCCCCCTCAACTAGGTCTTCTCCTCTTAAGAAATATAAGCCATGCTTGGCAACAAAAGCTAGCACTAATTAGGCCCAAACTCATGCTAATTCCTACCAAGTTCGTAAAAGTGGATTAAAGTAAGCAGATAATAATCATTTAAAAACTACTTAATTTTTTTAGGGAAAAAAATTATACAATTAACCTTCTAACTTGTTTAGAGAACTTGGTATTATATTGTTACCAGGCCTACACCCCATTTGCAAGGGCCGACCCAAGGGAGGTTTAGTTCACGTTTGTAAGCCACACACATATTATAAGAGTTCTGGGATTATGATGTGAATACGTCATGAAGGTAGAAAAAAAACTCGAAGATCAAAGAACGAACGTGTATAAGAATCTGTGCATAAGAGTAGTAGACTAATAAAGGGTATAGTCGACTAATCACCTGAATTAGTCGACTAGTGCATTGTATGGTTGACTAAGTTTGGCCAACAGAGAGTGGAGGTTCTCAAGATTTGTCAGAGTAAACTAAGATTTGGGACTAGTCGACTAATATACATAGTCAACTAATGCCCAGGCCTAGTCAACTAATGTCAGATCTGACAGTTTCCTTTTATGGATCTGTTTTGAGTCCGAGTTGGATTGGAGTTTCCTTTATTCTGAAGTGGTGATTGTTCGTATTGATAGAATTTGTTTAGAACTAGAAGAGTTTTATGATCTATAAATAATCTCTTAGGGGTGGCCTTCAATATATTTCAAGAGAATCCAATGAATTTGTAATTCCTAAGGATGTATTCATCTAGGCGAGAGATTCGTGAGAGAAGCTTAGCATCAAGGGTTCATTGTTCTTGGCGACTATCAAGGGCTTGTAATCTTCTCAGCGTGAGATGTTAGTAATTTTTATTATCCTTCCCCAAAGTTTTAATAAAGTTTCTCCTCCCTTCTCCCGTGGACGTACACACGATCTGTTTGATCGGTAGAACCACGTTACATTATTTGTTGATTTTCTATCTATTTTGGAATATTTTCTTTTTGCTTATTCACGTTGCCTCAGTAGATCCTGTGATTTGTCTCCGCTGCGCTACCCCAGTCGATCCCATTATGGGGGCGACCCCTTGAAATCACAACAATTAGTATCATAGCATATAGATTGTTTCCCAATAATTGATATCAGAGCAAGGTCAAATTGAAAATGTCTGCGATCAAGTTCGATATTCAGAAGTTCGATGGTGCCATCAATTTCAGCATGTGACAGATTAGGATGAACGTCATCCTTATCTAGAACGAGTTGAAGAAAGCATTATTGGGAGGGAGAAAAAATCTCAAGACACGAAAGAAGAAACTTGGAAGAAGTTGGATGAGAAAGTCTTGACGGCTATTCAGCTTTACTTGATGGACAAAGTGTTGAATGAGTTTTCTATAGAGAAAACAGTGTCTTCGTTGTGAGAGCGCATCAAAACCACTATCTGAAGAAATCGTTGGCGAATTGGTTGATTCTGAAGCAGCGTCTCTTTCTTCTCCGCATGCATGGAGATATACTTATTAAGTCTCATATTGCAGAATTTTCGTTGTAGCCCTCTATGTCAAACTTTAATTAGGAAAAAACTCAGTTTCATAATTTAATTCGCTACAGTCATCTTTTTTTTTAAACCAATCAGGTACGTCCACGTGTTACACGCAGAAGCGCTCCTCAGCGACGAAAGATGCAAATGCCTCACAGTAATTACTTCGAAAAAAGTGGACTGCTTCGAAAATGTGGAGTGCTAGTATATAGAGGACCGCGACCATGATAACATTCCTCACAAAAAATATTCTATTTCTGAGTTTTTATTAGGACTACGATCATAATCGCAGTTCTCACAAAAATGTCATGTTTCTGAATTTTTATAGGACTGCGATGGTCGCGGCCCTCTTTATTAAGACTGCGATCATGATCGTAGTCTTCACAAAAATGTCATATTTTTTAGTCTTTATAAAACTGTGATCATAATCACAGCCCAAATGCTTTGCAGATTTAAAAGCCACATTCATCACAAATACAAACAAAAATCATCACAAGTACGAACAAATGAGATCTGCAAAAGTCGATCAAAAAAAAATTTGGTCCTGCCCCCGGAGACCCCCAGGAGGGGGGGCTCCCTGCTCCCTCCAACCCCCACAGCGACCTGATCACGTAAGTTGATCCGCGAATGACTCTGCGTCGAGGTCAAGATTGAGGAAATAGCAACATCGTGAGTAATGGATAAGATAAAAGAGAAAATAAAATATATAAAGAAGTGATGGTTAGAAGTAACCAATTTATACTGATGTGGATGAATCTGTAGTGAATAAAAATAAAAGAGTGGGTCTTTTTCCTCATTACGAAGGAAAATGTGTGGTTGTAACGGAATTTTCATAAATCTATTTTTTTTTTCTAAATTTGATTTTTATTAACATAAATCACACTAGTGATAACTTTGGCCAATATTTTTTTTTTTAATTTAAAAGCATATAGCATGTGAAACAAAGAAACTCAATTGACCTCAATAATTTACATTTATACCTTTTACTATATGGTATATATATTTGGACCGCCCCTATCCAAGAAAAATCCTCATTCCAACCCTGCCCATTTGCAAACAACTTGGGTTGGTTCTCAAGTAAGCAATTGACACGAGTCATCGCGACGACTCATGAGCAGTGAACTTGGTGTGCAACCCAGTTCCCAAGTTGAGAGCCACATCTCATCATCACAGTTTGATTTGGCTGTTTGGATTCAAGGAAGTAGGCGGAAGTGAAGAGTGAGAAGTGTCAATTTTTCACTTTAACTGTTCGTTCAAATATCAAAAAAAAATAAAAAAACAATTTTTCTCTTCTTTTTTACACAACTATTTCCTTACTTTCAAGGTGTTTCAGTTAATTTTGTGGTGATATAACTCTTATTTGTAATAAATTAAAACTCAAGATAGTTAATTTTATAATAATGTAAATCTTACTTGCATTCTAATTATAATCCATTTTTTATATAATTAATTTCTATTCTAATATTATTTTACGGTTAACTTTGTGGTCAATCTATTCACTTCCACATTACCAACCAAATATCGAAAAAGAGATTACAATTTTTTAATCACACTTCTCAACTATCATTCAAACACCGAAAAAGAAACACAAATTCTCATTTTTCAAAAGAAAAAAAAACTTTACTACCTCACTTTCACCCACTTCCGGGCATCCAAACAGCCGTCACAGCCCCAAAACAACCATCTTTTGGAGGTAACTGTTTAGGTGTATGACATCAAATGGCTCAAAGTGGACAGTCTTATCTATGGAAAAAGCCTGACAAGAAAATATAGACGAAGATAAACTGAGAGAGAATGTATTGAGATTAACTCTAGGGCTTGGGGAAACTTCTTGGCTTTATAATCACAAATCAATCAATCAATCAGGCTCCCCACACATGCGTTTTGAGTGACTAGCCCTTGAAGAAAAACATGCATTCCCCACAAGTGTGCAGAGTGAAATGTTCATCTGCAAACAACTCTTTAGTCCAGTATTAAGGTACAACAAAGCACAACTCATTTTATTACAGGAAATGGCATTTACATAGCTCATTTCATTACAGAAAATAACACATGCAATATGACCACACAATCAAGTTTCACAAACAATGAATACTACGTCTCTACACCAGCTAATGATGATTGAATACATTTACAGAAAGTAGAGCACCAAGCGCCACACTGGGTATACCATTATGAGAACAATACCGATTGTGTTCGATACACCCTTGCTCTGGGTGAAAGAGTTCCTGAAGCCGCCTGATGCTCGGATGTGCTCTTGCAGCAGGTAGCAGGCGATGACGAGACAAATGCCAGCACCAACCACACCATCCCTGATAGTGTAGGCAAGGAAGCCCGGAGAAACCACCAGCAGAAGAATCAAAGATCCGGGCATCTCTAACCAGTCTGAAGGCAAAAACATATCGATGTAAGTGACATGCACAAAGCATGCTCAGAGTTTAGGCTTTTGCATAATCAAGATTTAGCATGATAAATGCCGAGATGAATCTGAGCTTATGTTCCAACTGGGAGCTTTGAGGCCACGGTAGGGTCTATCTGTTCATTCTGGTGCTAGGAGACCAGCGTCCTAGGATCCACTGAGCTCTCAGCAGACTCTTTTAATCCTCAATTAAAATCAATTCTGATTGATCTGATAATAAAGTAAATAGTACCGATACAAACAGTTTATAGTTACAATTATATATCTCGCCATCAAGGATATTTGACACCTTTTACTTATAGTTATTTTAACATTATTATTATGTAGAAACTGGAATCAACTTGACCTTGCACAGACACAAAAAAACACGGTGATATGAAGTAAGACTGTAAAAAGTCGCATATTGGTTGAGTCCACATAAGAACCCAATTAAAGCTTACAGACTGTCACATCCAAGTATTAATTCAGATGCAATTACTCTTTTCTCTATTCAGACTTGAGATTCATTTGGATATGAGATGTTAAACGGTACCAAATTTTCAAGAGATCACAATTATCTCTAAAAACTTTTCCAATGTACATGAAATTTCCAGCTGACAGCTTACATTTACGATATTCTCTAGTTCTTAGATACTCTTCTAGGTGGTTTGTATCTCTAGTAGGAACTAACACCACAATCAATCATAAAAATATCAGTTATGGATTACAAGAACTTGACTGTTACGGTCAAAATCCAATAATGATCGTTGCTTTCAGAATTCTGAATAATTGACTTTTATTTTTGCTATTGTAATATTAGGATTAGAATTCAATACCTATTGTATTAGGATTGCATTAGGAATAGGATTTTTTTTATCAATTGTGTCTCTATATACATTTGGGCATTACCCTCATCAATAATAACAACAATCTAGTATTTCCTTCAATTACTCTAACATGGTATCAGAACAAGGTTTCTTCTATTAATCGTCGTCAATATGCCACCAACGAGCCCGTGCTGGGCTGCGCTCATGTAGCCGTGCCCAACGTCAGGCCATTACTCCAAAGAACTCTCTCGTACCATACTACTAGCTGCACTGGTCCGAGTGCGTCTACTGACGGGCATCACCAGATTCTACTACTATCTACACTGGTTCTAGTGTGTCTACTGGTGGGCGTCACCGATCCTATTACAATCTACTACAATCAATCATATCTCTCTATTAGATTTTTTTTTTTTTTGGGCAATAATAATTTTTTTAAGTTTTTTGGGCAAACTCGTGTTGTTTGCCCACCATGAGTTTGAGGGGGCGTGGATTAGAATACAATACCATTGTATTAGGATTGTATTAGAATAGTATTGGGATTAGAATACAACACTTGTTGTATTAGAATTATATTAGGAGTAGGATTTCCTTATCAATTGTATCTCTAAATATATTGGGCATTGCCCTCATTAATAATAACAACAATTCAATTTTTCTTTCTTCAATTATTGTAACAATTTTATTTCATTTTATTTTATTTAAGACTGAATAATTCAGATTTAGGATGAAGAATACACAGTTTCATGTCAAAATCAATACATAAAATGCATTTGAGAAAATCGCTAGATTAGCTGTGCCAAAATATAACATGACAACATGCATGAAAGTATGAAGGAATTTAACCCTATATGTGCATGAGTACAGTTAAAATAGTACAGATTCTCAAGATTCAGGATGTGCTTGATTAAGCCTGCAATTCAGAAACGAACCTGGGAAGTGCCGAGGAAAGAAGAGACGCAGCACCACAGCAATGAAAGTGATCCATTTCCCAAACTCACCTCTGTAGAAGGCCAATACTTAGTGCACATTATTTGTAAAAGCATTCTAAGGGTAAAAATGAACAAAGTGGTGATAATAGTGCCGTGAATCACCTGAACAGTGAAAATATAACAGAAGGAAGACTCAAGAATATGTATGGAACCAAAAGAGATGTCAACATCTTTGTCCTCCAGTTTGTCCTATCCAGAATCAACAAATATCTGCAATGGTGCAACAGAGACATACACATTCACACAGAGAAAGATTTTACAAATTCAAAAGAGTCCAAGTATTCCTCAAAAAGAAGGGGGGAAACAGTAAATTCAAGATGATCTAAAGAACTAAGTGGGTGAGCAGGCCAAAGCAATACATTTTACAAAGGCTCTTTTAGTTGAAAATAATGTACTGATAAACTAATATATGAACATTTTTGAGCTTATGGCTGAGTTGATTTAATACATCAGTTTTAATTAACTAAGTTGATTTGAAGAGCCACAGTGGGTGAGCAGGACACAACAATATACTTTACAACTGAAGGAAGGGTCTTTAAGTTAAAATATCATCAGATGTGAATGTTATGCAGAGGAGATGCTTGGAAGTTTGGAGACATCGTTCATTATCTTCTTCCTCACGTCCAGCTGAAATCTGGGCTATGAAAGCCTTTGAGTCAGCTAAATCTTCCCTTGTCGACTTGGAGAGTTGTAGGAGTTCGTAAAGAGTGATCCTGGCTAGAAAAGTGGCCATTTGAGCAAAGATATCAAAATGGAAAGGAGTTGATGGTCCTTCTGCATTGTCTTTTAGAAGAGTTTTATTATAGCGAAGCTCTTTCTATTCTTCACGGGTTGCTTTGTAGATTGCTTAGTTGCTTTCTTGGTCGTCTTGGATGAACTAGGCACCACTTTGTCATACTTTTTCAAGTATTGCTGGCCAGACCGAGTTCCTGCCACAATAGAAGCGCTTTGTTCTGCAGCGAAAATAATTTATTCCTCTTCTGAATCGTAAGAGAGACAACATCCGCCTTGGCTTCTCTCGAGAAAGTGCACACCACATTGCAAGAGCATGCTTTTAGTTTGCTTTTGAACTTATTGTTAATGATAGTAGTCTACTGCTGGCTTTGGACAAAGTTGGGGTGAACCCACATTACCTCTTCTTGAGGAGTTGGGACAGGGACCAAACATTTCTCCTCCTTGTGGTGTAAAATCAGTATTGATCACTCTCAGTTTTCCTTTCGGAATAGGAAAAGCTGGCTGGCACTGATGGAAGATTCTTGCCAAATTGAAGGGATGACATGTTGGTTATCACCTTCTTCTGCTCTGAACGGAATTTGAGCACATCCGCATCTATTAGAGCTTGGAGGACATCTTTGAAGATGTAGCAGCGATGTCCCATCATTATGTGGTATAAACGGTAGTTGGGGTCATCTGTCTTACTTCCTCAGGGCGCCTCGCCTTTGACAGCTTGAGCTTGTTACTTTTGTGAAGTAACTTGAACAGGGAGACGATGTGTTCATTCTTGAAAGAGTATTGTTCATTGGCATGCATCTAGCCTGAAGCTCCACCCCCTCCAGTTGACTGATGTTTGGAAAGAGATTTAGTCTCCCTCGCCAGAGTGTATTTTCTTCTTAGTTGTGAAGATGACTCCGGTGTGCGTCACGTAGATTTCTCCGATCTAGACTTACTCTTTTTTCTTCGGCCTTAACTTCTGTGACAATCTCTTTTGCATGTTCGCCTTGTAACACCAGTTGCTTCTAAGTGCGATACTCGATCACTCTGATTTACGCTAGGAGCGTAGTTTGTAGGTTGTGGCGAGAAGTCTCCACCAGTGCAGACTGCGTCATGCCACTTGGACATTGGAGCGCTATACTCCGAAATTTTTTCACAAACAGTTTGATAGACTCTCATTTTCTCTGCTTTGTAGCTAGGAGAGTGGGCATAGACACTTCGGTGCCGTCTTCAAAGAAGCAGGCTTGGAAGAGTTTCTCCAAATGAGCCTACTTCTTAATGGATCCTGCAGGAAGCTTTATGAATTATTCAAAGGCAACCCCCTTAAGGGTACCGATGTACAAACAAGCCATAATAGCGTCGTTTAATATTACTTTCCCAGTCTGGGACTTGAAGTAGTATATATGTTGGTTCGGGGAACCTTTGTCTTCAAAGGTTTGCAAGGTGGGTGCCTTGAACTTAGAAGATAGGGAAAACATTTTACTCGGTCGGGTATGGCTGGACTACTCCCGCCTCTTGAAGATTACTTCGATTAGCAATAGCTTCTAGGCGTTTTTCAAGTTTGTTCATCCTTCTGGAGTGATTGTCTTTGTTTTTTGAGTCCCCTTCCTCTTCAGATGAAGATTTAGGGGTTCAAAATTAGAGTTATCGTCACTCTCAGTTTTATCAGAAGTAGAGCTTTCACTCTCCTTCTGTTTTCTCTTGCTCTTAATGGAAGAAATGTCGGTCTTGGAATCTTTCAACTTCTTGTCAAGTAAGAGAGCTATCATCTTCTTAAGGTCATTGATAGACTCTTACTGGACTCGAAGCATATTCTGCTACTCCCTCTGCACCCGAGACTGCTCTTCAAATCTTATGGCCATCTCTTTTGAAGTATTGGCCATATATGTGAACTTCTCCACGTAAGAGTTGGACGACAGAGACTCTGCAATGGCAGAATGCTCATCATTTATGTCAATTCCTCTAGCCAGGAGATCGTAATCTATCGGGACAATTGCTCCAGCTCGGATCCGAGAACGTTGGTAGATTCATTCATGCTCAATCAATAATTCTTTCAGAAGAACATTCTTTTCAGAATTAAGGGCCAGTTGTTTTTCCTTCAACTTGCTTGGCGTGGTACTTGGACCCACCATATTGGAAGTCACCTCGGGGTACTCCACGTCAGAAAATAACTTATTACGGGAGCGACACCTCTTGGCTGAGTTAGAGGATGGAGCCGCTGACAACCGATTGAAAACTGACGATTTGCTCGTATAAGAGCTACAATGACACTCGGAGAGTACCACCATGATGAGCCGCTCACAGCAGCATTGAGGAGTGATTTGATGAACACTCCTCTTCCGAATCAGGTAGTCCCTCAGGTCTGCAGTAGGAGCTGTTGAGGAGTTCGCTCTAGACTCATGAGAGTTGGGATCTGATCTCCCAGTATCTGGACGAGGTCTCGCATTTCTGAAGTAAAACACGAAGGTCGCGTTCTAATGCAGCCAGTGTTGAACGTGGGTCTCGTATTTTGATGCAGCCAGATGTTGAACGCGGGTCTCGTGATTCTAAAGCGAAACGCGGGTCTCGTGTTTTAGCTGAGCCAAAAGTTGAAAGGGACTCGCGTTTCTAAGTAGAAACACGGGGCTCATTCTTCAGCGAATGTCACGTTTGAACACCAACGTCATGTTTTCAAGCAAGAACGCGAGTATCACGTTCGATACAAACAAAGTTGTCTTCAACTTCTGCTTGTTGTCTACGAGCATGACGTCTTCGTCGACGATCAGCGTTCCGCTTGGCTCGATAGAGTTGGTGTGAACCCCTTGTAAACTGAGCATGCTCAATATCAAAGCGAACCATGAGACTCGCGTCCTGGTCGCTTAGCTGAGCCTTGAGAGAAGCTTGACAGCGAGATTGATCCCTGTCATGGAATTGGCCTTGAGCCAAAACATCGGTCATGCGGGTCTCCTGAGATTTCATCGCGAACCATGTTGGCTTCAGAGGAGGTTGCACGAATCTCTAGAAAGTTTGAACCATTTGCTTTGTTGAAAAGCATGCGGTTAACTTCCGAAAAAGTTTTTCTTTGAGAAGCTTTCGACGAGGCAAGAAAGCGAGTCTCCAAAGAGACTTTACGGTACCGTCACGTTAACTTGGGGCTAATGGAGTCCAAGGAGAGAAGTTGTTCAAACTTCTCTTGTTCTAACTCGACGACAAGCGATTCGACAGTCAATCTGAGAAGCTTGAGGTCGACTTGAGCTATGGCCTTCTCATCGGCAGAGAAAAACAGTCTCCAACGAAGTCATCATCTTTTATTTGGTCGAAAAATTTCAAAGTAAAATTCTTTGAATGGATGAAAATTACAACGGATTGAATCTGATTTACAAAAGAGGCAAGATTTTTGAGTGGCTCTCCCATTTATTTAATGTCTGGTTCTTGATGTTGCAGTGGAGAGTGATTCTTATTCTCTGATGAGCTGAACATGAAGCTTGACTTCAGATCTCCTAGCTATCTTGAATTGCTCAAAGGTGAAGTGTAAGAACTGCAGTCAGTGACTGAAAAATCTCAAGGAGATTAAAACTTGAACTCAGTTAGTTAGAAAGTAATCTCTTTTGTTCTCTTGAACTCTCTAAGACCTTAATTTGCATCCAAAAAAGAACCCATTCTGTGTAGCTTCTCACAGCTATTCATAAAGAATTTTGGGGTATAACTAACCCCCTTAAATCTCTCCATAATAGGGATTAATTTTCTATTATGTGGAGAAACCGTGAGTGTTACTTGACCCAGTTGGTGGCTATCAGTTACAATAGGGGCTCTCGCGTTAATGAGCAGAACGCAGGTCGCGAACCTCGTAGTTGCACTAAACGCGGAGCTCACAGGTTCGCGTCTATGTTTGAAAGCAGAGCTGCTCAAGCTTGTGTCTGAAACTGAAACGCGATCTTGATTAAGATCCGCATTTGAAGAAGCAAGGCGAGTGTCGCGTCACCATCGCGTTGTTGTAGTACTAAGCTACACTTAGGGTTAAAACGTAACCCTCGTCGTGTCTAACTTGAGGTCTACGTTTAAGGCTTTATCCTCAATAATTTTTAGACAGCTTACACAAACATCCCTTAAACTTCCTTGAACTGCATTCGAATGTGAGGTCCAACATATGATAAAGATCCAAACTGCAATGAATTCTCAAATCTTCCCTTCATCATCAACCCTGATCCCATCAAAATGGGCTCAGATATGCAACACAATTATACTGGCTGTCCCTGCAGGCTATATGAAACCACTTGGGCTTGTAAACAGTAAACTCATCGCTTGCCTTGCTTATAGTCATGGTCTAGTTATTCTGTATTTGGTCAAGACACAATTGATCTATATCCAACCTTCAAATTAGGCGACTGGATCTTTTGTCCTTTGGAAAATCGCCCTCCCGGTGATTCTATTTCAATGTTCATTGCAACAGCAAGAACATTGAAACAGCAAGGCCAGGCTAAAGTGACTTTTGAAGGGTTCAGTAAAGTATGCTTCAAATTCACGAGACTGAAAGAGGCCTTATTTTACTAACTAAATAAGAAACTCTTGGGCTTAATTCCACTTGTTGAGTTGCAAGGGGAGGGGCATGTTTTTCAAGTTTTGAGTTGCAGGCTAGAAAGGCTTGGCTCAACAGAGACGAGCCCATAGTAATCCCTTGGTCAGATTGTAAGGTGAGGAGTCTCCCTCAGGTAGCTATTACCAAGATTATGCTTGATGGTATCCTAGGTTGGATTCAATGATCGGTGAGCATACATGCAACTCATGTAATTTTAGGAAAGTAATTAAAACAGACTAAAACTTGTACCGGTGAACTTCCCTCCCAACTTTTCCATTAGTCTAAAATTTACTTAACATAATATTTAACAATATTCGTTAAAACAAATCCCCTTCAGAAGTTGCTACTAGATGATAGATAAGTAAATCTAGCACACCCCAAGGTATCTACCTAATATTCAGAAGGAAAGCCTAGAAAGAAAACATCAACAGGTTATCAGCTACCAGGAATGATCAGGGAGAGACGAATGATCAGACACCCCCTAGTATTAGTAATTACATCATCTGCTGAAATAGCAATTCCACTTAGAATTATTTTATTTATTTCTTTTTCAAGCTATAACTCCGCCATTGCACCCCGTTCACTGACTGTCCCAAGCCAGGATAAAGAAGGAGGGTTGTGGTAGGCCTGTGACAGCCAACGTAAAATCACAAGTAGGACTTGATGAGTCAAGTAAGCGTCAATTTTAGGAGGATTTAGATAAGATTGTGCAAGGCATACCCATTAAAGAAAAATTTTTCATAGGTAGCAATCTCAATGGACATGTATGAACTAGTCGTCATGGGTTTAATAGTGTACATGGAGGATTTGATTTTGGGAAAAGAAATGAACCAGGTAACTCAATTCTAGATTTTACTTTGTCATATGATTTGATCTTAGCGAATACTTGGTTTAGGAAGAGAGAGTCTCACTTGATCACTTTTAGAAGTGGATCAAATGCGAGCCAAATAGATTTCTTTTTAACTAAAAAAAGTAGATAGAGGTTGTATGGATTGTAAGGTAGTACCGCGTGAGAGTGTAGTAACCCAATACAGACTCTTAATTTTAGATGTCCGGATTAGAAGAAGATTTAGAAAGATCCTAAGATTAAATGGTGGCGGTTAAAAGAAGGTAACCAAGGAGTTTTCATAGATCGAGCAGTACATAAACAGATTGAAAAGTCCAAAATGATCCCAATACAACATGGAACAAAATTGCTAGCTGCATTAAAAGAGTAGCTAAAGATGTACTTGGTGAGTTACGGGTGGTGCTCCACCATGTAAGGACACATCATGGTGGAATGAAGAGGTAAAAGCTGTCATTAAGATCAAACAAGACTCTTATAGAGATTTGAAGAAAAATTGTGATGGAGTGAGTTTTGAGAGGTATAAGCTAGCCAAGAAGAAGGCTAAGAAAGTTGTTCAGAATGCAAGAGCTAAAATGTACAAAGAAGTGCATGAGAAATTAGACGCTAAAGAGACTTATGTACTGTGAGGTGCGTCAAAGATAAGGATCAGAAGATTTTACTTCGAGATGAAGAAATCAAAAAAAGATGGAGAGAATATTTTGACAAATTGTTCAATAGTAGTTCTACTCAAGATTTAGATGACCTCATCGTTCAGTACCAGGATATGAACCATAATTATATGCGCAGAATTAGCGAATCTGAAGTTAAAGAGACCTTAAAGAAGATGAAGTCAAGTAAAGTTGTTGGCCCGGATGGAATTCCTATTGAGGTATGGAGATGCTTAGGAGAGGTGGGCATGAGATGGCTGACAAACCTCTTTAACAAGATCTGGCTAATTAAAAAAAATGTCAAATGAGTGGAGGAAGAGTACCTTAGTACCTCTCTATAAGAATAAGGGTGATATCCGTAGTTGTTCAAACTATCGTGGAGTAAAACTCATTTGTCACACCATGAAGCTTTGGGAAAGGGTAATTGAACACAGGTTAACGCAAAATGTCACTATATCAGAGAACCAGTTTGGGTTCATGTCGAGACAATCGACGACAGAGGCTATTCATTTGCTTCATCAACTTATAGAGCGATTTCGAGAGAGGAAGAGAAATTTGCATATGGCTTTTATTGATTTAGAAAAAACTTATGATAAGGTGCCAAGAGAGGTATTATGGTGAACATTGATAAAAAAAGGAGTCCCCATCAAATATATTGACATAATCAAGGATATGTATGATGGAGTAGTTGCAAATGTCAGAACTTGTGAAGGCATAACAAGTGATTTTTCTATCACAATTGGATTACATCAAGGATCTGCATTGAGTCCATTTTTATTTGCCATAGTAATGGATGAGCTTACTAGAGCTATTCAGGATGAGAAATCGTGGTGTATGCTATTTGCTGATGATATTGTTCTAGTTGATGAGACGAGAGCTGAGGTAAATTCCAAATTGGAGTTATGGAGGCAAACTCTAGAATCTCAAGGTTTTAGATTAAATAGGGTCAAAACAGAGTATATGGAGTATAAATTCAGTAAATAGGGAATCCAAGATTATAGTATTATAAGACTAGATGGATAAGAAATACCAATTAGTAGTCATTTTAAGTACTTGGTTTCTATTATCCAAAAGGATGGGGAGATCGATAGTGATGTCCATCATAAGATCCAAGCCGGCTGGTTGAAATGGAGGAGCGCAATAGGAATTTATGTGATCGTCACATTCCGTTATAGCTGAAGGGAAAATTTTATCGGACTGCTATTAGGACAGATTTGTTATATGGCACAGAATGTTGGGCTATAAAGAGATACCATGCTCAGAAGATAAGTGTAGCAGAGATGTGCATGCTTCGTTGGATGTGTGGTAACACGCGGAGAGATAAGGTGAGAAATGAGGATATTCGTACTAAGATAGGTGTAGCCTCTATAGAAGAGAAGATGAGAGAAAATCGCATGCGATGGTTTGGTTATGTGCGACGTAAACCTACAGATGCACCAGTCCGACAAGTAAAGCGTATCAATTTAGGGCAAGTTAACAGAGTGCAGGGGAGACCGAAGAAAATATGGATGGAGGTAATACGACAAGAGAAAGAGGCTAAAGGTCTTAGTGAAGGCATATTGCTCGATAGGAATGAGTGGAGAAAGCTGATCCATGTGCCCGATCCGCCGTAATTCTTCTTAGTTCATGTAGCCTACCCCAAATACTTGGGACAAATGGCTTAGTTGTTGTTGTTGTTGTTCTTTTTCAAACTATCATTCTTAGATTTATATAACCTTAGCCTATGTTAAAACTATGAAAGACAGCTATCGTCAACAGAGAAAAAAGGGAAACTCAAGTACTCCTTTTCTTTGTGCAAGGGTTACACCAACTAAAAGGTAGAAACACCTAAGGGATGGGGACCCTTTACGAAGCCCAGATGATGCAATTTCAACCAATTCTGGGACAGAGAGGCACATGTGCATGCAGGCATGGGCAAACACACAACGTCAACAATGCTGTAAGAAATGGTCCCAACAACTAAAGAAAGAACATACTGACAGTCCGCAGCTAGAAAAATGAAACACAAACTCCACAATCATAGTCTAGAAATAGTTCACAATTAAAAAGGGAAAAAGGAAAATTAAACGTAGTCACAGGATGCGACTTCAAGAAAGAACAAGCTACAGCAATGATAGCATTCCCAACGAGGAAGATGACCCCAAGCCAATTCGAATTACACTGAAAAAAAGCAGCTCCCAGTAAATTTAATCAAGAAAGTACGATTAAACCTATTAAAATGTACACATAAACTTATGCAATCCACAGAAAAATTCTACAGCTGAACTCATGGTAATCATCAAAAGTTTGTTTTGGGAATGAAATCGAATAGACTGCGATGATAAAATGACGTCTTTAAGAGAAGGTAAATCTTCAACCCACAAAATACAAATTAATTTAGACAAATATTGTAGTGCCAAGGCTCTAATTGGTGCTATAGTTTTGCCCCAAAAAGATAACTAAAAGAATTTTAAAAAAAATCAAAAGATAGTGCTGTAGTGATCCATATTCATGTCCAATTTTGACACTAGTCAAATCGCTATCGGTTCCCAAATCATGCGAACAATCTGTTGGTCTCGAACTTACAATTCAACAAAACTTTTCTGTGCTAACCAGTTTATAGGGAGAACCTAGAAGAAAAAGAAACTACAAACTAAGCTTTTGATACAAATTTATAAAAAAAGAAAGGATACTCTACTTTCTGCGTTCGTGTAGAATACTATAGTGCACAGTGTCGAAAAGTTCAAATTCTAGGTTGATCGAAATGCCATCTTATCTTATTTTATTTTTTTTTTTTAAGTTCTGAAAGTGAAAAAGTCGTCGCCTTTTTGTTCCCAATTTTATTCTTCTTAAATAAACAATGATTGATCCATCGATCCAAAAGCCAAATAGATCAAAGCAAAACAAGTATAAAAACTCAATAGATCGATCGAGCTCACATCGCAGCAATCGAAGCGAGGAATTTGAAGAAGGTGGTTCCGAAGCCCAAACCGCTGCCCAACACGAACGCATGATTGGCTAGTTTCTTGGCGGCGATGCCGAGCTCCCTGAGATCCGATTGGATCAGATCGTTGCTGATCTCATCAGTCTTCATCGACAAGTACCCCATCTTCCCCATTCTCTACACCTCTCTCTCTCTCGATTCTCTCTCCGGTTTTTAAACAGAGACAGCGAAGAGAAAGAAGAGGAGACGGCACTCGCTCGGGACTCTCAGTGGGACCCGGAAACGTGAACGGTTGCTGACCTGGAGTGGCCTCGTGGCCGTCGATGGTCGACGACGGGGTTCGCGTTTTGCTCGTTGGGTAGTTTCCAGAAAAAAGTGGGCGCCAGTTGGATTTGGTTTGGATATTTGTTACCGTTTTTTCACGCTGTTGACCGTTACTGACACTCTTTTGACGGACGGCTTTTTGATCTCTAACCGTTAGTTGTCCTATTTCTCCAAAAAAAAAAAAAAAAATTTTAAGAAAAAAGAAAATAAAGAAATAGTGTATAAAATTCGAAGCAACTCAATGAGTTCATAGTCGTAATACTGTTGATCACACTTGTAAGCTTGTCCGCCGCTAGTGTGTCACAGTGTGTTAAGTTACGTTACCGCACAATTTATGCTCAATAATGACCGTTAAAGATGTTGGTGTAGGTTTTTGGAGAATTTCAAATTAGAGCCTGTTTGGTTGCCGGAAGAGAAAAAAAGAGATGAAGAGGAGAGATGAAGAAGGGGAAGAGGAAATGAAGAGGGGGGAAAGGAAAAAAAAACAAAAAAAATCACTTAAAACTCACTCTCTCTCCTCTCCCTCTCTCGCTCTCACCGCAACCCTTGATCTGCATGCCATTCAGCGTTTTTCGACCAATTTTTGAGGGGAGGAGATTTCTTCCCCTCCCGACGTGGAGGAAGAGGGTCTCTTCCCCTCGGGAACCAAACAAAGAGAGAGAAGGAGATGGGCATCTGCCAGACCTCTTTTGGCCTTCTCCTCTATCTGTTCCTCTCTTCCTCCCACCTCCGGCGGCCAAGCAGGCCCTTAAAGATTGAGAAATAAACAACGGGAAAAAAAAATAAATCATTGTTGCAAATGTTGTTGCTCTACTAGCCTATTTGTAGTTGCAAAGGAATACGGTCTTGTTTGGATATAGGAATTGTTTGTAGTTAAGTGATCTCTACCTAAGTTAGCCAAATGCGTGATTATAATAGTCGTGTTAATCAGAACTAAACTACTATGGAACTATTTTTTTTACTCTGGGCGTGTTTGGATTCATGGAAGTGGGAGGAAGATGGGATGTGGAAAGTGAGAGTGAGAAATGGGAAAGTGTAGTGGACAATTAGAATTTGTGAGAATAAGTTTTACGCTATTTGATTGTAACGTGAAAGTGTAAGTGGAAAGGTATATAGTATTTTTCAGTGTTTGTGTGAAAGTGAAAATGGAAAAATTGACCACAAGGTTAACCAAAAAATAATATTAAATTAAATATTATTTATGAAGTGACGTTTTTGAATTGTATTGGACTGTAAATGAGATTTACATGATATCAAAATTTAATGCCTTAAGTTACAACTTATTACAAGAAAGATTTATATGATCACAAAATTAACTGTAACACCCTGAAAATAAGAGTATGGTAGTATAAAAGGGAGATGAAAAAATAAAAAGGAAAAGAGACCCATTTTTCATTTTTCGGCTCAAAACAAATAAAGAAAGAGAGAAATGAGATTTCTCACTTCTCATTTTCGTCCCACTACCATGATTCCAAACACGCCATATGAGTTACATACTAGGTTGGACTAGAAACAGGTTGCCAAATATTAAAAATCCTTTGTTATTGTGTGGATTTTTAGCACCTCTTGTTAGTTAAAAAATTATGATTTAAACAACCCAATAAGTCGATCAAACTAAGTCCTGGTTCTTTTGGGAACATAGACTATAACCGAAACTTGAATCTGGGAGCTCTACAACTTGTTCTAACATCTTCGCTAATGTGACAAGCATTTTTACACACCTTACATATCTTATTAATTCTTCTCGAGTTTTTCCTCCTCCTCGTTCCTCTCCCAACCCCAACCCACCCAAAAAAAACAAAAAAAACCCATATTGTGGGATGTGATGGATTCTGATTATTCGAAGCTAATCAACATTCATATCTTGTGGGATGCAGATAGATGTAGATGTAAATAGCGAAAATATTCTATCCACCCAGATGCCAATTTGGATCTAGACATTCATATTCTTGCAGACACTCATACATGATTTGTGATTATTGTGGGATGTGATGGATTCAAATTATTCGAAACGAATTCACATTCGTATGTTGTTGGATGTAGATAGATGTAGATAGACGTAGATATAGACAGCGAAATATTCATCCACCTAGAGATGCCAATTTGGATTTGTACATTCATATTCTTGCAGATGTGGACTCATATATTTGTTCCACCATAACCCCACTTGAATTTATTTATCTTCATTCATGACCCATGTATCTATTAGCTGCCTTCAACCCAAACTATAATCAATCGGGTTTGATTATGGGCGTGTTTGGTTGCAAGCAAGTGGGCGAAAGTAAGGAAATTGAGAAGTATAATTGCTCACTTCCCTATGTATCCAAACATCGGAAAAGGAAAATAATAAAATCTATTTTCCTTCTCTCTTTTACACAACTATTTCCTCATTTTTAGAGTGCTACAGTTAATTTTGTGGTCATGTAAATCTCATTTGTAATAAGTTGTAACACAAAACAGTTAATTTTTAATCATGTAAATCTCACTTGCATTATAATTATAATCTATTTTTTATTTTTCTTAATTAATTTTTATTTTAATATTATTTTGCGGTCAATTTTGTGGTCAACTTTTCCACTTCCACTTCCATATTACCCTCCAAATACCGAAAAAACATAACAATTTTTAAACCACACTTCTCAATAACATCCAAACACCGAAAAACTTACTAACCAATTCTCAAATTCCAAAGGGAACTATTACCACTTCCTCACTTACTCACTTCCTCACTTCCACTCTTAGCCAAACACGCCCAATATTGTCACTTTGTTTGTTTTACTTCGGCGAAACACCTAACCTTTAATTTCTCTCATACACTTGCCTCGCCAAAAACGGGGGGAACAAATATTTTGATGACACCGCTTATATTCTTCTTTAATGAAAATAAAATGTTTAGCTTTTTTGGGATATACATTTGTATATCAATAACTTTGTCTGGTCTGTACTTGTGCCATTTTCCGCTTTTAATGGATCTAGACATTAGATTTTCTTTGAATTCGTATTTGATAAATAAGAAATATCGTAAAATTCATATCCCATTCGTCCAATCCATTTCATCTTTGGATTTAGACCAACTTGTAATCTACTGTGGACTATTCTTTACGGTGTCGTTTGGTGGGCGATTAATGAAGGGTAATGAAGGGTTAAAAGAGTTTTTATTAAATAATTTAATTTCTTAAACTCCAAAACACAAAAAAAGTATAAGGTGTCAAGTGGAGTTGAACCCTCGAAATGGAGAGGGTTAACAAATCCACCTCTATTGACAAATTAGAAGTTAAATCCTTTTATTGTTGGGAATTTTTGGAGCATTTTCAAATCTGATCTCAACAAGCAACGTGATCACACCAGTCAGACAAGATAGGAGAAACAACACAAAAGAAGGAGACACCATAATTTTACGTGATTCGGCCAGGATTATAAAAGGGCTCTTATATCTTTAACCTCGCTCTCTCATCTCATGACACTCTCTCACATCCTTCTCTCATTTCTTACACAATGAGAGGGTTGCATTCTTACCAAGTCACCTCTTATATTTCAAAGAGGTCCACACCGCTTACACATCCCATTTGATTGGAAATCTAAGGAGTAGAAGAAGAATCATACCCCATTTAGTCTCCCAAGCCACGAGGAATACAAAAAGTTAAGAATTAATCTGTATGGTAGACAAAGAGTCATACATCGGATATGAGACACAACCCTAACATTTATTTGTATAAGAATTCATTAATCCTTATATCGAAACACTCATATAGCATGAATCTATATGGTAGACAAAGAGTCATACACCGGATATAAGACACAACCCCAATATTTATTTGTATAAGAATTCATTAATCCTTATATCCAAACACTCATATGTGCATGAGATTAGCCTCAAATTTTTAACGACAGATTAACTAATTTAACCTTTTTTTGGTGGGTTATCTAATTTAATCCAGCATCTTAAATCCTTTTGTTCCAACACTTGGCCAAACGAAGCCCACGTCGGGTCTGTTTGGATTTAAGGAATTGGTGTGAAGTGAGGAAGTAGGAAGTAAGATTTATTTCCTTTAGGAAAAAGGGAAATGAGTAGTAAGTTTTCTGGTGTTTGGATGATTGTTGGGAAGTGTGGTTTGGAAAATGTTTTGTCGTTTCCGGTGTTTGGATGGTAATGAAAAGTGGAAGTGGAAAAGTTGACCACAAAGTTGACCGCAAAATAATATTAAAATAAAAATTAATTAAGAAAAATAAAAAATAGATTGTAATTAGAATGCAAGTGAGATTTACTTGACCAAAAAAATTAACTGTTTTATGCTATAACTTATTATAAATGAGATTTACATGACCACAAAATTAACTGTAGCACTCTGGAAGTGAGAAAATGGTTGTGTAAAAGAGAGATGAAAAAGGGAAATGGGGGTTTTCTTATTTTCCTTTTCCGGTGTTTGGATAGATAGGGAAATGAGCAATTATACTTCCCCACTTCCTCATTCACTGTGATTCCTTACATCCAAACACGCCCGTCATAAAACAAATGCAGCCACTTATTTGAATTCCCTTCTCTCTTTCCTTTTGCAACAAGTAAATGAATAGACTAATTCTGAGTATTAGGACACTTTGCCAGCAAGAAGAAGCAAATATCCCATCTTCTGCCAGATATCACGTCCTCGTTCAAATTTCTCTCTTGCATCTCATTAATTAACAAATAAATGACTGCCAGCTCATGGAACACTCCAGAAACATTCATAAGCAGTTGTTATTATTCTGTTTGGTTGTCGTAACTGGCCGTAATTCGTAGTTGTAATTGGTAGAGTCTTTTACAATTGTAAATAAGTTACATGTATGTAAATTTTACGGTGTTTGGTTGGTAATATAAAATTGTAAAGTGGGAAAGTGTATTGTACTTTACGGTGTTTGGTTGTCGTAATGTATATGTCGTAAGTGAAAAAATTGACCACAAAATTAACTATTTGGTGATTTTAAAAGTTTTAATACTGCAAATAAATATTAAAAAAGTTAAATATTAAAATTTTTTAATATTAATATAAAAAATAATACAAATTTGTATGACCACAAAATTAACTGTAACTGGGCTGTAAGTGAGTGGTAACTGGGTTGCAAGTGAGTATTAGTTGAGTTACATAAGTCTTTTATGAATAACGGTCCAAACAAACGCCGCAGTTGTAACTGGGTAGTAAGTCATTTACAAATTACAGAGTTTTACGCGAAACAAACGGCCCCGACTTGAATTTGGAACTGTTTATCTTTGATTTTAATTTAATATAACTCATCTATGAGCACAGATAAGGCCCAATAATGGATTATAATTAATTTTCGTCTCGATTTGGAGAAAATATATATTTGATGTGACTTTTATTAATTTTCTGTTGCTTGGAGGAGAGAGGAGATGATGAAATTGCACTTAAAATTTAAATAGATATTCAATAACTTGCCGACCTAATTTGTTGTCATTCCTCTTGAAAATGGATTTCAGGCCATACAGCCCTTGAGAAGCCTCTGCTTAGATACGGTCAAACAAGTGATTAGGCCATCCCAATGCTATGTCAAATCTCAAATTTTGACTTTTTAAAATACAATTATTCATCTGTATGATATAGTATTTTTCTCTCAATAGTTCAGGCTTAATTTTTGGGTCTCGAAATAATCTGATTGTTAAAATTTCTGAGGTTGCATCTTTGTAAAAATATTTTTTTTTTTAAACTTTGGACCGTTGGATTTAAATTTGAACCGTTGGAAGATGTTAACAGTTAGATTTTGAAAATACATATAGAAGGGGGGTGAATAGGTGTACTAGCTAATCTAATGACAAATGATGTAGAATTAAAACTTAATGCAACACATTATGTGTAACTAAAGAGTGTAGCCGAATTCCCGGTGATGCGCTCTATACTATCTCCTCTGAATTCCTCTAAATAAGAGTTGAGATGCTATATGAAACTCTCTTAGTTCAACACAAATATTGGCACACAAACAATACCAAGCATGTAAGTGATATGAACGATATAAAGCAATGCAAGATATAAGAGGGATAGAGTTAGAGATAGTAAATCAAACGCAAACACCAAGATATGTTTCGAGGTTCGAGCCACTGCTCTACGTCCCCGCCTTCACACAGAAGGATTTTCACTACGTCCACACAGGACATCTCACAAAGGGAACCTCCACCGAAAAATTTGCAATTATAAACTTAGGGTCTGTTTGGTTGTCGTAATTGGCCGTAATTCGTAAGTTGTAATTGGTAAAGTCATTTACATTTGTAAATGAGTTACATGCATGTAAACTTTATGGTGTTTGGTTGGTAATATAAAGTTGTAAGTGGAAAAGTGTATTGTGCTTTACGGTGTTTGGTTGTCGTAATGTGTAAGTCGTAAGTGAAAAAATTGATCACAAAATTAACTATTTGGTGATTTAAAAAGTTTTAATATTGCAAATAAATATTAAAAATACTAAATATTAAAAAAAATTAATATTAACATAAAAAATAATACAAATTTGCATGACCACAAAATTAACTGTAACTGGGCTGTAAGTGAGTGGTAATTGGGTTGCAAGTGAGGGGTAATTGGGTTGTGTAAGTCTTTTACGAATTACGGTCCAAACAAACGCCGTAGTTGTAACTGGGTTGTAAGTCATTTACGAATTACGGACTTTTACACGAAACAAACGGCCTCTTAGGAGCACAACTTCTCTCTCCAACACAACCACCTCTACACAAGAGGTAAGGCACAAAGCCAAAACAACAATCACCTCTACACAAGAGGGATAAGAGCACAAAGCTAAACTCCACCACAATCACCTCTACCTCTACACAAGAGGGACAAGGCACAAAGCCAAACTCCAATACAATAACCTCTACACGAGAGGGATAGCCACAAACTCAAAGCAAAGGAAAGATTACAACTTGGTGATCACAATAGACCACAAACAACTCTTGGTGATCACAATAGATCACAAATAATATTTCCCACAAAAACAAGGTCCTATAGATAAGATAGAGATGATAGCTCAAGCGTGAGAAAATAAGGTGTTTGGAAAACAAATCACAAGGAAAAACACTTGGGAAAATACTAGATAGAGATAAGAATGAATATCCAAAAACCAATTTCCCAAAGACTCTATTTTTCTTTGATTTTTTCAACCCTTGAAAACAAAATAAAAACACAAAAACTCTTCAAAATCTTGCTGCAAAAACACTTGTAAGATGGGAAGAAAAACTCTCTAAAATTTTTTGTAAAAGACAGCTCAAGAGATGACTATTTATAACCTCTCAAAAAATAGAGCCGTTGGCAGCCTGAAAGGTCAGAAATGACCCCCGGTCGATTGGCCCAACAGTCATATTTCTGACCGTTAGCGCTCCGGTCGACCGGGCTTAGCTTGTCGGTCGACCGCCCGATCGACCGGCAGTACCCGAGAGTGAGGTACTTACAGTCGGTCGACCGTGCGGTCGACCGGCCTTCTAGGTTGGCCCGTGCACGTATCTTGTGCACATCGGTCAACCAGTCCGGTCGACCGACCACTGGTTCGGTCGACCGCCAGCAGTATCTGGCTGCTATTTCAGAACTCGAAACATAGGTATTTTAACTCCAATAAAATCTCATAAATCCTATAAATTTCACAAAAATAAGTTCTTATAAGATATTTGAATAACAAATATGTGTGACAAAAAATCAACACATATTGCAAACTATTTGAACTATTTTTGTGATATAAAATATTTGGCGTTAAACAAAAACTGTATTTTTCAAAACTTGAATTTTGAACTGAAAATCCGTTTTCTCCAAAACTTGCATAAATAGAAAAACGTGATATTTAAACACATTTGAAGCATATTAAAACACATTTGAAGCATATTGTGTATGGATATAATCCAATACACATGTAAAGTATATTTATGTTTTTGACATGAAATCCAAAAATAAGTTTTGTTTAAATACAAAACTCCAAACACATTAAATAGAACATCAAAATAAGTTTTTTCAAATATGTGAAACGCATATGTATATAGATGAGATTCAATATACATTAAATCATGTAAACTTATTTTGGTTCTTTCTATTCATAAAATCTATATATATGTGAACTTGAAATTCAAAACTGGTTAAACTGAAAACCAAATATGTTGAACTTGTGTGTGTGAACTTGAGCATATCAACACTATCTATCTTTACACAAGATTTAAATTAAATACAAACCGAAGTCTTCTTGTAGAATTCCTTCTCCAAGTCGACTCAATCCAAACACGATCCAATGAATTAGACTCCAACCGAGTGCTAGATGCAATCTTGTCGTGCGAGCTCTTGAATCTACATGTTAGCTCTAAAACTTCTTTATTGAAACTAAACACCTACTAGTATCTTGATCAATAACTGAAACTATATAAACATATGATCATTAGTAAACTTTAACTATATGAGTTAATTATCGTCAAAGCTAGAGCGATGGGCTTTTGGGCCATCAAAATCTTGAGCGATAAAATATTTGACAAATGAGTTTAAATTTTTAGACTAGACTCTACAACTTTTAGCCGTTGAAATACAAGACAAGACGTGTATTATTGTCCAAAAAAGTGAGTCTACATTTAAAAGGTCAAATTTGATCCATCAAATAGGTTTTTTTTTTCAAAATTTGAACCCTCAAAAAACATGTATTGAAATAGCTGTGGATACAAATTTTGAGTTTTTTTTTGGTTTTTGCCCAATGCATTGGGATATCGTTATCAGCTTATGGAAACTTGTTATAATTTTTTGAGGATTTTAAAAGAAACAGATGAACTTTCTAGTTTTAGATGATTCTTACTCAAATTTTCCATGTGGGTGATCTCTCCATATGATGCCAACTGTGTTAGGTAGCCGGCCAGGGTGACCGACCGAGCCCTTTTATTTTTTTGCGTTTTTTTTTTTCCTTACGGGGCCCACAACATCTCCGCAGCATTCAAAGGGGGCGAAAAAACAAAAGAAAAAAGAAACATGGCACCCCTAAGAATCTTCGCCGCTAATGAATTCCCCGTTGACCTGCGGGCTGTTTGGTTAGGGGTGAAAGTGGGAAAGTAAGAAAATAGTAATAGTTCCTTCTGGAGTTTGAGAATGAGTTAGTAAGCTTTTTCGTATTTCAATGCTGTTGGAAAGTGTGATTTAGAAAATATTATGTATTTTTGGTTTTTAATGGAAAAGTTAAAAGTAAAAGTGAAAAAGTTGACTACAAAGTTGATCGTAAAATATTATTAAAACAAAAATTAATTAAGAAAAATAAAAATTAGATTATAATTAGAATGTAAGTGAGATTTACATGATCACAAAACTAACTGTTTTATATTATAAGTGAGATTTACATGAACGGAAAATTAACTATAACACCTTAGAAGTGAGTAAGTGATTGTGCAAAAGAAAAAAGAGAAAAGAAAATGAGATTTTTCATTTTTTTTCCGGTGTTTGAATAGATGAAAAGTGAGCAATTATACTCTCGTTTGCTTACTTTCGCCCACTTCCTTGCAACTAAACGCGCCCTAAAGGAAAATGTTGTTGCCTATGTAAAATTAAATATCAATTGATCATCCATCCAAATATGTGTGTGTGGAATTTGTATTGTGTTTCTCCATTTTCTCAATTCTCACGTGTGAGGGGGTAAGGCCAAGCGAGTTTATCTCGAAGATTTAAATAACAAAGTAATAATTGGTATTATCATAAAGTAAGAATTAATAAAACTTAATAATATCTAATCAGATTTGAAAAAGTCCTGAAAAAGTCCCCTACTAACGAAGAATTTTATAACAAAAAAAAAAATTATCAACAAAATAAAATTAGTCAAAATATTGTATATGAAAACAAAACACGAAATTCAATCGTACAAATTACTTGTGATATTTACGTAGAATATTAAGAGAAACAAAGATTTTCATCTAATTTTTTTAATAATTGCAATATTATCAATAATATCTTATCAATTTCAGATATAAAAATAAAACCATCTTTTGCAAATTAATCAAATTAATAACTTCCACATGTTTATGCATGACTCTCAGAAGGTGTAAAAAAATATAGCATTTGATCACAAGATAAGTAAATTGTATGAGCCTTAAGTTATTGTGGCTTGACCCAGTGACAGGGAAAAAAAATAAGACAGAGTTTTAAGAATTTTAGGACCTGCATGGAAGAAAAAATTACAGGAAAAAATTTGTTGCGGGCTTCACACTCGCAGCTTTTTCAGAAAAAACTACTGACTACAGTAAAAATGTCAGATTTATTATTATTTTCCTCTCGCAAGTAAGAAAAATCGACAGCATTACTGTAGCTAGGCTTGGGCCCTTATTTTAACAGGGCTCATATTCAATTCTCAACCCCATGAAAACTGGAAACAAACATGATTTAAGATTTCATTTCACACTCTTGAGATCCATTAACAGCAGTGCTTTTTCTTCTCAATTTTTGAGAATCAAACATGTCCAAGCCATTGTGGTTTGACTTATTGTAGGGGAAAAAAAACTGAGAGTGAGTTTTAAGACGTGACAGATCAAAGCACAGTCTTTGCATCGGGTGAAGAAAAATGGGCCCGAAAAAACAGCCTCGATAGATTTATGTCCGTGTGCTCACATGCTGGCGCTTAGTACATAGAAATGCGGCCCATAAATAACTAAATAAGCCATGTGTGAAATGTAAGAATGCGTCCAAGAGAGGGTCCCCGCATGTATGTGCCTCCATCTTGCGCGAAGTAAAGGATGTAACTTAAAAGAATAGAAGATGCAATAGTCTGTTGGAGGAGAGATACTATTAGAGGAGGTGATGTGTTGTCAAAGATCGCCGAGGAAGTCGACGACAAAAGCCGAAGAAGACAGCAGCAGAAACCAGCAGCAGCAGCAGGTCTGGCACAGGTCGGTCGACCGGTCCGGTCGACCGACGTGCACAACGTGCACAGGAGTCGGGCGGTCGACCGGTCCAGTCGACCGACCTAGAGAAGCCAGCTACGGGAAGAATCGGTCGACCGATCCGGTCGACCGATAGGGAGCACCAAACTTACGGGCAGAATCGGTCGACCGTCCCGGTCGACCGACCTGAAGAGATTAAGTCTCTCAGTTTGTATCGGTCGACCGGTCCGGTCGACCGATCGACGGGTTTGGGCAAAAATCTGCTGCTCCGCAAATTGCGGAGTAGTGAGTATAAATACATTTTTGGGCTGTTCTAGGGTTTCTAACCTGCGAAATTAGAAGGCTAAGAGTTCTCTTGTATTGAGAGAGGCTAAGAGCCATTGTAATCATCTTCCCTAATATAAAACTCTCCATTGATTGCCCCGAGGACGTAGGCACGTTGGCCGAACCTCGTTAGATTTGTGTTTTTGCGATTGCTTGTTCTTCGTGGATTGATTTCATTGTTTCTGTGATTGAGATCGATTGGATCCTCTATTGGTTGTTGTCTCCCGCGCACAACAAGTGGTATCAGAGCATCCAGGTTGCTCTTTGGGATTTCTGAAGATCCAGAGGCCTCGAGATCGGATCCGGTGGAGATCGTGTGTCGATCTCGGATCTGAGGTATTGGGTGTTCGAGGGATCGTGTGTCGATCTCCGGAGGACTCAAGGAGGGTTTCTTGGATCGGTGGTGAAATAGATCTGGTGAGAAACTCGAGCTAGGGTTTCACGGGTGTAACGCCCCGATTCCACGGATACTGGGACGTCACTGCAACGTATATACGTAGGTCAGAAAGTGCCCCCACGTATATATGCTAAGCATAAAAGTACAAGCATGGGATCAGAGTACAACACAAAGCGTGGTATACATACATATGCCAACATAAAAGGTACATATACAAAGTCATCTCAGGATATGATAAACTATACATATTATATATGTCCTTTATCACAACCAAGTCCCAAAAGTAGAATATACAATAAAGATACAAAAAGCTCACGAGTAGGATGAAGATCCCGTGAGTCAAAAGAGGAGTCTGGCGCGAAAGAACTGGAACTAGGCTGCCAGCTTACAAGGAAAAGCTTGATCTACTGTGGACAGCTCCACTGCAATCCAAGCTTCAAGACCTGAACATACAAATCCAAGGGAGTCAGGACCTCCCAACAATGAACCGGCTATGTGCCAAGTGGCTAAGAGACAAGAATAGGGGTTAGAACACAAGAGTAGCATACAAGAACAGGTATAGCATAATCATGAAACAGGAAATGCAAGGTAAAGCTGATTTCAGGCAAAAGTGATTGTATATGCTTAAGTCACGGTCCCATGAGACTAATACATCGAGGGGATAATCCAAACAAGGAAACCCTCATATATATACCTTTGTCTCATGCCACAGAAATCCCAAGCATATAGAATCAGAGTTGCAAATCATATGACAGTCAAACGGAAATATATAACAAGAGTGATATGAATCGTAACAAACATCAAAACAAGAATCATCACTGGAATCATGACATAACGAGTAGACTAGGGGTCATAACATAACAGGTCTCTATTATTATTATTACTCGTCTGACCCATATATCTAGGTATGTGCCCGGGTGTACATCCCATCACACATACATCCATATATAAGCTATCCGAGGTTTGTTAACGGAAGTAGATGGAGAACTGATAGAACTTCTTATAGTGGTTTCCATACACCTGGAACCGGCTTTGGAGGCCCAAAGTCCCCCTAACAGTAATATCATAACACTTACCGCCAGTATATATATACATATATATATATATATACTTTTATTCCATCACTATAAGCAAGGTATCATTCCGGCATCCATCACTTCCCCCCATTCCCCATACAAGTTGTAGTTTATTAAGATTATCAGGTTACGGGAATAAACAGTCATAATAGGAATAGCCCAACAGATTCAAGAGGTGGCCCCCACAGATTCAAGAGGTGGCCCCCACCGTGAGGTGTGGCACTTTGTTCCATGTGGCACTTTGTTCTGAGGGGGTGGATTCTAGAGGTGGCCCCCACCGAGTATGGTGTGGCACTTAGTTCCATAAAATAAGGCAGGGTTCCCGTAAACAAGATAATCATAAGGTCAAGTGTATCATGCTTGGTTTTAAAGGATAGCATGACAAGGTGGTGATATATCACAAGCAATAAAACATAACAATAGATTGATAATAGGCCGGGTCAGTCAAGACATAACAAGAGGTCTAGTAAAGTGGTGGCATGTCAGGTGATATACATGTGTTAAAGGAAAACATGTACTGACGTGTCTGGATCATAGCAAGGCAAGGGGAAACATAGAAGCAAATAGGGTTCAACGACCTCGAAGGGTCTGCCACGCATGGTATAAAATAAAGAAGCAATAATATCACGGCAAGGTACAAGTATAAGAATGAAACAAGCAGTTGCATGGCAATACATAAACCTGGGAATATGAAGTGACAAGAGATGATATACACCAATTAATAGATCATAAAGTACAAGCTATGAAGTATAAGTAGGAATAATATATAGTACATGTATCAAGGGTAAGATACATAGTCAAGAAGGAAATCACAATACCAGACAGTCATAAGTTAGTCGACTAGGTTGGAATAGTAGTCGACTAATAGAAGGGTTAGTCGACTAGGAAAATAAGGTGGTCGACTAATAATGTGTTCCAGAGAGTTTGGGTTTCTGTTTCAGGAAGAGTTAGTCGACTAGGTAAAAAGGGTAGTCGACTAACAGGGAACTACAAGTCGACTAACAGATACTTAAGTCGACTAAGTTTGAGATACAGAGAGTTGAGTTTATTTCAGGAGTCGACTAGGGGAATTCTAGTAGTCGACTAGGGATATCTAGTCGACTGGTAATAGGAACTAGTCGACTAAAACTGTGAAGTCAGAAAGGCTACGTTTCAGCTAAGGGTTTCTAGTCGACTAGGTTCTAGGTCAAGTCGACTAATCATGGTCGAACACAGTGTACAGAACTGAATCTGGTGGTTGTGCTTGATAGTCTAAAAATGTGATTTTGAAGATGTAAATGTACAAGAATTGTAAATACAAGTATACTAGGAATTTGATGAGTCTTGGTGAGTAAAAGTACTCACTAGGATTGGTTAGGTGAAGCTTTGTAGTCTTGAAAGGATCCCAAGGTGGAGATGATGGCCTCAATCCAAAAGTAGTTGTTGAAGTTGAAGTTGCTTGAGGTGGAGAAGATGATCTTGGTGTTGCTTTGGGAGTTGGTGGTTGAAGATGAAGACCTTGATGATGCCCTAGATGAAGCTCTTGAAGTTGGAGGTTGAGTTGAGATGGAGGAGGGATTTTGGTGAAGGGAAATTCTTTGTGGAAGTGAAGAAAAGAAAGAGAAATGTAAAGGAATGGTTTATATATGATTTGGAATTTGTGAAGGAGGTGAAATTTAAGTAGATGAGAGGGGGTTTGTGCAAATGAGGGAGTGAGGTGATCTCTTGGCCAATCATGGCTTGCCAAGAGAGGGGGAGGTGTCCCTACTATGGCCACTTGGCCGGCCATGGAAGAGAGAGAAAGAGAGGTGGAAGTGTGTGGAATTTTGGAGAAAGTGGGATTTTGGAAAATTGGAAAATTGGAAAAGAGGAATTCTTGTGGCTTGTGGAAGAAGGAAAGAAATAAGGAAAAGGAAAAAGAATTTAATAAGAGAAGATATTTTCTCTTGGGCTCAGAATAAAGCTGTTGAAAATACAGAATCCCGGGTTCGAATTGATGATGCGGAAAACAATTCGGAAAATACCGGAATCGCCCGAAATTCAAGTATCTCGGAACGACTCGCAAATTTACCCAAAAATCAATAATAATATATGAAGATTCATAGTGAAATCCTTTTTAAGAAATACTTTATAGTTTTAAAACTAAAAATCCCGGAATCAGTTACCTACCGACTCCGATGGAATTTTCATAAAATCATAAAATTCTCAGAAAAAGTATTTAAGTAGGAAATGTAATTCTAAAAGATAAAGTCTAAAGGACCATCATGAAATTCCAAACAGTTTGAGAACTAAAAATCCGGGAATCGGTCAGCGGCACTGGCCGACACCGGTTTTGAAGAAATTCAATTTAATCCAAGAAAAATCTAGAAAATCATAGAAAATCTAATATATTGGAAAATAATATTTGAAACTGAAATCGGTCAAATCTAATCACCGGAAAGGCCAAATCGAATAATATACTATAATCGGGTCTTCGGTTCAGACTAGGGCTGACTCCGAATCCACGAATCCAATTCCAAGACAAAACAATCATACAAGGAATTCATAATACAGAATA
The DNA here is from genome assembly GCA_038442645.1 of Agave tequilana. NCBI lineage: Eukaryota > Viridiplantae > Streptophyta > Magnoliopsida > Asparagales > Asparagaceae > Agave > Agave tequilana. The sequence goes on along the minus strand of JAVJIF010006990.1, from coordinate 99,985 downwards.
AATACAGGAAAACAAATCGAAAAATACGATCGAAAATCTGAATACGCAACTAAGTACGTATTCCGGGAACGGGGTATTACAATCCACCCACCTTACAAAAATTGCGTCCTCGCAATTTCATTAAGGGGTGAAATGAACACAAAGGGGACAAAGGCTGGAATAAAGGGCTCATAAAACCAAAACAGGGAATAAGATGAATACAGGAAGGATCAGGATGGAAAATGAAAGAATGACAAGAGAAAAACATTTAGAATGATAATCAACTCAAATGCAAGATATGGGGTAGGGGTTACCATGATATCCCTAAGGCTCCTGATCTGGATACTGGTCTACCCACTCTGCTGCATCGCCTGAGGTCTCTGCTGCCATGATGTGAACTTGACCTCTACCTTGATCTGCTCTAGGCCTCATTCCCCTCTGCTGATGATTATATTGTTGATGTGGAAATGGAACTCTTCGATCAACAGGATCTGGATTCCTCCTCAGTGGCGGTGCTGGAATTGCTGGAGCTGGATGTGCTGGGGCTGGAAGAGCTGGTCTGATCGGTGCCACATGTCCAAACTTCCTGTGTGGGCAATCCCTTAGCATATGACTCCCTGACCCGCACACTAAACATAATCCCTTGGCCACTCGACAATCCCTCTTATAATGTCCGGGCCTGTGGCAGAAGTTGCATACAATCTGAGACAGAGGGGGTTGGAATGGTCTCTTCATCATCGGGCCATGGGTTGCCCTATCTGCATCCTCCTCATCCATCAACTCAAAAGGCCTCTTCTTGGCCTGGTTCCCCATCTGGTTCACTTTCTTCTCCAGTCCACGCTCTACTTCCCGAGCTATGGTAAGGACTTCTGAATAAGTCTTCAGCTGTTGGGGCATCAAGAATACTTGTATGTCCATTTGTAGGCCCTGCTGAAATCTGCTTGCCCGCTTCTCCTCATCCGTCACCATATACGGGGCAAAGCGGCTAAGTCGGAGAAATTCCGCGGCATACTCATCCACGGACCTATCCCGTTGCTGAAGTCTGATGAACTGCTCTTCCATGTCTTTCTGTGCTGTGACAGGGAAGAATCTGCTATAAAAACTCTTGGAGAATGTGTCCCAAGTGACAGGCTTCTCCAGTCTTGCCTCCTCAGCTAGCCACCAAGTTCTGGCTATATCCTTCAATTGAATCTTGGCGACCTCCACTTGGTTTTCCTCTGGGACACGGGCTGCATTCAACAAGTCTGATGTGTCGGTCAACCATTGCTCAGCATCCAAGGGTTTCTCTTCACCCGTGAATATAGCTGGCTGCAGCCGTCTGAAATCTGATATATTCCCCGGCCTCTGTTCCTTAGGTGCTGCTATCTCTTGCCGGAGAAGCTCGGTCTGCTGCTGCTGGTTCTCCATCATCATCTGGATAACCCTCAATATATCCACATTCTCTCCCGCTGCTCCATTCGATGCTGGTCCAGAGTTGCTACGACCCGATCTTCTATCCATGCCTAGTTGATGAAGAATGACTGGAAAGTGATGGAAAAATGGAAGGATTTCAGGACATAAAGGAAGGAACCAAGAAGAACTAGATAATCAAGAAGGACTAGATGACTTTGTACATTGTAGTTGGCATTAGCAAATTACTAGAATTTGCCGCTTGATTGTACTATAGGTGGGAGAGCCTAAGCTCTGATACCAACCTGTAACGCCCCGATTCCACGGATACTGGGACGTCACTGCAACGTATATACGTAGGTCAGAAAGTGCCCCCACGTATATACGCTAAGCATAAAAGTACAAGCATGGGATCAGAGTACAACACAAAGCGTGGTATACATACATATGCCAACATAAAAGGTACATATACAAAGTCATCTCAGGATATGATAAACTATACATATTATATATGTCCTTTATCACAACCAAGTCCCAAAAGTAGAATATACAATAAAGATACAAAAAGCTCACGAGTAGGATGAAGATCCCGTGAGTCAAAAGAGGAGTCTGGCGCGAAAGAACTGGAACTAGGCTGCCAGCTTACAAGGAAAAGCTTGATCTACTGTGGACAGCTCCACTGCAATCCAAGCTTCAAGACCTGAACATACAAATCCAAGGGAGTCAGGACCTCCCAACAATGAACCGGCTATGTGCCAAGTGGCTAAGAGACAAGAATAGGGGTTAGAACACAAGAGTAGCATACAAGAACAGGTATAGCATAATCATGAAACAGGAAATGCAAGGTAAAGCTGATTTCAGGCAAAAGTGATTGTATATGCTTAAGTCACGGTCCCATGAGACTAATACATCGAGGGGATAATCCAAACAAGGAAACCCTCATATATATACCTTTGTCTCATGCCACAGAAATCCCAAGCATATAGAATCAGAGTTGCAAATCATATGACAGTCAAACGGAAATATATAACAAGAGTGATATGAATCGTAACAAACATCAAAACAGGAATCATCACTGGAATCATGACATAACGAGTAGACTAGGGGTCATAACATAACAGGTCTCTATTATTATTATTACTCGTCTGACCCATATATCTAGGTATGTGCCCGGGTGTACATCCCATCACACATACATCCATATATAAGCTATCCGAGGTTTGTTAACGGAAGTAGATGGAGAACTGATAGAACTTCTTATAGTGGTTTCCATACACCTGGAACCGGCTTTGGAGGCCCAAAGTCCCCCTAACAGTAATATCATAACACTTACCGCCAGTATATATATACATATATATATATATATATATATACTTTTATTCCATCACTATAAGCAAGGTATCATTCCAGCATCCATCACTTCCCCCCATTCCCCATACAAGTTGTAGCTTATTAAGATTATCAGGTTACGGGAATAAACAGTCATAATAGGAATAGCCCAACAGATTCAAGAGGTGGCCCCCACAGATTCAAGAGGTGGCCCCCACCGTGAGGTGTGGCACTTTGTTCCATGTGGCACTTTGTTCTGAGGGGGTGGATTCTAGAGGTGGCCCCCACCGAGTATGGTGTGGCACTTAGTTCCATAAAATAAGGCAGGGTTCCCGTAAACAAGATAATCATAAGGTCAAGTGTATCATGCTTGGTTTTAAAGGATAGCATGACAAGGTGGTGATATATCACAAGCAATAAAACATAACAATAGATTGATAATAGGCCGGGTCAGTCAAGACATAACAAGAGGTCTAGTAAAGTGGTGGCATGTCAGGTGATATACATGTGTTAAAGGAAAACATGTACTGACGTGTCTGGATCATAGCAAGGCAAGGGGAAACATAGAAGCAAACAGGGTTCAACGACCTCGAAGGGTCTGCCACGCATGGTATAAAATAAAGAAGCAATAATATCACGGCAAGGTACAAGTATAAGAATGAAACAAGCAGTTGCATGGCAATACATAAACCTGGGAATATGAAGTGACAAGAGATGATATACACCAATTAATAGATCATAAAGTACAAGCTATGAAGTATAAGTAGGAATAATATATAGTACATGTATCAAGGGTAAGATACATAGTCAAGAAGGAAATCACAATACCAGACAGTCATAAGTTAGTCGACTAGGTTGGAATAGTAGTCGACTAATAGAAGGGTTAGTCGACTAGGAAAATAAGGTGGTCGACTAATAATGTGTTCCAGAGAGTTTGGGTTTCTGTTTCAGGAAGAGTTAGTCGACTAGGTAAAAAGGGTAGTCGACTAACAGGGAACTACAAGTCGACTAACAGATACTTAAGTCGACTAAGTTTGAGATACAGAGAGTTGAGTTTATTTCAGGAGTCGACTAGGGGAATTCTAGTAGTCGACTAGGGATATCTAGTCGACTGGTAATAGGAACTAGTCGACTAAAACTGTGAAGTCAGAAAGGCTACGTTTCAGCTAAGGGTTTCTAGTCGACTAGGTTCTAGGTCAAGTCGACTAATCATGGTCGAACACAGTGTACAGAACTGAATCTGGTGGTTGTGCTTGATAGTCTAAAAATGTGATTTTGAAGATGTAAATGTACAAGAATTGTAAATACAAGTATACTAGGAATTTGATGAGTCTTGGTGAGTAAAAGTACTCACTAGGATTGGTTAGGTGAAGCTTTGTAGTCTTGAAAGGATCCCAAGGTGGAGATGATGGCCTCAATCCAAAAGTAGTTGTTGAAGTTGAAGTTGCTTGAGGTGGAGAAGATGATCTTGGTGTTGCTTTGGGAGTTGGTGGTTGAAGATGAAGACCTTGATGATGCCCTAGATGAAGCTCTTGAAGTTGGAGGTTGAGTTGAGATGGAGGAGGGATTTTGGTGAAGGGAAATTCTTTGTGGAAGTGAAGAAAAGAAAGAGAAATGTAAAGGAATGGTTTATATATGATTTGGAATTTGTGAAGGAGGTGAAATTTAAGTAGATGAGAGGGGGGTTTGTGCAAATGAGGGAGTGAGGTGATCTCTTGGCCAATCATGGCTTGCCAAGAGAGGGGGAGGTGTCCCTACTATGGCCACTTGGCCGGCCATGGAAGAGAGAGAAAGAGAGGTGGAAGTGTGTGGAATTTTGGAGAAAGTGGGATTTTGGAAAATTGGAAAATTGGAAAAGAGGAATTCTTGTGGCTTGTGGAAGAAGGAAAGAAATAAGGAAAAGGAAAAAGAATTTAATAAGAGAAGATATTTTCTCTTGGGCTCAGAATAAAGCTGTTGAAAATACAGAATCCCGGGTTCGAATTGATGATGCGGAAAACAATTCGGAAAATACCGGAATCGCCCGAAATTCAAGTATCTCGGAACGACTCGCAAATTTACCCAAAAATCAATAATAATATATGAAGACTCATAGTGAAATCCTTTTTAAGAAATACTTTATAGTTTTAAAACTAAAAATCCCGGAATCAGTTACCTACCGACTCCGATGGAATTTTCATAAAATCATAAAATTCTCAGAAAAAGTATTTAAGTAGGAAATGTAATTCTAAAAGATAAAGTCTAAAGGACCATCATGAAATTCCAAACAGTTTGAGAACTAAAAATCCGGGAATCGGTCAGCGGCACTGTCCGACACCGGTTTTGAAGAAATTCAATTTAATCCAAGAAAAATCCAGAAAATCACAGAAAATCTAATATATTGGAAAATAATATTTGAAACTGAAATCGGTCAAATCTAATCACCGGAAAGGCCAAATCGAATAATATACTATAATCGGGTCTTCGGTTCAGACTAGGGCTGACTCCGAATCCACGAATCCAATTCCAAGACAAAACAATCATACAAGGAATTCATAATACAGAATAAATACAGGAAAACAAATCGAAAAATACGATCGAAAATCTGAATACGCAACTAAGTACGTATTCCGGGAACGGGGTATTACAACGGGAGAGGTAAAAATCACATTTTTATCTCGGTAATAGATCTATTTTTCAAGTCATTTGATCTTCCGCATTGTTAGAGGGTCAAAGAAAGAATCTCAATGGCAGAGAAAGTTGCATCTGTTAGAACAATGAATACTCACCCTAGAATCGAAGTTGTTAAGTTCAATGGCACTAACAATTTTGGGATGTGGAGGTGTGAGGTGATGGATGCGTTGAATGCATCTAATCTGGAGGATACTCTCCTATTGGAGAGGAAGAAGAACACTACAACAGATGAGGAATGGGCAAAGATGAATAGATCGGCATGTGGCTTGATTCGTTCATGCTTGACACAGGATATCAAATACCTTGTGCAACATGAGACATCTGCAAAGAAACTGTGGGAAACCCTAGAAAAGAAGTACCTGACAAAGAGCGTGGAATCCAGGTTACAGCTTAAGAGCAAGCTGTATCAGTTCAGGATGAAGAGGGGGAGCACAGTAAATGAGCACATAAACCGGTTTACAAAGCTTCTTACAGACCTGATAAACGTGGATGTCAAGGTAGAAGAGGAAGACAAGGCAGTCATTCTCCTGAACTCGCTCCCATCGGAGGAGTATGAGACATTCACCATGACGTTTATCAATGGTAGACAGACTTTGGACTACCATGAGGTGTCGTCTGCATTGATGAGCTATGAGACAAGGAAGAAGGAGCGGCATCCTTCTCAGTCAGGGTCATCAGCGGAGGCATTGGAGGTGAGAGGCAGAGGTTCATCTAGAAAGGGAAAGGAGATCAGGGGAAGATCGAAGTCCAGGCCGGGATTCAAGGATCTTAAAAGAAATCAGTGCGCATTCTGCAAAGAGATTGGGCACTGGAAGGTTGACTGTCCAAAGTACAAGGGGAAGAAGAAGGAATCAAAATCTGAGGCGAATCTAGCAAGAGTGAAGAAGGCTGCAAGCGGTAAATCACAGGCAGATGGTTCAGATTCAGATTCTTCAGTGTTCTCTTTTTCAGTGACCGCTCCCGTCGTAGGCTACTCGGGGGAAAACGAGTGGATCCTGGACACAGGTGCTACATATCATGTATGCCCTAATCGAGATTGGTTTACTAGTCTTGAGAAGTTGGAGGGATGTTCGGTCGTCATGGGCGATGATCATCCATGCATCATGGAGGGTGTAGGCACAATTCCGATCAGGATGTTTGACGGGATGGTGAGGGAGCTGAAAGAAGTGAGATATGTACCTCAGCTGAAGAGGAACTTGATCTCTGTGGGTGCTTTTGAATCATTGGGGCTCAGTGTGTCTATTAAAGAAGGTGTTCTTAAAATGACAAAGGGCTCAATGGTGGTGTTGAAGGCCGACCGCCGGAACAATTTGTATTACTTGAAGGGTAGTACAGTGACAGGGCAGGTGGCAGCTTCTACCAGTCAGAAGGAAGATTCGACCCGGCTGTGGCACATGAGGCTGGGACATGCAGGGGAAAAATCATTGCAAGCTCTTGTAAGAAAGGGGCTGCTGAAGGGTGCAGAGACCTGCAAGCTGGATCTGTGTGAACATTGCATCATAGGCAAGAAGACGAAGGTGAAGTTTGGCACAGCTTCACACTGCACCGAAGGCATTCTTGATTATGTTCATACAGATGTATGGGGACCCACCAAGACTGCATCAATTGGGGGAAACCACTACTTTGTGTCGTTCATCGATGACTATTCTAGGCGCTGCTGGGTGTACACCATGCGACACAAGAATGAAGTCCTAGAATTGTTTGTGAAGTGGAAGGCTAATTTGGAGAGAAGCACGGGAAGGAAGGTCATGGTTCTCCGTTCTGATAATGGAGGAGAGTACATATCAGACCCTTTCCAAAAGCTATGTCTTGATGAGGGCATAGAGAGGCACTTCACAGTGAGAGAGACTCCGCAACAGAATGGGGCGGCTGAGAGGATGAACCGGACCTTGCTAGAGAAGGTTCGGTGTATGTTGTCCAATGCAGGATTGCCAAAGAAGTTCTGGGCTGAAGCTTTGGGATATGCAAGCCACCTCGTCAACAGGTTGCCGTCGTCTGCAATAGGGGGGAAGACCCCTCTGGAAGCTTGGTCGGGTAAAGCTGCTGAAGATTATGATGTTCTCCGGATTTTTGGATGTCCAGCCTACTATCATGTAAAAGAAGACAAATTGGATCCGAGAGCGAAGAAAGGAGTATTTGTTGGCTTCAAGAAAGGAACCAAGGGGTTCAAGATTTGGGATCAACAGGACAACAAATTCATAATCAGCAGAGATGTCACTTTTGATGAGGCCTCGATGATGAAGCCTACAGTCTCTCAGCAGGTGGAGACTGAGAAGACCAAGGAGCTATTGCAGCAGGTGGAGAGTGATGCAGATCCACCATCTCTAGAAGACTCAGTATCAGTGAGAATCATTCCTGAGGTGACACAGGGAGGTGATCAAGTTGCAGAAGAAGATGCTGAGGTTGTTGAAGAGGATCAGGAACAGGTTATGGATACGGTTTCAGATCCCACTGCAGTTGGAAGACCAAGGAGGAATGCTAGGAGACCTGGCTGGCTCACTACAGACATGGTGATTGCTCATGCACTTCCAGTTGTTGAAGATGCCATTCCATCTACTTTCAGGGAGCTGAAATAAGTTCAGAAGCTGAGTTATGGAAAGGGGCTATGAATGAAGAGATGCAGTCTCTTTATAAGAACAACACATGGGAACTGACCAAGTTGCCCAAGGGGAAGAAAGCCATAGGGTGTAAGTGGGTATTTGCTAAGAAGCAGGGATCACTCCAAGAAGATAAAGTGCGCTACAAGGCAAGGCTGGTGGCTAAAGGCTACGCACAGAGAGAAGGGATCGACTACAACGAGGTGTTCTCCCCAGTTGTTAAACACTCGTCTATTCGGATCCTATTAGCCTTGGTGGCGCAGAACGAGTTGGACCTTGACCAACTAGATGTAAAGACCGCCTTTCTCCACGGCGATCTTGAGGAGGAGATCTACATGACTCAGCCCACAGGTTACAAAACTGCAGGAAAGAGGAGTTGGTATGTAAGCTGAAGAAATCGCTGTACGGTTTGAAGCAGTCTCCAAAACAATGGTACAAGCGATTTGACAGCTTCATCAGGAAGAAAAAGTACACAAGAAGTCACTTCGATCCATGTGTGTACTACAACAAGTTACCATCAGGGGAGTATATCTATCTACTGCTCTATGTAGATGATATGCTGATTGCTTCTAGGTCAAGATCTGCTATTGATTCTCTGAAGAAGACGTTATCGTCCGAGTTCGAGATGAAGGACCTGGGGGAAGCAAGAAAAGTATTGGGCATGGAGATCACAAGGGACAGGGATGCTGGCAGGATAAGCTTGACTCAGAAGGGCTATCTGGAGAAGGTACTGCAGAGGTTTAATATCGGGAAAGATACGAAGACTGTAAGTACACCAATGGCGCCGCACTTCAAGTTGTCAGCGAAGATGTCTCCAAGGAGTGTTCAGGAGCGTGAGCATATGACTCATGTTCCGTATGCCAATGCTGTGAGTAGCTTGATGTATGCGATGGTGTGTACAAGGCCGGATCTTTCACAGGCAGTTTCCATGGTTAGCAGATATATGCATGATCCAGGTCAGGGTCATTGGGAAGCTGTGAAGTGGATCCTGAGGTACATCAAGGGTACTGTTGATGTAGGCCTCGTATTTGAGAAGGACAACACCGGGAAGCAAAAATGCATAAGGTACGTGGATTCGGACTATGCAGGTGACCTTGACAAACGCCGGTCGACTACTGGGTATGTATTCACACTCTCACAGGCACCGGTGAGTTGGCGCTCCACACTTCAGTCCACAGTTGCGTTGTCGACTACAGAGGCGGAGTATATGGCCTTGACCGAGGCCATGAAGGAGGCGATTTGGCTTCAGGGTTTGCTAGATGACTTGGGAGTGGAACAAGATATCTTGAAGATACACTGTGACAGTATGAGTGCCATTTATTTGGCAAGGAACCAAGTCTACCACGCAAGGACGAAGCACATTGATGTCAGGTACCACTTTGTTCGGGAGATTCTGGAGGAAGGTGACATCAACTTGTGGAAGATTCATACTTCGGAGAATCCGGCCGATATGCTTACAAAGGTGGTGACGGGAGTGAAGTTTGCACACTGCAAAGACTTGCTCCATGTCCTTCAGGTGAACTGAGCTTGCTGAAGCTCATTGGAGTGAACTACGGACGGCTTGATCCCTTGGGCAAGGGGTACGTAGGCAACCGGTTTTGGTGCAGCCACTTTCGAGTCGGAATTCGGAATTCGGCTCAGATTTGAAAATCTTCACCGAGGTGGAGAATTGTTGGAGGAGAGATACTATTAGAGGAGGTGATGTGCTGTCAAAGATCGCCGAGGAAGTCGACGACAAAAGCCGAAGAAGACAGCAGCAGAAACCAGCAGCAGCAGCAGGTCTGGCACAGGTCGGTCGACCGGTCCGGTCGACCGACGTGCACAACGTGCACAGGAGTCGGGCGGTCGACCGGTCCAGTCGACCGACCTAGAGAAGCCAGCTACGGGAAGAATCGGTCGACCGATCCGGTCGACCGACAGGGAGCACCAAACTTACGGGCAGAATCGGTCGACCGTCCCGGTCGACCGACCTGAAGAGATTAAGTCTCTCAGTTTGTATCGGTCGACCGGTCCGGTCGACCGATCGACGGGTTTAGGCAAAAATCTGCTGCTCCGCAAATTGCGGAGCAGTGAGTATAAATACATTTTTGGGCTGTTCTAGGGTTTCTAACCTGCGAAATTAGAAGGCTAAGAGTTCTCTTGTATTGAGAGAGGCTAAGAGCCATTGTAATCATCTTCCCTAATATAAAACTCTCCATTGATTGCCCCGAGGACGTAGGCACGTTGGCCGAACCTCGTTAGATTTGTGTTTTTGCGATTGCTTGTTCTTCGTGGATTGATTTCATTGTTTCTGTGATTGAGATCGATTGGATCCTCTATTGGTTGTTGTCTCCCGCGCACAACATAGTCCTTGTATTATAACAGTAAAATCTCTTTGCAGCTGGAGTTCAAATCTCACTTGCACCAAGTTACGATTTATATTTTAAAAAGAAAATAAACAGAGGATGAAGCGAGACAACTGGCCAATGCCGCATCTACTTCAGGTCTGTAGTTCGAATCTCACTTGCACCAAGTTACGATTTATATTTTAAAAAGAAAATAAACAGAGGATGAAGCGAGACAACTGGCCAATGTCTAATCTACTTCTGTTGTAGCTAGTGTCATACCAGAGTCTGGGTAAGCATGTGCGATGCACGCATAAAAAAATCTATATATTTTCACATTATAAATATTATAAGATTAATATGTACCTAGAGGTCATCTAAAAAAAACTCTCTCAGATACATTTTCTCATATTACAATGTGATTTATATCTATAATGTTACTGTTTCTGTCTGTTTATTTTATAGTTATTAATATTGCATTTTTTTTAATTAATTTTAAGTTAAAACCCCGTTCGACAACGGTGGGAATTCAACTTGAGACCTCCTCCATGAGAGGGAGGGGTGTCATTAATGGACTAGCCGCTGATTCATTATTTGCAAAAAATTAAACAATTCATGAATAATATGACTAGGCTCTATGCTACGTCGGCTTTCCCCTGAATTCTTTGTGGCCTTGACAATCCCAATTCAAGATCAAAATCAACCCGTCCAGGACCAGGTCGGTGAAAATCAGGTGGGACCTTCCTTAGACACTAATCAGACTGGATTTAGTCAATCTCGTATACGAACGTTAGTTCAAATAAATAGAGAATATATTGAAAATCAATAATTTCACAATCAATAGTTATACAATATAAATATTTATTAACAATATTCGTGAAAAACTGAATGTTAGTATAAATGGATAGAGTAGCAGATTAAGAATCAGATTTTTTGAGTGAGCGACATGCAAAGCGAATCTCCTTAAGACAATTACGTCCCCTGCTACGGTGCATACAGGATAATCGACGTTGGTCTTTCAAAATACAACACTACTTTATGTATTTTGTGCAGCACTTTGTAAAACTATGTACGATCGAACCAAATTAATTTGTACCTTCTACTAACCGAAAGTTGAAACGGACTAAAGAGACTTTTTATATGAACATACCTTGTATTCAGAGAGGAGAAGGAAAATGAATTCCGATTTGTTTTTTGTTATTTCTTTGGAGTGATATTTTGCGCTTTATATATGAATCGGAGAAAACCTTTAGGTTATAACAGATGCGACCTTTCTGAAAAAACACATATGTTAGGTTAGAATGGGCACAACTTTTCCGAACAGACACGTCTGTTCGCCGAATAGACACATCCATTCGGCTGAAACGGGTTATCCCCGAACAAACACATCCATTCGGTTGGAACGGGTGCAACCGTTCTAAATAGACATGTCTGTTCGCTGAACAGACACATCCATTCACATACAAGTTTCAATATTGGACTAAAGATCTTTTTTGTCTCATTTAGCTTTTATTCTAGGCCAACTTTCAACTTGAATATCTCACTCGTTCGGAAAAAGATTTGAATATATGAATATACCACGTTCATCGCCAATGGAAGAGGAACATATTTCAACCATCTCTAGCGCATTTTGAATAGCAGGTCTTGCCTACAATTCAGCTCAAATTTCTCCAAAAACTCTTTTGGTTAATTATGAGTTTCCAACAATCCCTCACAATGAATAGAGATTCAAGAAATACACACTACGAAACTAACTCTACAATAAAAGACACTTTAAAAAGGAAACTACATCAGGATAGATAAAATAGGTTTTGAACCTTCTATAGCAAAAACCCATCAGATCCCTGATTTAAGATTAATAGGGCTTCTCTCCATAAGTCCGCGGTGATCCAGAACTCACAAGCATGAAATTGATCATCCATTTTAAAGGTTTTTTTTCCCCCAACAATCTCATAAGGGTGTGTTTGGTTGCAAGGAAGTGGCCAGAAGTAAGGAAATGGGAAAATATAATTGCTCACTTCCCTATCTATCAAAACACCGGAAAAGGAAAATAAGAAAACCCCTTTTCCTTCTCTCTATTTCTTTTATACAATCATTTCCTCACTTCCAGAGTGCTACAGTTAATTTTGTGGTCATGTAAATCTCATTTGTAAAAAGTTATAGCACAAAACAGTTAATTTTTGATCATATAAATCTCAATTGCATTCTAATTACAGTCTATTTTTTATTTTTCTTAATTAATTTTTATTTTAATATTACTTTGCGGTCAACTTTTCCACTTCCACTTTCACATTATCATCCAAACACCGGAAAAGATATAACATTTTCCAAACAATACTTCCCAACAACATCCAAACACCGGAAAACTTACTAACCAATTCCCAAGTTCCAAAGAGAACTATTACCACTTCCTCACTTCTTCACTTCCTCACTTCCACCCTTAACCAAACAGGCTCTTAGCTTCCGGGGGCATTTTACAATCTGCCCGAACCCTTCAGTTTTGGGTTTGGTGAGGTCGGGTTCAACCCGACCCGGTTACTGGTATTAAGTGTAGATCTCCGGCCCAAGTACCAAGTCCCGATCCGGCGCTGCTATACCCTCGAGCTAGCGCCCGACTGCAGGGTTTCTTCTCCCGGTCTCCTGCCGCCGTGTCTTGTTGGGTTCGGGTCGGGTTTGATCCTCGAAACTACCGCTCTCTGCTCACTGCCTCCTCATTGGGTTCTCCGAAGGCGTTGGCGACTTCTGCTGCGATCCAAAGAAGAAGAAGAAGAAGAGTTGACGAGGCCAGCGATTCCCAAATCCCCTCGTTCAATTTCTCAGGTATTTTATACAATTTTACAAATCTCGCCTTAAAAATAAAATTGTTGCTGAAATTCATTGCTAGAGGAATTCATGCAGTTGTTCGCTGTAGAGATAAAATGAAAAAAGAAAAAGAAAAAAAATTCCCTCATTTTTTCCTCCCTCAGAAAGATATAAAAAAGAACGAGGTGAAAGTTTTTTTTATCTAATACGTGGAAATTTAGAACTCGTTCTTCGAAATTTACTCCATGGCTGGTGAAATTGGAGTTCATTCTACTGAGTGCAGTTTGAAACACAATGATGTTGGCAACTCCTGGGTTTATGTTCTCATTTTCTACGCATGAGAAAGTACGTCATCGACCATTATATTGTGCGGGGTCGTCGAAGAAGGTGAATCAAGTTTCTTTTAAAGAGATTGGGGAAGCTACCACGACCAGGCATCTAAATAGGAGGTTAGTTAATTACATCTTGGTTCTATTGTAAAAGCCAAGTTATTCTGATTTAACTGGAAAATTTTGAGCTACAATGCTAGCAAGTATTAAATATAAATACTAGTGTACCGCCCATGTCGGTGGGAAACTAACTGATCGATCGGAGAGGGGAGAGGAAGAAGGAGGAGGAAGAAATACGGGGAGTGGAGAGAGGAAGAAGAAGGAGAGGACGGACGGACGGACAAAGTTTTTATATGAGTCACGGGAGAAAACCTCCCTTCGATCGGTTTTGATAAATGATATTCCTTGTTTGATATTTATAGGTTTAAGTTTTATTCAAAGCTGTCTTTCAAAAAAATTCGCGTAAGTTGTATCCATGTTTTCCTAATGCCTCCGCGGTCCTCATTCTCAATTTGTCAAAAAGAGAATATATTCAAATTATTCTGAATATTTTAGCTTCAAAACTATGGTGCCGGTCTTGTAAACTTTGTAACGATCTATGTTGCGCTGACACTTCCATTAACTCGTATTGTCATGTATGACAAGTAGCTGATACTAAATTTCTTGGATACTTCCTGGATTGTTGCAGGACACTTCTATTATGTGTTCTCATCTCAGGACACATATCCATTACGTGTCTTATATTTCATAATATATATTTAATTTGAACACTCCTTTGACAAATGCACTTCAACACTTGTTAAACACTTTCTTGATATACCTTTACCCATATTGGGAACTCAGATATGCTATTTTTTTTTTTTTCAATCTTCATTTCAAATTATAGTTTAATCGAATATATATATAACAATAGCTTAAGTTATAATATAAGGCTTGAAAATATTAAACTCTTTCATTGAACTGTAAAAGAAACTGAAAATTTACTCCTATTCCTTTATAATTTCTGTAGTGTATGAAATGTTTCTTTTTATCATACTTGAAGATTTTGTTGCTCTCACTATTATCAAAGCAACACATGTTAATTATAACGGGTATCCCTATAGATGTATGTGTTTGATTGTGTGTACACACATATTGCCATGTACACATTGTAAGTTCACCTAGAGGGGGGGTGAATAGGTGATGGCTAATCTAATGGTCACTTAATGCCTAATAATGCGGAAGCTAAAACAATTATGACCAAATTAAAACTTTTACACTAAACACCACGTATAACACAAGAGTGTTGCCGAATTCCCCGTGAAGGGCTCTGGACAAACTCCTCTAGATTCCCCTTGAATGGGTTGAGGTGCCGCGTTGGCTCTCTTGGTTGAATACAAGTGTTAGTCAACAATCCCAAGCAATATATCAATATGAGCACAAGGAATATATCATGCATATAAAGGTAAAGACAAGATAAGTAATGCAAGATATAAACAAGGAGATAGAGAGAGAGAAATGGCAATCGCAAACACAAGGGTATGTTTCGAGGTTCGAGCACACTTGCTCTACATCCCCGCCTTCGACACACGAAGGATTTCCACTATGCAAGATCCCAATGGATCTCTCCCCGGTGGCGCAACACCTACAAGCCCTCGGACTCCCTAGTCCCGTACACACGCAAGCTCACTAGCTCGCCGAGGCCGCACCTCAAACCACCGAGTTCACACAAGAACTCTAAACCACCGCGAACAAACTTGTCCCCCTCCTCAAAGAACAAAGAAGAAATCTCTTGGTGATCTAAAACACTTTGATCACCAATTACAAACTCTCACAACACAATCCTATGGATAGATAAGGCAATGGATAGCTCAAGTGATTGTGAGAAAGCAAGGATTGAATCTATGGTGAAAAACTCAAGAAATCACTTTTACACTCTTGATAAAACTTTCCTTTTGATTGGAAATATTTGCTCTCAAATATGTAGAGAAAACTCTTTTAATGGAGTGGGAAAAACTGGCTCAAAGCTCTCCTAAAATCTTAGCTCAAAACAATGACCAAACCCCTAAATTTATAGGCTGTCAAAAACTAGCCGTTGGGGTCTGTCAGGCCTGCCGGTCGACCCGAGCGGTCGACCTCCAACGGTCAGAAATCCGACCGTTGGAGCCACGGTCGACCGCCCGGGTCGACCGAGCCACTGGAGCAGAGAGTCGAACTCTCTGTCGGTCGACCCGTACGGTCGGCCGAAATTTCCAGAGAGCAGAGCTCTCTGGAGCGGTCGACCCGTACGGTCGGCCGTCCTCCAGTGCACAAAGGCGTGCACGTCTGTGCACGTCGGTCGACCGAGCCGGTCGACCGACTTCAGACCAAGTCGACTATAAAGGTAGCAAGTCGACTATCTGAAGCCTGAAAACAGTTTTTTGGGATTTAAAAACTAAGTCTTTTGGTTCATATAAAATCCCATAAATACATAGAAATTCTACAAAAATAGTTTTACCAATATACTTTGATATACAAACATGCTTGCACAAAATCAAGGCATGTTATAAAAGATTGGACTATTTTGTAAGTTGGAAATATTGGTTCAAATGAAAACTTGTATTTTTCTAAAACTTGTTTTTCAAACTTCTTCATGATACAAAAAAGCAAGATATTTTGAATTCATTAAAGCATAGTGTGTATGGATATGATCCACTACACAATTAAGATGAAATATCTATGTTTTTGACAATAAGCATAAACTTGGTTTAGGTTGAAAGATGTAAACATGAATACCAAAAACCAAATAGTATTTTTCCAAAAAGAAAGTCTTTTCTAAACTGAAAAATTCTTTTATGAAAAGACAATTAAATCAAGAGTGTGTGTATATGTACTTGAGCAATCCACCACTATTCTATCCTTTACATTTTTAACTAAAAACAAACTAAAATCTTATACCTAGACACAAGTCTTCATCTTCTTGAAGTCTTCACTTGAAGGCTTCTCATCTTCTTGACTTGGTCCAAGCTTGATCCAAAAGCTCTTTGGATCATACCGTGCTAGCTCCAAATCTTGACATTTTATCTTTTGTTGAGCTATGCACCTACTAAGATCTTGATAATGAATCTGTCACTAATTAAACACAAGATCATTAGTAAACATAACTTCATGAGTTGATCATCATCAAAACTAGGGTGATAGGCCTTTGGGCCAACAATCTCCCCCTTTTTGATGATGACAAAACTCATGAAGTTATATATGCATGGATTAAAGTAAAGCTTCAAAGAAGCTCCCCCTTAGCTTATGCATAACAAATAAATAATAGATATGGCAATGAGGCACATGAATATGTATGCAATGTATGGAGATAAAACATGAAATCCTTTTCTCCTAGTTGCAATACAAAACATATATGCATAACTAACAAGGAAGACAAATACTTCTCCCCCTTAAGCAATGAAAACATGCATATAAACTCAAATACTTCCCCCCCATTTTGTCACTCATCAACAAAGGGTTCAAAGTAAAATCAAATCAAACAAATTTTACTCCCCCTTTTTGTCAAAAACAAAGAGATCAAGAAGGGGTAATACAAATCAATCAATAAAGATTTATATGCGATATACATTCATGAAGAGGAAGACGCTAAGTTAGCTTCCCTACACATATGCATTACATGAAGAAGGGATGACAAGCCCTAACTCACATAACACATATTATGTAATGCATAAGAGGAGATGTGAAGCTCCCCCTACACACGTATATCATATAAAGAAGAGTTGTCAAGCTCCTCAATTTATAATATACTCAACATGAATCTATATGTAAGAGAGATGCTAAGTTCTCCTTGCATATAGGAAATACAAATCAAAATTTTGAATTTTCTTAATAAAACACATTTGAGATATCAAGTAAACATATTTTTTTTGAATTTTGATATCAATCTTGAAAACATTTGCATAAGCTTTAAGAGCAATTTGAAAGTTAAATTAAGCTTAGCATATACATTGTGTTTTAAGAACAATTGATTCACTCTCTTAAAGCACAAATAGATCACATGTATGAAAAGATAATACCAATAGAAATTGATATAATTTAAATTTGAAAGCATTCATACACACAATCAAAATATGAGTATATAAAAATCATATTGATACCAATTGAAAATATCTAATGATACCAATTGAAGAGTAAGCTAATCATATACTCTACCAAATGAAGAATTTGCACTAGTTAATATGAAAATGTTTTAAAACTAGTACAGAATCCTTCAAGCAAGGAATAAAGCAAAAATGTCAATTAATCTCAATATTTCTTTAAAACATCACACAATTTTTTTATTAAAATCAAAATTTATATTTCAAGATATATGTATGTTTGACAACACAATAAGTATACATACATATCTCTTAAACACAATTGAGTCCATATAAATAGATGTGTATTAAAGGCAAATGACTCAAGAGGTATACATGTATATCTTAAAGTTTGGCAAAATACACATATACATGAAATGAAAACACATGATCATAAATCAAATCCAAAAAGTGGGAATACAAGTTTAAAAAATGTATGTATCATCAAAATCAAGCAATACAAGCACATTTCATGGGTTCAAATAAGCATTCAAGCACAAATATAAATAGATTTATTTGTGGCCCACGATATGTACAAGTATAAATCCTAGTGTTGACAAAAACTAACATATAAACTAATATTCAAATCATGAGGCATCAAATTTTGAGAAAAATAGAATCATGTGTCAATCTCAAAAACTATTTGAAGAATAAATAACTAGCATAAACATAACTAGACACACAAACATTTAAGCACTCATGATCTATAAGGCTCAAAAATGATTTTAACAAAAGTGTGAGTGTTAAACGATCATGTAACTAGCATTTTTATGAAAATAGTCAATGAAGCTCAAAAAGATCATAATTCACATTTTTAACAATTCAACTCAAAATCATTTTTCATAAAATCAACAAACTTCTAGGTATATGTATGATTTATCCAATTCTAACAATATGCGTACATATCCCAAATAAAAGAGTCTATTAATGATGTTTGCATGAAGGCAAGAGACTCACGGGTATACATGTATATTTATTAGATTTGAATTAAAAATACATATACATGAAGTAAAGCATAAAAATTGGCAAAAACATGTATAAAAGAGAATCATCAAAACTAGTCTATACATATGCATATAGTGGATACAAATGAGCATGAAGTTCAAATATATATGAGTCAATTGTAGTTCACTATTCATATATGTATAAATGCAAGTTTGACACATTCTACATCTAAGCATGTAAATACCACATGAAGCACACAAAAATATGAACATGCTATGAATATGATAAATGGACTAGCATGTACATAAAAATAAGAGTTTAGAGATTGTTACCAACTCCAAAGCTCCTAACATGGTGGTTGTCCCACCAAAGCTCCTTGATAGTGATGCATCCCAAAAGTATGTCCATCATGTCCAAGTGCATCCACTACCAAGGCACCAATCCTCTCACGTTTTGTGAGAGCCCTCACCTACATCAAAAGTAAAAGGTGGGGATTTTGGTACCCATATTTTCTTGTTGGGTCCACGGTGTAACGGTCCCAGATTTCATAATATTTCTATATATATAAACATTATATTGATCCACAGATAATCATATCCATCTCCAAAATCCTTTAAAATTTTGGCAGCACTTCCTCTGTAATACAAGGTCTACTTGATACATTGATACATATGGTTCCATATATTTCTCAACAATCAAATATGTATATACAACATCCCATGCAGTGGTATATCACAATTTCGGCTTGACATCGCCTACTTAAAATCTCACGCATTTATTATAGGGATACTACACAAGATAACAAATCAAGGATTTGCTTAAGGATGATCTCCTTGTATCACAATCCAACATAAGCCAACCCAAGATAATACCCATTAAGAGTTCTTACACAAATTTACATACATATATACATCACCTCCATGTACATGTATATAACCACATTACTTAATTACAATCAATAAAGGAGTTTGATAGTCCCACATAATGAATGTTGTGCACCCTTTCAGTACCCTATTCTTGCCTTTAGCTGCTATTTATCTCTAGCTTGCCCTGAAAAACATGGAGCTATGGGTGGGTGAGCTCGACAGCTCAGTGAGTGGAGTCAAACTCATTCATAATCGTAGCATGGCATTAACAATGTATAGTATTCATGATACATGAAAATAAGATGAATGCGGTACATGAAATATGTAATACTGAATACTTCTACTTGATTGTAAATTTACTTTCAGTTACTGTTCAATTGATGCTGATAACTGAACACATGACCAGTATTCAGATATCTCCATTACCATATAAAATAACACATCCAACATACCCTTAGTGTCCCGCACATACATACATATATATCACACATAGTCATTCATTCTCAATCATTAATAAAGTTGCATATATATGTATTGTAGCACCGTCTTCGCACTCCGCCCTGCATACGGGTCCCTTCCTCCTGACATATATATATACACATATTTATATAGCACCGTCTTCGCACTCCGCCCTGCATACGGGTCCATTCCTCCTAATAAATACACATTTTTAACATATAGCACCGTCTTCGCACTCCGCCCTGCATACGGGTCCCTTCCTCCATATACATACACATACATTTAAGTGCATACAATATCGGCACATTCAATTTCATAAGGCTCATGTACAAAGCACATCGTTTCATATATGGAATGATACTCTCAATGATTACTTGTCCATTACCATGTATTCTTATGTAAAATTATTATCCTTGTCTTAACCAAGCATATCACATATACATATATGTACAAAATCAATTAACATACACTAATCACATTCATGTCACCCATAATGAATTCTATTCCGTAACATGCATGTCAATGCCATTGTAAACTATACTTCAAAATGCAAGCCGCATATGAAATTTGGCAAAATGCTAAATCAACAAATTACTATCATATTTGCAATTTAGTATAAAGCGGTCCAATTTATTTAAAAACCCCACTCACCTTCAAGTTGAGCGTTCTACAAGGGTTTGTACCGAGCACCGCTTCGTGTTTCCTTTCCGAATAATCACCTCGGACACCGACATGCTAATCCCCCTATTTAATAGTAGTAACAACATCACATAATTTAACTCTTAGTTAAACATCAAGTGGATTACAATGTTCTTGTAGAAGAGACCTATTTTACCATTACATATTGCTAGCCTCTTACCCTTGAGAGTATACCAACATGATTATCATGGCTATTTCACGGTTTCTAACACAATGTTATGTTTCTAATTAACACTTTTCATGGAGTCCAATGCCCAACCCCAATTCTTACTAGTAGAGCAATATTACATAGCCATATTCTATTAAGATATTCTTGCTCATAAAATTCATCTAATTAAAATTCTACCCAACAAGTTCTCGCCTTCATTCAGAGAGTTCTTCACCAATCTTTTAGCTTCTACATGATCCAAAACAATGATCCTATACAAGAGAATCAACAAGATATCTTTTAGTACAAGATTCACTAATAACCTTGAAGGTTAATACTTATTTCACACTCTAATTCTCTGTTAAACATAATCAGAAATTATTGGGTATTAGATGAATTCACCACTAAAATTCAGATCTAGGGCTGAATTTTTACCTTTAAAAACTTGCCTTTTTCATAGAGTAAACTCCCAAAGTCCCCCCTCCCTCGATCCCCTTAGCTTGGAGGCCGCCGCCGGCGGCCCGCGCGCCGCCGCCGGCGGGGCTGGCCGCCCCCTTTCCTTCACTCTTCAAGATCTCTCTCTCTCTAGAAGATTAAGGATGGGGGAAAAGTGAGGAGGTAAGTTTGAGGGTTCATCTAGAAGAGAAATGGGTTCTAGGGTTTCAAGAATTGAGAGGTTGAAGATGATGTGAGATGAGAAATTTTGGGCTGAAACTAGAGATTTCAGTTCCTTCCTATTTACAAGTTTGCCACACTCCATCTCTTGCCAAGTGTCCTTGTACAAATCAAGGGCATCCTAGCCCTTCATCCATTGCTCACATGCTCACCTACCCCCTCCATTAACTAGTATTTTTATTAAACTAAGGGGTATGGTTGGTGGGGGTATGTACATCTCATGTATAAATATTTTTAAGTAATTGAATATGTGACACCTTGTATATACATGGTTACCCCTTACATACATCTTTGATATATTTACATCATACATACTTGTGATAGTTTATTAACACCAATTTCTCATTTGATTATCCGGAAAAATAATTATCTAAATATATATCAAGGTTTTGCATTTTGCAACCCTAATTCATGATTAAGGTACACCGAATATTATAGTTATCAGCCCCAATTATCTGACATTAACTCATGGTTGAGAATTAAAATATTCTTTAGGAAAAGAAATAAATAATAAAAATTTCGGGATGTTACATTCTACCCTCCTTAAGAAAGTTTCGTCCTCGAAACTTATAGCAATAGGAATAAGGTAGGGTTAAATATTTGTAATTTATCTTCCGGTTCCAAGAAGCTTTTACAACCTTATATTTACATATAACTTAAAATCTGCACAGGTTTCTAACTGTAGAATATATCCCTTTTTAATTTCAGGTCAACTCTTGTTTGTATGAACTTTGGCAGCTCACTTCCAGGTTATGCAAGGAATATATAAAAAAAATTCTATGATGAATCATAACAAGGATTCAATCCTTCACACGCGGATGTTGATTGCCTTCATGCTTGATGTAGTAATTTTACTTCATAACCAATGATAGTTCCTTTAAAATAATTTCCCACTTTATTTAAGGTCAAATCCCTTCTTAACATCAATCTTAACCTCAGAGTTTTGTAACTTTGAATGTTTTTTTTTTCCGACGGTGAAGTCAGTCGGTATAAACAGATCCAATTTAAACTCAATATTTAATTGGTCTAAAGTATTATGGATTCAAACTACTCTTCTGTCTGATTTGTGTCACAATTATATCGGATATGCCTTAACAACAACTGAAATTTCTAGAGAACTCCCATATAAAATCCTGTGTCATGAGAAGTGGTTTACATTCTAATTACTTTACTTGTAGACTAGAACTTGTATCAGTTCCTCCACAAAAATATAACTGTCATGATTCAACAAAATAGATAACAAAAATTCAGACTCTCAATGGCTCTAATTTACTAGACTGATTATCATTTAATACTTTATTGACTGGACGAAGTTAATTTAATCAAAGAATGCTAAAATCATGCCTTCCATCCACTTATTCATGATGTGATGAGTATACTAATAACTGATCATCCTCTTTTTCTGAATTAGTTTCCCACCACAATTTACCAATTATGGGTAAGTTAACAATCCTTCTTTACAGATGACACAGAGTGTTTTAATATTGCAATAACTGTAACACTTTACTTATGCTCGTTGTTTTCTAAATGACAAGAATTCGCTCTAAGTCATGATAATTCCAATTCTAACATAAATATACATTACCAAGTTTCATTATCCTGAGCAATACTTCTGTTGGTAAAGTTAATCGATATTCAACAGATTCAAGTTGATTGTAGTAACAATTAGTTAAAGGCATCAGAGATCCCAATTTGCTTTTCACTGCGACTGGGTTGCCCCAAGAATGTTTTGAGAATTGCCAGAGTCATTATTTCATACCATTCTTATCTGTCATGAGAAATTTTCATTCTTCACAATTATTCAATTTCCTTCAAAAATTTTCCGAACTATTATGATTATGGTTTTTGAGACCTTAACTATATAAGGATTATTTCATGCTTCCCATTATAATCTATCGCATTAACATCTTTTCTACATTACGAAGCCATCCCTCTTTACTTGCAAGAGGTGAGAAATTGACCCAGAATTATCTCTTAACTGTATATTTAACTTCATTACCAAATCAACAGCATAGGTTTCACACCATATTCAAATGTTTGCTGACTAAGTTATAATTACTGATATCATTAACCATTTTAGCAATAATAATATATTAAATTTCAATTTCTCAAGTTTCGAAAGAATTATACTGTGTAAATAAAACTACCCATGCCCTGGATACATCCCTGCATAAAATTCATAATATGCTACAATTATTGTTTTCATGAATGTTGTTACTTACTCAGGTCTCGTTTAGTGAATCCAACCACTATTTCATGTTATCCGTCATGATGTAACCTAGTGTAATATCTATGTTAGTTGCAACTTGCGGTGAGCACCTGACTTGAATCTGTATATACAATAATTGGTTGAGACAAAAATAAGGGTTTCTTATTTATCAATATGATTTACCCACTGAAAAGCCTCTTACACAAGTGCGAAATTTTAAAATCTTTGATAAGGATCTGTATAATATTTCCATGCAAGATTGTCTCACAATGTAACTTGCTTCTCAAATCTCACATACAATGATCATGCTACTGTACATACAAAACAAATGACATTCATACCATCAGTCCCTCAGCACACTGGTGGACTCACAATTATATACACTAGTATGCATTAACCGACTTATTAAACACTAGGGTACCTATGATTATGTATCTAGATTCTCCAACCGTGTCATCCTCTCCTCATTCCATATTCACATAGTATTAATTATCCCTATATAAGGGTGCTTCTTCAAAGAGTAGCAATTTTATAATCCTTTCAGTATGACATATCCCTTACATTCTTTTATCTGCGACTTTGATCATCCCACTACCAGATTCTTAATAAGGTTCTTCTGTTCCGATTTATCTTGATTTGCCTGATATTTCAATTATTTTCATATTCCAGTGTCCCATATCACTGGCAGCTCATACTGAGGGCCCGCACCCCCAATAGAACACATTCGAATCAAGACACGCGGGTATGCCCTCATTCGAACGTATGAAAATAATCAATATCCTGCACTTCGAGATCAATCATACACGTCAGAACCGACTATCCCCCTTGGAAATTCTCATATACTGTCACGCTATAAATCAAACAATGTACATATACATACATATTAGTCCTATGGATCAATCCCGATGTATAAATAACAATTCAAGGTCACATTCCTATGCCTACACTTTCTAGGTCCTATATCTCAGCCTTCTCATTTCTAAACCTTAGCTCTGATACCAACTGTAACGGTCCCAGATTTCATAATATTTCTATATATATAAACATTATATTGATCCACAGATAATCATATCCATCTCCAAAATCCTTTAAAATTTTGGCAGCACTTCCTCTGTAATACAAGGTCTACTTGATACATTGATAAATATGGTTCCATATATTTCTCAACAATCAAATATGTATATACAACATCCCATGCAGTGGTATATCACAATTTCGGCTTGACATCGCCTACTTAAAATCTCACGCATTTATTATAGGGATACTACACAAGATAACAAATCAAGGATTTGCTTAAGGATGATCTCCTTGTATCACAATCCAACATAAGCCAACCCAAGATAATACCCATTAAGAGTTCTTACACAAATTTACATACATATATACATCACCTCCATGTACATGTATATAACCACATTACTTAATTACAATCAATAAAGGAGTTTGATAGTCCCACATAATGAATGTTGTGCACCCTTTCAGTACCCTATTCTTGCCTTTAGCTGCTATTTATCTCTGGCTTGCCCTGAAAAACATGGAGCTATGGGTGGGTGAGCTCGACAGCTCAGTGAGTGGAGTCAAACTCATTCATAATCGTAGCATGGCATTAACAATGTATAGTATTCATGATACATGAAAACAAGATGAATGCGGTACATGAAATATATAATAATGAATACTTCTACTTGATTGTAAATTTACTTTCAGTTACTGTTCAATTGATGCTGATAACTGAACACATGACCAGTATTCAGATATCTCCATTACCATATAAAATAACACATCCAACATACCCTGAGTGTCCCGCACATACATACATATATATCACACATAGTCATTCATTCTCAATCATTAATAAAGTTGCATATATATGTATTGTAGCACCGTCTTCGCACTCCGCCCTGCATACGGGTCCCTTCCTCCTGACATATATATATACACATATTTATATAGCACCGTCTTCGCACTCCGTCCTGCATACGGGTCCCTTCCTCCTAATAAATACACATTTTTAACATATAGCACCGTCTTCGCACTCCGCCCTGCATACGGGTCCCTTCCTCCATATACATACACATACATTTAAGCGCATACAATATCGGCACATTCAATTTCATAAGGCTCATGTACAAAGCACATTGTTTCATATATGGAATGATACTCTCAATGATTACTTGTCCATTACCATGTATTCTTATGTAAAATTAGTATCCTTGTCTTAACCAAGCATATCACATATACATATATGTACAAAATCAATTAACATACACTAATCACATTCATGTCACCCATAATGAATTCTATTCCGTAACATGCATGTCAATGCCATTGTAAACTATACTTCAAAATGCAAGCCGCATATGAAATTTGGCAAAATGCTAAATCAACAAATTACTATCATATTTGCAATTTAGTATAAAGCGGTCCAATTTATTTAAAAACCCCACTCACCTTCAAGTTGAGCGTTCTACAAGGGTTTGTACCGAGCACCGCTTCGTGTTTCCTTTCCGAATAATCACCTCGGACACCGACATGCTAATCCCCCTATTTAATAGTAGCAACAACATCACATAATTTAACTCTTAGTTAAACATCAAGTGGATTACAATGTTTTTTGTAGAAGAGACCTATTTTACCATTACATATTGCTAGCCTCTTACCCTTGAGAGTATACCAACATGATTATCATGGCTATTTCACGGTTTCTAACACAATGTTATGTTTCTAATTAACACTTTTCATGGAGTCCAATGCCCAACCCCAATTCTTACTAGTAGAGCAATATTACATAGCCATATTCTATTAAGATATTCTTGCTCATAAAATTCATCTAATTAAAATTCTACCCAGCAAGTTCTCACCTTCATTCGGAGAGTTCTTCAGCAATCTTTTAGCTTCTACATGATCCAAAACAATGATCCTATACAAGAGAATCAACAAGATATCTTTTAGTACAAGATTCACTAATAACCTTGAAGGTTAATACTTATTTCACACTCTAATTCTCTGTTAAACATAATCAGAAATTATTGGGTATTAGATGAATTCACCACTAAAATTCAGATCTAGGGCTGAATTTTTACCTTTAAAAACTTGTCTTTTTCATAGAGTAAACTCCCAAAGTCCCCCCTCCCTCGATCCCCTTAGCTTGGAGGCCGCCGCCGCCGGCCTGGACGTCGCGGCCGGCGGCCCGCGCGCCGCGGCCAGCGGGGCTGGCCGCCCCCCTTTCCTTCACTCTTCAATATCTCTCTCTCTCTAGAAGATTAAGGATGGGGGAAAAGTGAGGAGGTAAGTTTGAGGGTTCATCTAGAAGAGAAATGGGTTCTAGGGTTTCAAGAATTGAGAGGTTGAAGATGATGTGAGATGAGAAATTTTGGGCTGAAACTAGAGATTTCAGTTCCTTCCTATTTACAAGTTTGCCACACTCCATCTCTTGCCAAGTGTCCTTGTACAAATCAAGGGCATCCTAGCCCTTCATCCATTGCTCACATGCTCACCTACCCCCTCCATTAACTAGTATTTTATTAAACTAAGGGGTATGGTTGGTGGGGGTATGTACATCTCATGTATAAATATTTTTAAGTAATTGAATATGTGACACCTTGTATATACATGGTTACCCCTTACATACATCTTTGATATATTTACATCCTACATACTTGTGATAGTTTATTAACACCAATTTCTCATTTGATTATCCGGAAAAATAATTATCTAAATATATATCAAGGTTTTGCATTTTGCAACCTTAATTCATGATTAAGGTACACCGAATATTATAGTTATCAGCCCCAATTATCCGACATTAACTCATGGTTGAGAATTAAAATATTCTTTAGGAAAAGAAATAAATAATAAAATTTTCGGGATGTTACACACGGGGTTTAGCTTTGTGTTGAGGGACCCAAAATCTTTATTATTTTTAGCAAAATTAAAATGATGCAATCTATCATAACAAAACTTTGCTAAATGACCTTTGCGGCCACAATGTGTACATATGTACACCTTAGTTTACTTATGTGTAGGAGTGTGATCATGTTGTGCAATATAAGCAAATGCATGGTTATGATGTGCATGAATGTGTGGAGTTTGTTTCTTTGAAAACATTGACTCCAACGTAGAATGTTTAAAAGCACAAGAGTTCAAAGTTGAACTCAAACCATCCATTTTATTTTTCAAATCTTTAATCTCATTAGTGGTGGCATGAAAAGCATGATGAGATAAAGAATCATTTTCTTTTTCTTTTGTGAAACAAAATCTTTTTCTTTTTCACAAATTTTTCTTTTCAAAGTTTTATTTTCTTGAAAAACAACTTCCTTTTGTTTTTCCACCAAATCAATCTTATTTTTCAAAGACATATTCCCTTCACATAAATCATTCAATTTTGACATGAGGGAAACATTTTCATTTTTTAAAACTTCCTTTTCTTTTTCTAAACATGCAATTTTAGTTTTAAAAGAATCGTTCTCTTTTAGCATGCAATCAAAATCCTTTTTAATTTTCTTATTATCTTTTTCTAGGCATGCAATGTTATCTCTAAAAGAATCATGTTCTTTATGCATGCAAGCAATGTTCTTTTTCAAATTTTTATTTTCCTTTTTAATCATGTCATATTTTTCTAGCAATAGATGACAAAAAGTAGATAGCTCATCATATGACATGTCCTCATTCTCGAATTCAGTAGTTACCTCAAGGGGGTTATCCCCTTGGACCATGTAGCACATGTTGGAGGTGTTGCTTCCAACATCCGAATCGCTCCCCGCATAGTATAGATTCTTTTCGCCAAGGGAGGTGAGGGTGTCCATACTACAAAAGCCGAATCAAAGTTAGAAACCCTAGATAAATATTCATCATTTAGGGTTGACTTTAAAGCATGAATGACTTTTGAGTTAGCCTCAATATACTTGCTATTATTAACATATGAATCATTAATGGTAGCAAGATAAACATGAATGCCTAGGGCCTTGAGGTACAAGGACATCTTAACCTTCCAAATTTGGATGTTAAGAATGTCAAAAGTGGGTGGTGACATAAAGTCCATGGTGTGTGTACAAATATTGTGATTAGCCTAAAATGAGGATCTTTAACTCTAGGTTGTTAGACCCAAATCAGAGTACCAAGCTCTGATACCAATTGTAAGTTCACCTAGAGGGGGGGTGAATAGGCGATGGCTAATCTAATGGTCACTTAATGCCTAATAATGCGGAAGTTAAAACAATTATGACCAAATTAAAACTTTTACACTAAACACCACGTATAACACAAGAGTGTTGCCGAATTTCCCGTGAAGGGCTCTGGACAAACTCCTCTAGATTCCCCTTGAATGGGTTGAGGTGCCGCGTTGGCTCTCTTGGTTGAATACAAGTGTTAGTCAACAATCCCAAGCAATATATCAATATGAGCACAAGGAATATATCATGCATATAAAGGTAAAGACAAGATAAGTAATGCAAGATATAAACAAGGACATATAGAGAGAGAAATGGCAATCGCAAACACAAGGGTATGTTTCGAGGTTCGAGCACACTTGCTCTACATCCCCGCCTTTGACACACGAAGGATTTCCACTATGCAAGATCCTAATGGATCTCTCCCCGGTGCCGCAACACCTACAAGCCCTCGGACTCCCTAGTCCCGTACACACGCAAGCTCACTAGCTCGCCGAGGCCGCACCTCAAACCACCGAGTTCACACAAGAACTCTAAACCACCGCGAACACACTTGTCCGCCTCCTCAAAGAGCAAAGAAGAAATCTCTTGGTGATCTAAAACACTTTGATCACCAATTACAAACTCTCACAACACAATCCTATGATAGATAAGGCAATGGATAGCTCAAGTGATTGTGAGAAAGTAAGGATTGAATCTATGGTGAAAAACTCAAGAAATCACTTTTACACTCTTGATAAAACTTTCCTTTTGATTGGAAATATTTGCTCTCAAATATGTGGAGAAAATCTTTTAATGGAGTGGGAAAAACTGGCTCAAAGCTCTCCTAAAATCTTACCTCAAAACAATGACCAAACCCCCAAATTTATAGGCTGTCAAAAACTAGCCGTTGGGGTCTGTCAGGCCTGCCGGTCGACCCGAGCGGTCGACCGCCAACGGTCAGAAATCCGACCGTTGGAGCCACGGTCGACTGCCCGGGTCGACCGAGCCACTGGAGCAGAGAGTCGAACTCTCTGTCGGTCGACCCGTACGGTCGGCCGAAATTTCCAGAGAGCAGAGCTCTTTGGAGCGGTCTACGGTCGGCCGTCCTCCAGTGCACAAAGGCGTGCACGTCTGTGCACGTCGGTCGACCGAGCCGGTCGACCGACTTCAGACCAAGTCGACTATAAAGGTAGCAAGTCGACTATCTGAAGCCTGAAAACAGTTTTCTGGGATTTAAAAACTAAGTCTTTTGGTTCATATAAAATCCCATAAATACATAGAAATTCTACAAAAATAGTTTTACCAATATACTTTGATATACAAACATGCTTGCACAAAATCAAGGCATGTTATAAAAGATTGGACTATTTTTGTAAGTTGGAAATATTGGTTCAAATGAAAACTTGTATTTTCTAAAACTTGTTTTCCAAACTTCTTCATGATACAAAAAAACAAGATATTTTGAATTCATTAAAGCATAGTGTGTATGGATATGATCCACTACACAATTAAGATGAAATATCTATGTTTTTGACAATAAGCATAAACTTGGTTTAGGTTGAAAGATGTAAACATGAATACCAAAAACTAAATAGTATTTTCCAAAAAGAAAGTCTTTTCTAAACTGAAAAATTCTTTTATGAAAAGACAATTAAATCAAGAGTGTGTGTGTATATGTACTTGAGCAATCCACCACTATTCTATCCTTTACATTTTTAACTAAAAACAAACTAAAATCTCATACCTAGACACAAGTCTTCATCTTCTTGAAGTCTTCACTTGAAGGCTTCTCATCTTCTTGACTTAGTCCAAGCTTGATCCAAAAGCTCCTTGGATCATACCGTGCTAGCTCCAAATCTTGACATTTATTCTTTGTTGAGCTATGCACCTACTAAGATCTTGATAATGAATCTGTCACTAATTAAACACAAGATCATTAGTAAACATAACTTCATGAGTTGATCATCATCAAAACTAGGGTGATAGGCCTTTGGGCCAACACACATTGCATCTATATCCAAGGTTTTCCCAAATTTGCTGCATCCAATTATCTGTGTCATGTTTTCTTTGTTCTGTATTCATGTTGTGCAACATAGATAATAGTCAACAATAAACTTATGCACACATCAACCATTCCTTAGAAAGTGAAATGTTTCTATCGTCCATTTTGCTCCAAACAGAAATGTCTCATGGATCATGATTGCTTGGACAGTTATACTTTCCTTGATATACATTAACCATACTACAATTGGGACATGTTTTTCTTTTAGTGTCATCTTAACTTATTATGTTGATTAAAAGTATTGATAATGATATTTTAGCCTATAATGTAGTACATTTGACATATTAAGCTTCTCCATTGAATTATAAAAAGAAATTAAAAGCCTTTTACATGTTTTACGCATTTCTTTAAATGTATGAAATGCTTATTTTTATCATGCACAAAGATTGTGTTCTTGTTATTACTATCAAAAAGCAATAGTTCTAATAATGACCAGCACACAGTCTCCTAGGAATCCGACATATCTATGTGTATAAACATGTGGCACCCTATTGCATCTGTGTTCTAGTTTATCAAGATTTCCTGTAAGCACATACCCGTATCTTGCTGTGCAGAGCTCCTGTATCCATGTTAGTTCAAAATTGATAGTAATCAATCATCCACATAGCACACACCTCTCTATAAAGTAGAGGTATTTCTATGTTGTCCTTGGTGACTTCAATTTAAAAAATATGTCTAGTGGATTGTGGTTGCTTGGACCCTTCGTATTTCCCTATAAATCCTAGCCATATAAAACTATTAGGCCTGTTCTTTGTTTTTAACTAAAACTGTATTTAGGTTGACAATAACAACCCATAGGTGCATATCCTCTTCAGCCCAAATTATCATTCTTGACATTCTGTGTCTATCTAATACTTGTTGGATTTCATTCATGCATACATAAAAGATCGAGTTATTTAATTTCCTTTTCTTTTTCTATTATAATCAACCATGAGATAGTCTTTAACTAGCTCCACAATTTTTGTGATTGTGGGCTAGAAGAAAAGGTCACGGCTTGATTAAAGAGATTTGTTGGTAGAGGATCTCTCAACAACCTCTCATTTTAGGCTATTTAAAAAGCCAAAATCTTCATAGTTTTACGCATTGAAAAAAAGCAACGAACATCTTCTCTCAACTCCTACAATTCTTTGGGAAACTTTACTCTGTTTGAGCAAAAAAGCTTGTGCTTTGTGTGACACAAGTTGTCGATATCTCGGAGGATAAGCTACCGCTAGCGATTCCAGAAGATGACGTGTCTACACGAGGCGCCTCCTGATTATTCAGTTCAACGCTTCACGCGACTGCTTTCTCCCAGGCTGGCATCTTAACTATGATTTAATCTATACATTTTGCTTATATGTAGTGTTATAGATTATAAGATTATATTATAATGTGCTCTTTGCAATTCTTGTTTTATGTTGAGGGCTAAAAACCCCAACAACCTAGAGAATCAGGTGATTAATTTCAAGTTTGAGTCTTATTCAGTGTTTGCTTTGGCTTGAATTGATTAATCTACATTGTTAGCCTATAGATCTACATAATTGGATCCAATAGATCTATAGGCTAACAATGTAGATTAATAAATTCAAGCCAAAGAAAACATTGAATAAGGCTCAAACTTGAAATTAATCTCCTAATTCTCTAAGTTTTTGTTTTAGCCCTCAATATAAAATAATAATTGCATGGAACACAATTTTATATATATATGTGTGTGTGTGTGTGTGTGTGTGTGTGTGTGTGTGTGTGTTAAATCAAAAGATATAAATTAAATCATAGTTAAGATGCCGATTCGTGAGGGAGTAGTCGCACGAAGCTTTGCACTAGAGAATCAGGAGGCGCCTCGTGCAGGCACACCACCTTCCTGAATTGCTAGCGGTAGCTTACCGCCCAGATGTCGGTGACTTGTGCTTCATGAAGAGTAAGTTCACTCGCTCTAAATGTAGGAGTGGGGACAAGAAAAAGAGATCCTCTCTCTACAAACCCCTCTAATCAATCCATGACCTTTTCTTCTAGCCAACAATCACAAAAATTGTGGAGCTATTTAAAGGCCGGGTCATGTTTGCTTAAAATAGAAAAAAGAAAAAGAAATTAAATAACTTAATCTTCTATGTATGCATCCCAACATATCTCACATCTTCTTTTGTATAAAGTATCAGAACTTATGTAATTTGGTTTGTCAGTGTGAAATCACTCTATTGTTTGACTAGGACCTTGTTATCATTTCTATTGCACACATATGATAAAGAGGTTCAATGGCCTAGGCAAGGAGTTCTCCGGTTTATGTTGACCAGTCAGAAAAGATTGCTGAAAGCCTAAGAAAAACATAAACTGCCAATGGAAGAAAGAACTTTGAAAAGCTTGCACTCCCAGCCACTGTTATTCTTCCAGATTGGCAGAGAAGGGTAATCAAGGTGTTCTCGAAGTAGTTGGGCTTGAGGGTACTTATGGTTAAGGTTTATGCCGATTATCTACTACATTATAATTGTAGTATTAAGATATACTATATCTTACAAAAAAACACACTATAATTTTGTTGTCTGTGGACAAACTTTCATGCTCCTCCCTCAAGTATTCTATGCTCAATTGTTCACAGCCTACTACCCTTGATTTGTATTATAAAATCATATCTTAGAAGTTGCAACTTTTCTGATCAGATGTGAGTGCTTTGATCTCCACAAAGAACTTGTTCCTTACAAGCAGGCTTGGTCTTGGCAGAAGTCAGTGGTAGGCAGGAGACATGCTTTAGTAGATAGAGATGAAGATCACACTGATACGCTGATTGTTCTTCAACACCCTTCCGTATACACATTAGGTAGTGGTAGTTCAGAGAAGTACTTAAACTTTGACATTCAGAATTCTCCTTATGATTTATACAGGACCGAACGTGGTGGGGAGGTCACGTATCATGGGCCTGGACAGGTATTTATATCTTTAACAATCTCGAAAACATTTCTGCTTTCTGTTCATGCTTATGATCCACAGTACAATTGCCTGCATAGTTGGAAACATGTGTATGCATGCATGCCAGTGTATTTCTATCTATTATATTTATCTTTTGAAAATTCAAATATTTTAGTTGTTGACCATCATCATTATCCATTTTAATTTTTGTGCTCAAAATTTGAATGTATCAACTGACACTATCTTGTGGTTGACTATTTGGAAGAGCTCAGTGTTGCGAAATTGATATGCTCTGATACCAATTGTTCGACTCCCAGGATCGACGTTAGCGGAACTTGACAATATGAACAGTACTTGTAAAATGAAAGCTTGATGTAAAGCAAACTAGTAATACCTAGACAACGAGTAATAAAGAAAGAACACAAGGATTTAACGTGGTTTGGCTCAAACTTGGCCTACGTCCACGGGGAGAGAACTTGAGAGAGCTTTATTAATAGACTTGGTACAAAGAGATCTAACCTTTCTCTTGATGCAACAAGAGTATTCACCTTGCACTTGAATTTAGCCCTAGATTACAAGAGTATTACCTTCTCTCTGTGCACTTTCAACTTACTCCTCTCTTTTTGACTTTCTCTAGTTTCTTTTGTTTGAGATTCTCTATTGTAGAAACTCCTTGAGACTTCTTTGGTTGAGGCAATTATAATTCTTGGTTACAACCTTTATTTATAGAGTTTTACAATACAACTCCTATTTGAACTATTAGATGATCTTGACCTTTGGATGGTTGAAGAATCTTGATCAATCCTTTTAGGAATTGATCTCCTTGATCTATAAGGATTCTAAACTTTTTAATTTTTAAAAATAAATCTTCATTGAATAGGAATTAAATCATATTTATACTCTTCCTGAAAAGGAAACTCGCAATCGCTTGAAAAGAAAACTACTTCACCTTAATTTGCTTCTTTTGCTTCAAGTCATCGTCTTCTTCAACTCAATTGAATTTTCTTGGACCATCATCTTTTCTTGAAAAAATAAGGTAAAATTCTAACAATCTTCACCTTGACTTATTTTCAAGCCTTTAGCAAAGCAACTTGAGATTTCGAATTAATACCTTGATTCTTTCCTTAGTTTTAACCGTGCCGTGAAGCCTTTAACTCTTGTCCCCTCTCCCCGGGGCCTTTGGCTGATTTACCGCCATGGCTTGGGCCATCTCAGGCCTTGCCCGAGTGCACTCTTTCTCTTTCCCGTAACACTTTGATCCGGTTCATGTCCCGTTGCAGTCTTTCTTGAAGCTCCACCTCACGATGAACTCCCTTCCAAGGTTATCCTTGAAACTCCACCTCGAACTGAGTTTTCTTCCTTCAGCTTGAATAACCCTCCACACTTCTCTCCTTCTATGATTATCGTGTCTCCTTGGCTGACTGTGGTGACGTCTTGTTGCACTTGGATCCAACATCCTTCTTCGTCGAGCACCCTTATGGATATTAGATTATATCGTGCCTCCGGGACATACCAGACCGCCTCCAGAGCACACACTGTCCTTTTTCTTCCTGTAACCTTGACTGTCCCGGTGCCTATGACCTTGTAAGCCGAGCCATCCACCATCTTGACAATCCCTTTCTCCTTTGCAAAGAAGGAGTTATTGAACAACTCTTTTTGGGAATATGCATGAATCGTACTACCTGAATCAAATATCCAGCTTTTACCTCGAGAAGTGTTGTCTTCGTAAGAAGCCATTAATATTTCGGTGTCCTTTACACCGCTTGCTACGCCTGCCTCTACAGCTTGCCCCTTCTTCAGCTACTCTTGTCGATACTTGCAGTCATTTTTTCAATGACATTCCCCGTGATAAAAGTGACACGCCTTTGATGAGCTTGGATCTTTTTTCCTTCTCCTCTTCTTTTCCTTCCCGTGACCACCAAATCCGATCATATCTGCTCCTCTTGATTTGGTCTTTTCCTAATCTCATTAGATAAGAGAGTTGACGTGACTTCCAAGATGAGAGTTTCCTTACCGTAGAGTATGGTGGCGACGATATGATCATAAGAGTCTGAAAGAGAACTAAGAAGTATCAACGCTGTGTTCTCCTCGTTGATCTTGACATCAACAGCTAGAAGCTCGCTAATGATTGTTGAAGAAGTTTAGATGCTCTAACACTGCTTTCCCTTCCTTCATGCGTAGCCCATAAAGTTGTTTCTTGAGATATAACTTGTTGGAGAGGCTTTTCATGATATACAATGTTTCTATCCTTGACCACAATCCCGTAGCCGTTTTTTCATCCATCACGTTATACATAACCTCGTCTGCGAGATATAGTTGGATCGTGCTTGTCGCCTTTAGATCCATCTCCTCCCAATCCTCGTTTGACGCACCTGCAGGTTTTGCTGACTTACCCTGCAAGGCCTTGTGAAGACTTTGTTGCACTAGCAACGCCTTCACTTTCTTTTGCCATAAGTCGAAGTTTCTTTTACCATTGAACTTCTCGACCTCGAACTTTATCGTAGAACTTCTTATCTTCGACATATTGTCCTTCGTCAACTTTTAGCTCTGATACCAATTGTTGCGAAATTGATATGCTCTGATACTAATTATTGCGACTCCCAGGATCGACATTAGCGGAACTTGACAATATGAACAGTACTTGTAAAAGGAAAGCTTGATGTAAAGCAAACTAGCAATACCTAGACAAAAGAGTAATAAAGAAAGAACACAAGGATTTAATGTGGTTCGACCCAAATTTGGCCTACGTCCACGGGGAGAGAACTTGAGAGAGCTTTATTAACAGACTTGGTACAAAGAGATCTAATCTTCCTCTTGATGCAACAAGAGTATTCACTTTCCATTTGAATCTAGCTCTAGATTACAAGAGTATTACCTTCTTTCTATGCACCTTCAACTTGTTCCTCTCTTTCTTGGCTTCCTCTGGCCTCCTTTGCTTGAGATTCTCTGTTGTAAAAACTCCTTGAGACTTCTTTGGTTGAGACAATTACAATATTTGGTTACAAACTTTATTTATAGGATTTTATAATACAACTCCTATTTGAATTATGAGATGATCTTGGCCTTTGGATGGTTGAAGAATCTTGATCAATTTTTTTAGGAATTGATCTCCTTGATCTAGGAGGATTCTAAATTTTTAATCTTTAAAAGTAAATTTTTATTGAATAGGAATTAAATCATACTCCTCCTGAAAAGGAAACTCACAATCGCCTGAAAAGGAAACTGCTTCACCTTAATTTGCTTCTTCTGCTTCAAGCCATTATCTTTTCCAACTCAATTGGATTTTCTTGGACCATCATCTCTTCTTGAAAAACAAGGCAAAATCCTAACACTCAGGACCAAAATGTTATTCAAATTCATTATTCCTTTGATTGCATTTCTTTTCAGTACAATAATATTGAACGGGCACAGTGTTCCTTGATTCACATCAAATTCAACATGGATCTGTCTATTGTTCACTGAACGTATCTTACAAGTCATCTTGTATATCGTGAAAGTTCAATTCATGAATCTTAGTCATCTTATGTCAACTGTCGACTGCACGTAACATATTTTAAACCTCTCTACGTGAAGTATTATGGTTATATTCTTATTTTCCGCTAATTGATTTGGGAGTAGTTGCCCTTGACAGGTGCTTATTAGTAGCTGTCTGCTTTAATGTTATGTAATGTACCGGATGAATTGTTCATAGCACCAACATAGCTTTCTTCTGACAATTTGGTATTTAAATTTCATCAAAACACCTTTGCAGTAGTGATATTACCTTTTTCACTGTTGATGTTTTAATGCTATCAATATGATTCTGTGGTTAATCCTCGAGCATAAACATTTCTCTGTCTTGTTGGAGACATGTTGGATGAATACTTCTGGACACTCATCCTACATGTCGGACACTTTCTGGTCGTGCCTTCAATTTTCTAATATATTTCTAAATTTGGACACGTCTTTGACACATTTTGACATTTGTGGCTATGTATTACACATATTCAGTAAAATTTTCTTTCATTTTTATTCTGAAGACTATTGGTATAATGACAAAAAATGGGAGTTTTTAAAAAAAAAAAATATATTTTTAAGCATGAACTCCTTTGTGTTTGGGTCCTTCCTATGCAAAAGGCATTCTGAGGCGGGTTTTCCTTTTCTTTTCTCTCCTCTTTTTGGGCTTTGGGATGTGGGTCATGAGGACATGGAACCTTAACCCTCTACATATTCTGAAAAGAAAGTAGTAGTGGGCCACATTACAATACATGGACTCAATAACAGATATAAACATCGTCTGACTTTTATTTTTCTAAAATATTATTCTTAGCAATCATAAGATTCTCCCTGGTATATTTGTATTGAAGATTCAAGAAGATCTTGATGTAGCTGCCTTGTTAACCAATATTCCTGCAATAGTGTTACATCGACATATGGCACGGTGTCCTAAAGTGTCTGACATGGGGACCTATAAAAATCTGACATGGGAACATATGGGCAAGCAAATATGTTTGTAGCATAATTTACAATCTCAGTATTGGTATCAACAATGATTTTCCGTATCAATATCGTCAATATTGGTCATATCGGCAATGTCTGCCTCGATATCGGTCAATATTATAGGTTAATATCGTATTGGATAACTAAAAATCCTATTCGATATTGCCGATATATATTGGAATTGGCCAATATTTGAGACCATTTTGTAGCCATCTACTAAAGATGGGACAATGTTCAACAAAATAACCGTATTTATTTATTTGATTTTAATCGAGTGCTAGTATCTTGCATGCAGAAACTCCAAGATTGCAACAAAATCGTCATAAACAAACTCCAAGAATGTTTGTAGGCCATTAACTAAAGAAATCGGGCCAAGGTTTAAAAAAGTAACTTTTGATTTTTCTCTAGTGTTGATAACTTGCATTAAAAAATTCCAAGGTTTCAACAAAATTAACATACTGTCATAGTTATATTATTTAAAGTGCCATTGGCACGTGTTGAAAATATTAAAGTGGATTCTTGTGAAAATTTGCTTATGTATTTTTCTTTTTTTTATTAATGTAATAGAGGAAGTTAGAGGGTTCTTGGGAGCTTATGTCTTTTTCACTTCTTACGCGCTTCACAACCATTAAATTCCTCTTCATTTTCACCATGACTCCATTTGACCTTTGACCTTCTCCATATTTATGCCACTATAACTTATTGACTTTTCTCTTCGTCTTTAAAGCTTTCATTCATCACAACCCCACTATAAATAGCCCATTTCTCTTTAAGGTTCATGCATCCAAAAGCATTTCAATTGTTCCTATCTTTGTATGTTGGTTTTATACATTAATAAAATTATATTTTCACCCTCATTATTTTGGTGCTCATTTTTCTATTGGTGTGAGCCTTAGGCTAGTAAGAAATTATTTTTCACTACTTGAAAAACGGGTTCTGATTATTCGTGCATGTATTTCTCGACATGGTATTAGGGTTACAAGGGTGGTGGAGGTCTTGCAAGATTCCCTTCGTGAAGAAGAGCGGTATATCGAAGATGGATTTGGGGGGTTGGTGTGGTCTCAGCATCAAGCTTCTTAATAATTCTGACTACAAGATATGGAGGTTGTGCTTGAAGTCTTTCCTTGTCGGTAAAGACTTGTGGGAGTTTGTTGGAGGCAACAATCGAGTTACTCCGGCAGCTACCAAAGAGATGCAAAGGCCTTAAAAGAATTGAAAAATGGTGAATGCGAAGGTGGAGTTTCTCTTGAAGAGAACCATCTTTCATGAGTTATTCGAGCACATTATGAGTTGTGGGTCAGCTTCCGATATTTGGAGCACTTTTGATGGGTTATTCAACAAGGAGAATGTCGCTTGGTTACAATACTTGAAAAATGAGTTAGCCAATGTAAAGCAAGGTGATCTCTCAATTTCTCAATATTTACTAAAATTAAAAGTCTTTGTTTAGAAATCTCTATGCTAATTCCGAGGAGCCAATTTCAGAGCCTCGAATGAAACAGTTAATTTCTCGAGGGCTAGATGTGCACTATGTTCCATATATCATGTCTATTAAGGTTGGGATCAACAACCTTCTATGTGGAGTTTTAAAATTTAGTTTCATCTCAAGAGTCTTTGGTGCATCAATTGGCGACGATAACTCTCTAGAAGCGAGGGATATGCTCTCTCATCTACTAAGAAGAAATATTTTGATAAAGACAAGGAGAAGAAGTATGATGGCAAAGATGTGGATTCTTCATCGAAAAGCGATTGAAATCAGAAAGGTTTAAGATCTTTTCGATGAACAAAATTGGGCACATAAAAAAAATTGTTGCTTGAAGTCAAGGTTGAGCAATGTTGATGAGAATGCAAGTGGCTTCGAGGAGGAAGATTAGGGGAAGTGTTTCATGGCGGAGATTACTATGCTAGGTGCCATGACTTGTATTAATTTTGATTTTGAAGATGATTGGATTTTCGATTCATACGAGCATCATCTCAGGGGCGATGCTTCTAAGTTTTCCTCTCCAGAAAGCTATGATGGCCACAATGCTATCATCATGGCAAACAACATTATCCATCCAGTAGAGAAGGAAGCTAGTGTTATTTTATTTCTCAAGGTGTTGTCATCGATGATTTGAGTGGTGACAAGGTGGAACAAGTGTCGGTGCTAACCAAGTCGGTGCTAACCACTACCATGCCAACATCTTCTAATGCTCCTCCAGTATTCGAGTCTTCTTCTTCTTCTTCGGTCGGGGAGCAATGTGAAAGAGGAGCAAAATTTCTTCTTTAAAGATAAAGGACAACAAGGGGAGGAGAAGTTTTCTATTGTGAAGAGTACTCAACCTCTTCGAAGATTTACGAGGACAATTGTCATGCCCGCTTGCTATGGAGATGGAAATTCAGTGATCATTGTTTCTTGTTTTCTTGTTGGTTATTTGATTATTTTGTGCTTTCTTGTTTTGGTGAAGCTGAAGGTGTTAAATAATGGGAGCATGCCATGGATGAAGAGATGAAAGGTCTTCTCAAACATGAAACTTGAGATCTTGTTTCGAAGCCTCAAGGTGTAGGTCCAGTTTAATGCAAGTGGGTTACAAGTTGAAAAGAAAGGCTGATGGTCATGTGGAAAGATACAAAGCTTGCCTTGTTGTTAGAGAGTTCTCTCAAATATATAGTGAAGATTATGAAGAAACTTTTAGCTCGGCAGTGAAGATGACTTCGATTCGGGCATTTCTTTGGCGGCATGTTATGGTTGGAAGCTTTGACAACTCGATGTCAAAAATGTATTTCTTTGTGGTGAAATTGACAAAGACATCTACATGGAACAACCAAAGGGGTACATTTCAAATTCTCATTCAAAGTATGCATGCAAGCTAAAGAAAGCTCTTTATGGCTTGAAGCAAGCTTCTCGAGCTTGGTATGGTAAGATTGCTGAATACTTACACTTTTGTCGTTATTTGGCTTCTAATTCGGATGCTAGTTTGTTCGTCAAGAAGAAAGGGAGCTTTCAAGTAATTGTTTTGCTCTATGTGGATGATATGATAATCACCGGCAATGATAATGGAGAGGTTGCAAAGCTTCGAGCAGAACTCTCTATTTGATTTGAAGTGAAAGATTTGGGTGAACTTCATCCTTTTCTTGGCTTGGAGGTGGAGAATGTGAAGGATGGTATTCTTGTTTCTCAAGTGGGTTATGCAAAGAAGATTATTGAAAGATTTGGCTTGAAGAAAAGTAAGAGGTACTCCACCCCACTTGATACTAATATAAAAATTAAACGTGAAGAAGAGTCTTCTTTTGGATCCTCGACTTTATCGTGCATTTGTTGGAAGCCTCATTTACTTGACTGTCACAAGTTGCTTTCATGGTTGGAGCTATTAGCAAGTATATGCAATCTATTCGAAAGCAAGATCTTGAAGCGGCAAAGCTAATTTTGAAGTATGGCCAATTTTACACTTGATTTGGGCTTGCTATACAAGAGGTACTAAATTTGTGTTGTATGGTTTCACCGAAGCTGATTTCGGAGGAGAGTTGAATGATCGAAGATCTACTTTAGGTTATGTCTTCTTTTGTGGCTCGACAGGTGTTTCTTGGTGTAGTAAGAAACAAGATAAAATATTTTTCTATTACCGAGGCGGAGTACAGGTGTTTCTTGGTGCGCTCAAGAATGTGTTTAATTGAGGTGATTGGTCGAGGATGTTTATTTTCCAATTCACAAACCAACAATTATTTAAGGTGACGATCAAAGTGCTCTTAAGCTTGCAACAAATCTGATATGTCAGGCTAGAACCAAACATATTGAAATTGAGCATAATTTCATTCATGAGGTGTTTGATGGTTCTATTGGTGTAATGAGGTGCGAGAAAGGACAACATTGCCAATATCTTCACCAAATCTCTTTCCAAAGGCCGATTTGAGCTCTTTCGAGCTAACTAGTTCCAAAAAATCATTTTAAGGGGGAGTGTTGAAAATATTAAAGTGGATATTTGTGAAAATTTGCTTATGCATTTTCTTTTTTTTAATGTAATAGAGGAAGTTAGAGGATTGTTGGGAGTTTATGCCTTTTCTACTTCTTACCCACTCCACAACTATTAAATCCCTCTTCATTTCCACCATGACACCATTTGACCTTTGGCCTTTCACCTTCTCTGAACAAGATTTTGGTTTTGTTTCAAATTCTTTGTGAATTCTGAGAGTTAGAGAAGAAGAAGAAGAGAGAATTTAAAAGAGAGTGAGAGTGAGAATTCGGACGAGGATGAAGTGAGGGATGATGGAAAAGTGGTTAGAGTGAGGTGCGGAAAGTAGCAGGGGTTGAAATGGTTAAGAATAAGATTTCTAGGGTTGCAATTTGCAAAGGTAAGGGGAGGTGATGGGTTGGGGTGGAGATCATGGCAGTGATGGGTGTTTTCAAGAGGTGGTGATGGGTTGGGGTGGAGATCGTGGCAGTGATGGGTGGCTTCAAGAGGCGGTGATGGGTTAGGGTGAAGGTTATGACAGTAATAGGTGGTTTCAAGAGGTGGTGATGGTGATGGTTTGGGGTTACTTCATAACAATTCAAGAAAGAAGAAGGGTAAACTCTAACAGAGTTGGGTGAGTTCAAGACATAT
The DNA here is from genome assembly GCA_038442645.1 of Agave tequilana. Taxonomy (NCBI): domain Eukaryota; kingdom Viridiplantae; phylum Streptophyta; class Magnoliopsida; order Asparagales; family Asparagaceae; genus Agave; species Agave tequilana. The sequence continues at coordinate 57,320 of JAVJIF010006990.1, read as the reverse complement.
GGGGGGTAGCGAAAATCTGAAAATGTTTTTTTTTTTGGGGTGGGGGGGGGGGGGAGGGGGGCGGTGGGGGGGGGGTGTTCAAGCAATTCCCCTTATTTGACTATACTCTAGTTGAAAACAGTTGCCATATATGCTGACTTATATAAAACTAGGATAAATTTAATCATGATCCGATATAAGAAGTGATCCATTTAGCAATATCATAGAAAGTTGAACAGCAAACTACTATTCCTTTTGCAAAATCATAGAAATGCATTAGGTTGTAGTAAATTAGTAATCATATGTTTTATTATAAGAATTATGTGTCTGGATATTTGGATGCATGGGGATGTCAATGTATGTATGATGTAATACAGGATCGCAATCACCTTCGAATACAAATAAAAAGGAAAACTAGGGTTTTACAAGAAATAAAAAGAAAAGAGAGATTAAGGTTGGAGAAAGAACCAGATAACTTTGGGCTTCGCACCCCTTACGCGGGCTTCACACCCCTTGCACCACGGGCTTCACACCCAAAACTCGAGAGCACTCTCAAGAGAATTTTAACTGGAAAAGTTTTATTTAATCATTGTCTGTTTATTCATTGAGTTGAGCCTCTTTATATAGGCTCTTACAAAGTGAACTTCCCCATCACAACCGATGTGGGACTAAGTTTTATAATAAAAGAAAAAGCTAAACTCAAAAATAGACTAAGGCATAAAAAAAATAATTAGTACTGGTGTGATGTCCCCATCATTTCCCCCGGGGTGGGAGAGAGTCGACCCTGTCGAGTGAGGACACCTCTCATGAAGCATCTCAATCGGGCCATGGTGGTGACCGTGACAGTGACACTAATGCATCACATCGAGACCAAGGTGGTGGAGGTGGAACTGGTCTCCGTGTCGGAGCGATAAAGAATAATAGCTTGATCAAGACACCAATAGCAGACTGAGACACGTCATCCATGATGAAAACTGAACAGATTGCACTTTGCACCATAAGTACCCTGATCACTTGTGAGCCTGGCTCCTGTAGACATATCTGCAATGAGTCGTACACCTCAGGCGATCTCAAAAAAAATGATACACTCATAGCTGCCAACGGTGGTACTAGCTTCAAAGTAGGCTCCGCTAGAACATTTATAAGGGTCTCAATAGGGAGACCTTCAACTTCCATAGGCTGTGGGGAAACCTCTTCTTGCTGTGACACCGACTCAGCAAAAACTTCTGGTCTTGGCTCTGGCTTATCATCAACTTCTGACTTTGGCTCTAGATCGTCATCAATTTCTGGCTCTGATTCTGGATTGTCAACAGCCTTTATCGCCTTGCTTTCTAGCATCTTAACCATGCCAGCGAGGATCTTACATTCAGCAATCAAATCGCTGAATTGTGGCCTCTCGAGGCGTGGAGCATACCGGGCATGAAGAAGTTCTTGTAGGATAAGCCAATCTCGACAGTCGATATGATTGTCTTCCCACCACCAATAAGCTTCTCCAGCTAACTTCATTTGGGCATAATGACACTTCTGCGCAGGTGTCAAGGAGAAATATCTGAAGAAATTCTCAAGATGGTTTTCCCACTTTTCGTACCCATCTTGATCATAAAAACCCGAAAATACGGGAGAGCTGCATAAATGTCCCTTTCAACCTCCTTTTCATCCCCATCAGTATAAATGTATTTGCCACAAAAGTAAAATCTCATGAATAAAACTCAATGCATAAAGATCAGAGGTTACCAATAAATCGGTAGCTCGAATTGGACTCAAATTGGGCTGAAGATGTGTCAGAACACTGATTCTATGCTGCTGGGACAGTACTGGTGCCAAATACGAGCTTGTGGAGGTCAGATCTGTTGCTGAAGTGCTATGAAATCTTTGTAATGGCTTCGGGGCTCAGTCACGAACCCAACGCTTTGAACAGAGCTCAAAACGGACTCCGAACGGGTGAGAAACAGACTCCGGACTGGTTGGGGTGGGAGATGGGCGGTTACTGTTCACTGTGAACAGTAACCGGATGAACAGTAATTACTGTTCACTGTGAACAGTAATTACTGTTCACGGTGAACAGTAATTTTTTTTAATTTCTCTTTTTTTCTCCTCTCTTTTTCTTTTCTGTTCTGTTTTTTCCTTCTGTTTTTCTGTTTTTTTTTTCTGTTTTTGTTTTTTTTTCAGTTTTCTGTTTTTTTTTTTCCGTTTTTCTGTTTTTTTCTGTTTTTTTTTCTTCTTTTTTTTGCAAAGTAGATCTAAATAGATCTAAATCTAGATTTAGATCTAGATCTAACAATAATCGAATTTTTTTTGCAAAGTAGATCTAGATCTAGAGATCCAGATCTAGATTTAGGATTTGGGGACGAGAAGAAATTCGAAGGGGATTGGGACCAAAGCTCTGATACCAAATTGATGTAATACAGGATCGTAATCACCTTCGAATACAAATAAAAAGAAAAACTAGGGTTTTACAAGAAATAAAAAGAAAAGAGAGATTAAGGTTGGAGAAAGAACCAGATAACTTTGGGCTTCGCACCCCTTACGCGGGTTTCACACCCCTTGCACCACGGGCTTCACACCCAAAACTCGAGAGCACTCTCAAGAGAATTTTAACTGGAAAAGTTTTATTTAATCATTGTCTGTTTATTCATTGAGTTGAGACTCTTTATATAGGCTCTTACAAAGTGAACTTCCCCATCACAACTGATGTGGGACTAAGTTTTATAATAAAAGAAAAGGCTAAACTCAAAAATAGACTAAGGCATAAAAAAATAATTAGTACTGGTGTGATGTCCCCATCAATGTATATACACATTCGCTCTATATTATTAATATATATTATACTGTCATGTCGCTATCTCCATTGTATTGCTTTCTAAGAAAATTGTCGTGTTAGGTGTCGTTGTGTGTGTCTGTCATGTGCTTCTTAGATTGCATTAGCTGAAAGCCTGAAGCTTCAGCACTATGATTCATATCTGCATGAGCTTCTCGGCTTCCAGATTTCTGTACACACAAGGATAGAAGTCCATCTCATTAATATACTAACCAGAAATGAAGTATGAAAAAATTCCAAGAAGAATCCAGATAGATTCAAAGTATTTTCAATTAATTTGAAATATTAAACGTAGATGAATGCACCACCAGACCTCAGATAGCAATAATTCAACTTTCAAGAAGAGATGCCTGATGGCTTCACAAGCTGGATTAGAATATAGCGGCTGCATTCACCGAACATATAAATCCCAATTTCCCTTCATTTCAAGTCCAATACAGTGACACCCTTGAGCAATTTCAGCAGGAAAAAAGGATGATTTAACAAGAATATCTTGATTTCAGATGTAGCTAGGCCAATTATTGAGGGTGCGTCTCTCTCTGAATTTATCCAAGCAGACTTGACACTGAGAACTATCAGCTGAATGCCTCAATATCAGGCTGTCCACTGTATCAGATTACAGTACTAGGCAGCTTGAATTTCTGAAATTGTTTCTGCTGAAGTAAATATAGAAGCCTGATTATCCTAGTTCCTCTTTCATCAAGCAGTTCTCTAACCTTAGGCCATAGATCCAAAAGTTTGTATCATCTCTATTATTAATCCATTCAATTTCATATTTCATAATTCATATTTTCATATTTCATATTTTGCACAGAATTGATGCACACTTTTTAAGCTAAGCCACCACTAGTTGAATTGGGCGGTGAAATCCTTTTACATCTGCATATCTGGCCTTAATAGAATTACTTTGAAATGAATTTCTATGTATCAGATATCATGTATCTATGTCAAAAATGGGTGTAATGCCAATGCCAATGCTCCTTCTTTATAACATATAATATGTTATTATCACATAATATTGATAAACTCTGATATTGCATTAATCTATTTTGAGGAAGATGAACAGGCAAGGCCTGTTGTCTACATTTAGTAAAATAACTCAGAATCTAATGATTAATCTCATGTTAGCATTACATTTTTCGAAATATGAGAAATTGACTCCATGTTAGTCATGACTTCATGATATTCTAAAATGTTACAGAAAAAAAGGAAAAAAAAGTTTTATTGGTGTATCCTAATTGCATCATGTCCTACTTTATTGGTGGTTTACTCTATCAAGGCGTTTGTGAGGTGTTGTGTTCGTGTTATCTGTCCATGTCTGTTGTTAGCTAACAGTTCACTTCTTCTTTGAAGCTGAATGTTTTATCCCTTTTTTGTGAATATTTTGCATTCCTGATGTTAATTAAGGCAGAGATTCTTACCCATATCATGATTTGTGAAAGGACTGTTGGAGATCTTGATATCCTGGAGTGTTATCCGCAACTCCTATATTCTACCATTTGGGTCCAAACAAGCACACACTATCTTATTTTTCACACTTTTGTTGTCTATGCCCAGCAATTTATAACATTTGGCTCTAGATATTCTTGGCTTCAACTATTCTTGCACAAGTGTGATACTGTAGAGGCCGTTAGGTTTATAATGTCTATGATTAGTTCTTTTGGGCTATTTGTTTAACCACAATCATGTATTATAACTCGTTCAAAAACAATCATGTACTACAACATTTACTGCGATTATTACCAAACAATCTTCTTAATGGTCTTGTTGGAAGTTAAAGAGGGATTTAGATTTATTTGCTTTAGACATTGGGATCCGGAAGTTCAAGTATGCTCTTCTCTCTAGCTATTGGAGAGCACAATATAGTCAAGAGGGAAGAGTTTTTCTTCTTCTAGCAGATACATAAAGCTTTCTATCTGAGGAATAAGTTTGTGATTCATGCTGATTGGACCCTCAACAGGTATAACCTGGTTATGATTTGCAATAGCAAGTCAATGGAGTAGATGAATAGGTGGCACACTTACATTTCTAGTTATGTGAGGAAACTAAGCTACCTTTAGCATTTTCCCATCTCTTTTACTTTACCTCGCTGTTGAAGCAAGAGAACAGACATATTTATGATGTTCTTGAGATAAGTATCTCCAAAAATTACATGAAAGACATCCGGCTAGGATTTTTTCTTTCATGTGTAGTTCATCACTAGTAATTAGTGAAGTGTAGTACACGTGTCAGGCGTTTCTTCAATGTTGTAATAATATATAATCGAGTAATCCAGCTTTCACTGCTAAGTGTTTTACAAGTTCATTTCTGTTTAGTTGGATGATTGAAATGCAAACATATACTAGATGGAAGTATTAAAAAGAAAAAAAAAAAAGTGTGAACATAATGGCAAAATTATTCTGGATCTTTTGGTGTAGATTTGCTGGAGTTAAATATTTTCTCGAGTTCTTTTTAGTGCTTGCTTCTAACTTGTTGGTTTGCTTCTGATCTTTCCAGCTTGTGATGTATCCTATTATCAATCTCCGACACCACAAAATGGATCTTCACTGGTACCTGAGATCACTTGAAGAAGTGGTCATTCGGGTTCTTCAGTCCACGTTTTCAATAAAGGCATCGAGGCTTGAGGGTTTGACAGGAGTTTGGGTAGGTGTGTTCTTCCTCTCAATGTTATCGTAATAGGATTAGTAGCAATGCTTTTTAGATAGAGTACATGTTGATATGAAAATCAGAATGCAGCTATTATGAGTTCAACCTTTACCAGACTGTCTTGTCTACTATAATTTGTTATTTTATCTTTTCGAAAAGGTGATCCACATTAACTATCTCGATATAATCATACTCTTTTCTCCCACGGCTAACGAGCTTGGTACTAATGTTATTTTACTTGTTTTCTGTTGTACAATTTGATTTCTATAGGAAACCAAAAGGTTGCCGCAATGGGATTCGAGTTTCTCGGTGGATAGCTTATCATGGGTTAGCATTGAACGTAACTACAGACTTGACTCCCTTTCATCACATCGTTCCCTGTGGCATACAAGGCAGGGAGGTCGGAAGTCTTAGTGGGCTTCTGGGAGGATCATCGGCATTTGCAAATAATGATTTAATGGATGTCACATATAAATCTTTGTTGAAGGAATTCTGCACAATTTTCCAGCTCTCTCTCGAGCACAGATTGATCTCTGAACTGGAGGTTCCAGGAGAAAACTCATTAAGCATGCTTGCAGAGAAATGAATCTACTTGAGATTATCTATAACCTATTGGATTTTCACCGGGATCTGATCAAATTGTGCAGAAAGATTCAAACCACTGGGATTTGAGTGTTAAAAAACTCGCTAGCATGAGCAGCATTGTTGGGAGACGATGGAAGTTTCAGGTTCACAAGGAAATACACTTTCAGTGCCAGTTTTTGTAAGCTTGACTTCGAGTCATCATCCACTTAATGTATTGTTGGAAAACAGTATCTGAGAGTGAGTGATTATACATGTAGCAAATGTTCTGTGAAGCAAGCAGGGTTTTTTGCCACAAGATTTACTGTAATTTCTCATCTGTAGCATATAATTTTGGTAAAAAAAACTATATCTGAGAGTAAATTGTTGCACAAGTGATGAAGAGAGATGTAAGTTGTGAAGCAGGATTTCTTGCAACATTCACAATTCCAAGGGGACTGATAATAATTTTGTTTGCCATTTTTCTCCTGCTCATTTTCATTCACTCACTTGTCACGATGGCCTTGCTGGATCTGCTGTCTCGGATATTTGGGTAATTAAACTCCATTCTGCATCATGTTGCCCAGAGCTGTACTGTAAATAGAAAACTCTCGTCACAGCCCGGACTTTGCTACAGATTCGCTCTGCTCTTCTACAATGATTCCAGGTGCTGCAGCAACCGCTACCGTTAACAACTTCCTTCTACCTGCAAAACTGAGAAGCTCCCCAGCTCGCCAATTCAGTCGTCGACATTGCTCACCAAGTTGTGCACGAACCCATCGACGACAACTCCCCCGAATCGCCTGTAACACGATCAGCCCTTCACCGTCCAACACCGCGAACATCGCCAAAAGCTTCCCGCTCGAAGCGTCAGATTCAAACATCAAATGCATGTGCAGTGAAGGAGAAGCAGAAGCCGCCCTTCGGATGGCATTTCGAATGGAGAAACAGGGGGCTCCGCCCAAGCCGCAGACCCTCGCTCTGCTTCTTCAAGCTTGTGCAGAGTCCAGATCTCTGGCCTTGGTCAGAAGAGCCCATCACCAGCTAAAGAGATACCCATCAACAAAAGTTAGCACCTCCTTTTTCAATGCACTGGCTGTAGTGTACTGTAAGCTCGGCAGCACTGAGGACGCTCGCCGCCTGTTTGACGAAATGGCCAGTCGAAGAAACAAAAAGGCAAACAACAGCACTGTGGATACCAAAAAGAGAGAGGCTTATGAGAAGGTGAGGGAATTGCACAGGGAGATACGAGCAGCTGGGTACGTGCCCGACACGAGGTTCGTGCTCCATGACATCGACGAGGAGGCGAAAGAGAAGGCTCTGATGTATCACAGCGAGAGGCTCGCGATAGCCTACGGGCTCATCAGCACGCCGCCAGGGACTACATTGAGGATCATGAAGAACCTTCGGATCTGCGGAGACTGCCATAATGCCTTCAAGATCATGTCCAAGGTTGTGGAGAGGGAGATCATCGTGAGGGACAACAAGAGGTTTCATTATTTCAAGGAGGGGATGTGCTCTTGTGGGGATTTCTGGTGAGAGACTAACTTGTGTAATTTATGAATAGCAAAGAGTTTGCTCAAGAAATCTCAATTTGTAGATCAAGGGCGTGTGAAGAAAATAAATACAGGATATCATAAAACTAACTAAGGACTGTGCTGCTGCTGATGCTCAGTCTGTGACTTCCTGGGTTCCACCACAGTCCTCTCCTGCGAATCGCAGACCTTCGTCCCAAACTTGCAGCCAAATCGCCTCCCCACCGAAGCCCGATCCGGCCCAGCTCTCCCGCCCTTTCGCCCCACCTTCTCTATCGCCGTCCTCATGCTTGAACACTCGCGCTCCAGCTCCTGCACTCTGCTCTGCAAGCTGTCCATGTCCAGTCTCCACACCTGGTTCTCACGAATCGCAGCCCTCCACGCGTCGTTCTCTCGCGGGGCCAGGGACCCCGATCGCTGCTCCTCCGCCGGTGCTCCGGCTGCTTTGGCGGCGAGGAGGGTCCCGGCGATTGCGTGCCGGAGCTGGAGCTGCTCGAAGAAGAGGACTTGGACCACGGCACGGAGAGGCAACCGCTCGTTTTGGGCAGCGTGGGTGCACGCTTCGAGCGTGAGTTTTCGGCAGTCCATCACGCTGCATACCTTGTCACGCTCTTCCTCTGATATCCGCGGGTGCGCCTGAACAGATGCACACACAAACGGTTAAAGTCGTTATGTTAATTGGTTGGGATAAATTACATAAAAAAATATAACTACTTCACATGTTTTCAAAAAAAATATTTATATGGTTCGGAAAATGCAATAAACTATTACAAACTTTTCTTATAATGTTCAAAATTACTATACGAACGTTAACATATTTTACAGATTAAAACCACTTTGATCATTAAAAATGTTACATGGTATTCATGTGATTATTTAAATAACACTGAGCTGGCGGACTGTAGGTTTATGAAGATTATAAAATGGTTCACAGTAATTTACTTTGTTTTGGAGTATGTGGTAGTATTTTGAAAACTAGTAAAAGTTTATGGTAGTTTTATTGTAATTTAAACTACTTGATTGTTGCTGCTTTGTACCAGAATGCTACAAAGCATTTCTGATGAGAAATAAGTTTTCGATCATTTTACCGATTTCTATTTGATTTTGTTTAGCCAACAAGAAAAAGAATGTGGATATAGATGAAAAAGAATAAGAAGAAGAATTTTGATTATGGAGATAAAATGCTTAGTTTTTAAGGAGTGAAAAAAAAAAAAAAATAAGAGTAAATTGTGAAAAATCAGGGTTTGGCACTTTCCTTTCTAAATTATGAAAATCGGGGTTTGGCACTTTCCTTTCTAAATTATGAAAATCGTCACTTTACTTCTTGAGTAGGGTTTGACACTTTCCTTTCTAAATTATGTCGTCACTTTACTTCTTGAATAGGGTTTGACACTTTCCTTTCTAAATTATGAAAATCGGGGTTTGGCACTTTCCTTTCTAAATTATGAAAATCGTCACTTTACTTCTTGAATAGGGTTTGACACTTTCCTTTCTAAATTATGTCGTCACTTTACTTCTTGAATGTAACTTCTGTTATCTTTTCTGTAAAGAGGGGTCATATGAGCCCCAAAGATTATTTCCTGCCTCGTTAATACCCACTAATCTCAATTGCATCTCTTAACTACTGTTAAAATTGTATTTAAAGTTATTTATTCAATTTAACAGAAAATCACTTCCATTTATTTTTTTAAAAAAAATTCACCACCATTGTCCCTCTCCTCAAATCCACACCACCAATGTCCCTTTTTTTCCCTCTCTTCAAACCACAATCACCATCATCTCTTCCTCATCAACCCCTCACCACCATTATCTCCTCCTACACTCTTCCAACCCTCGACACCATCACCTCTTCCTACACCTCCACATACTCCACCATCACAATCTAACATAAATTCCTTTTCAATTCAAACTGAAAACCTAACTTAAACACCTCTCATCCTCTTCTTCCTTTTCTCCAGCACCATCATCACTACAATTTAGTTCTCCTCTCCTTCTCCTCTCTACTATCACCCTCATCTAAATTTAGTAAGATTTTTTTTTTAAAGAGAAGATAATTAAGAGAAAAATCGAGACTAATAATATTTTAATTAAAGAAAATTAATAATTAAATTAATTAAGAAAATTAAATGGGTCAGGATGAAAAACATAATAGAAGTTACATTCAGGGAGGATAAAGTGACATAGTCCAGAAAGTAAAATGTCAAATCTTGATAGTATAAATGGGGTTTTGTGTAATTTACCCAAAAATTAATTACATGAGCACAGGTAAAGAGTATACAATAGATTGTGGAAGTATGATGTGCTGTTTATTTCACCAATATGCAAAAGAAAAAACAAATTATAAGAATCAACTTACAATATACGCCCTAAAAAGGAAAAAAAGGAATAGAAATTTACAAGCAAATCTCAGAAAGTGATACTTTGTGTTACCATTTTTCTTATATGTGACTTGTTAAAAATGATGCAATAGAGCTGCTCACTATTTTACGTAGTGCTACTCCTTTTTCTTTCACTTTGAAAGAAATTTCAAAATTATTATTAAATAGTAAATTTTTACTTCAATAACTACGGACCACTAAAAAAAATAAAATCTTAATTTCAAATCGTTACGAGTTTTTTTTACCTTAAGATAGAGATCAACGGCCCGATACAGCCCATCATCGTAGACCCGCGCGTCATCCGGCAGCGCCACCGCCAGATGGCAAAACCTCTCCGGCCGCAGGTTCGCATCCGACGCGATCTCCGCCAAGTACCCATCCACCAGCCTTCCCACCCTCACCACCGCCCTATTCTCACCCCCCGGTGACCTCACCGCCCCCTCCCCCTCCGCTCCCTCCGCCGCCACGATCGCCGTCGATCTCTCCTCCATCCTCTCCAGGTAGTACCCCAGGATCCTCTCCACGCTGTCCACGTCATACAGCGTCTCTACGAGGTACGAGTAGCTCGGCATCAGCAAATCGTCGAGCGTCGCCTGCTCCAGCTGCGACGCGATCTTGCGCTCCAGCGACGTTCTGCAAGCTTCCGATGCGCGCAAGATGCTTATAGTCCTCAGCAGCCTGAACAAGAACCTGGTGGTGTTGGCCCCGGAACTCTTCTCCAGCGGCAGGTTCGTAATTACCGTCTCCAGTAGCTCCCTCTGCTCGATTTCAGATGTGGATGGAGCTGGAACGAGGTGGCGGTTCGATCTCGAGAGGCCTGGAATCGATCGCTTGGCGTACGAGATCAGCGAGCCCTCGATGATGTCGGAGCTCAGATCTCGGTCTTTCATGGCGGAGATCACGCGCTTGTAGATCGGGAGGCTGAGAGCCGTCAGATCCTCGAACAACGGGTCGGATCCACCGCCGTTGATCCCGCCGCTCTTCTGCCGGATCGAGACGCGGAGATCTCGGCCGCTGCCCTCGGTGATCGGCCAGCCGAAGAGGGAGCTCGCGTCGGAGGAGTTCGCGCGAGAGGCGATGGAATCGATGCATCGCTGGACGATGCCGAGGTCCTCGGCAAGAGGCGCGAGGGCCTCGCAGGATTTTAGGGCGCGGACGGAGCCTTTGAGGCTTCGGTACACGGATTGGGCAAGGAACCGCTCGGTTCGAGAGACGAGGTTGTCTTCGCTGAACTCTTCGGTCATTTCGAGGTATTCGGCCGCGCAGCGAAGGGCGGGGGCGCTGGTGGCGGTGATATCGATCTTGACGCCGTAGCTGAATTTGGCGGCGGTTTCGAAAGTTTCGGCACCGCCAGGGAACGAGGGGAGCGAAATGTGAGGGAGCTCTTCTTCTTCGATCTCTTCCTCTTCATCCTCTTCCTTTTGCATTCTAGGGTTTTGCTCCCGCTCTGTGATTATACGATGGAGCTTGTTGCTCTTCGACATCAAAGGAAACTGGGAACAGAACAAAAAAGGGAAAGTGGAGAATTTTAAAAATTCAGAGGTTTCTTTGTTGAAGTTAGAACGGACATTTGTGCTTCAGATTGATTGATTACCTTGTGAAGATGAAAGCTCATGTCGTCGACTTCGATCACGACATCACTGGGCAGTCCAGTGGTACAGAACCAAGCTTGCCCTTTGGGACCGAGCTTCTCTTCCGCCATTTTCTTGCCGAAATTTTCACTCCAGATTCTTCAAAAGCTCATAAATTCTCACAGAATTTTCGACAAATAGCTCGTCTATTGCTGCTGCTGCTGAGCCAAACATGGAGCTTTTTTTAAGAGGGGATTCCAAACGGCCCGGAGGGGCAAAGAGCATTTGAACAACACACCTAAAAAGCAGCTAACTTTGCTATTTGTTTATGTTTTGGGCGCAGGGGTTCACATAATCACCCGAGAATCTCACTGAAGGTTGAAAGCTAACAGGTAATAAAGTTTGTTTTTAATCATCCCTGCCCTTTTAATGCTCCAACCTAACGGTGTCTCTTGCCTGCTCACAGACTGTATCCTTTATTACATTTTCTTTATTTTAATTTGTCTTGAAGTCCTAACTTTGCCATGCTTTGAGCTGTTCTTCTGTCTTTTCCTTTATCGCTGCTCCTAATGTTCTTGGGTTTATTCAACTTTCCCTTCTGAGCTCACACATCATGAGACCTTTGTTCAGAAAACAGTAAATATTCCACCCACCATTTAATGTACAGCACATGAGACTGAGAAAAGAAAGCAAATGTTCAGAATCCAATAGATGCCAAGGGCTAGAGGTAGCAAAGTGTTTGTTGTTTTTCTTGAACCAAGTTTCTTAATTTTTGTTGGAATTGCTGCATTATTGATGTTTTCTATACCTTTTCTTGTTTCTTAAACTAAATTGTGTTGCTTCATCATCAACTTAATTTGATACTTAGCTGGTCAAAATCCACACATATGAGCCAGAGAAGCTCTATTGTGGGACCAAACTGGGTGACCTGTCTCCCCCTTACAAAAGAGGAATGCTTGTGTCATTGAACTGCTCCACTGTGTCTCTTTCCTTTGATCTCTTTTGAATTCTGGAATCATTTGTTTGTAGCACTCGAAAGTGGTTATGCATGACTCATAGCTTGCATGCAGTGGCCTTTTCATCATTGGTACCTAATTATAAATTTATAACCATGCATTCATCCCAAAGAAACATGACAGAGCTTGAATCATTTCTAGTCAAAACAGTCAAATGATGCATGCTATCTTGGTTAGAGGTGATCTTGTGCCGTTTTGTCCACTTCCATGAATCTCTACAACCCAATTGTTTGTATGGAATATGTCGACAATCTCATAATGTTAGTGCTTTTAGCTTCTTTTATTAAAATCTCATTTCTGCTTAACAAAAGGAGCAGATGTTTTGCATTATAGCTATTCCCAGTGAATTTGACTATGACCCATTATTGTGAAAGCAATGCTTTATCCCAGCCTCAACAAGGCCTTTATAGGCTCCACTTGTCTGGAAGTTGCAGAGACAATTCTTCCAGCCAAAGTGAAAACCCTGCAATTGATCTTTCTTGCAACTTTGTTATACCATATGTATTTAAACACTATAGTTAGAACACTCGGTAAGATGATTTTAATATGCCTATAAACTCTCAAAGGGTTTCTTGTAACTCGCGCTGCATGCAACTTTGTTATACCATCTTTTGTTGAACCATATAGATGAATCATTCAACGAAATTGTTTAATTTGCCAATGAACAGAACATTTGAGGAATATCATGGCGTCACATTGTTCATAACTTGATATTGAAACCTCCTTGGTAAATTTGCTCCCTGGGTAACACTTATGATTGGATTAGATGGTTGGAATGTCAAAAGAAGGTACAGCATTATTTACTACTATCATGATTTGATTGGCCATACCGTTTGCTGTATTTTGCTCAGCCATAATGTTTGCTATATTTTTCTATGCCATGTGTCTATTACGCATGTAGACAGACATCACCCAATAAGATTATTCTGATATGCCTATAAAGAGTCAAACAGTTTTCATGCCACCTGCCGTGCATACAGCTTCGCTGTATCATCTTTTTGTTGAACGATATAGATGAATAATTCAATGAATTTGTTTAATTTGTCTATGAACAGAAGATTCAAGGAATATCACGGCGTTACATTGTTGATCTGAAACCTCTTTGATAAGTTTGTGCTCCCCGAATAACAGTTGTGATTGCGCTAGGCGTATGGAATGTCAAAAGAAGCTACAACATTATTAAGTACCATATCATGATTTGCTTAGCCATAGGGTTTGTTGTATTCTGCTTACCCATAGTTCCAACCACCATTACACATGATTTTCCATCGGTAAGTTCCTTGGAATAACTGAAAGGTTGTGGTCTTCAGTGCATTTTTAGTTTATCCTAAAATAGCCTCTAGTGGCCAAAAATATTTAACAATAATACTTTATGCAATTACATGTAACTATTGTCTCTAACATATGAACATGAAGCCTACTTGTTGTTATTAGCATGTTTCCCGTTTTCGGTCGCGTGGTCTTAGAAGAAGCGCTTTTATATTTCACATCATATTATAGGATATATGCTGACATCATTATTGCTCAGATATGTTAGGACATTATGTAGGCTCCTTTTCTGCTCAGAGTCAGAAGCGCGCCCACCCCAAAACACACACACACACACACACACACACACAAAAACCCACCCACCCAAACAACTGTTTCATGCATGATTAAGGCTAAGGGTGATCTCCCAATGTGTGAGGACTAAGGCCCTGACTAAGATAAGGGGGGTTTCTGGCTAGTTAGTTTCTTGTGAAGAAACAGTGTCGTCCAGGCCCTCAGTGTTTCATTAATACAAATTTAACAAAATATCAACATGGGTTACAACAATACTCAATTAGACTACAAAATGCATATGTAGTTTGTGCTCTCCAAATGCATTAAAATCCTAATAAAAGGAAAAGGAAAAAGAAGAAAAAAAAAGAAAAAGGACAGTGTTTTGCCTATTGATTTCTTTTCTCGTTAATGGGGGATTGGGGGTTCTCACTAAGACTTTCTAATTAGGCTGAAGTGGAAATGGTTTAGAGAACACATGTTAGTGGTTTGGACCAGTGGCCACCTATTTCTTCAGTCATCCACGCATGAATGAGTAAATCTTCCCTTTGACGGTAGGTTCAAATGTGCACTAGATGAAGTTAATCCCTGCTTAGTAAATTAGAGGGGCCTTGGAACACCATAATTGTAGCATTTTGTTTCTGGTATGCGGTCTGAGACAATTGCAAGGCATTTTAGGGCTCTGAGCACCATCGATCAATCTATCTTCAAATACGTTGACAGGCAGTCATATCACAAGAAAGTGTTCTACCATTGATCCACATCGCGCTTCAAATTGTGTTTGCATTTTGGAATAGCTTATTTTGGGGGTAGTATGACTAATTGTTGAGGTGCTCTCAAGGGTGGGGATGGTGTCATTACTCATTAGTGTCATATCTTCACTTTTTTTTGTGTGGATGTTCTCGTTTACATCTTCTTCATGAAAGAAGGTGAGACTTTCACCTTTTCTCCTAAGAAAAGCGGTATATTCAGAATTCAATAGATGGTACGGAATAAGGTATGTGCAGTCATTATGCGAATTGCCCCATTATTAAAGCGTTAGGTATCTTGATTCTTAAACCAACTTGCATCAGCTTCATTATCTTCAATTAAGTATGACCTCACTGGTCTCCCGCAAGTAGCTTGCCGGTGGCCTTGGGTTCGTTAAGAGCACCGCTCACCCACATGTCACCGGTTTGAGTCTTGCCAGCGGATATGTTTATCTATATTTATTTTTGACCACTGTGGCACTGGTAAGGCCTTGGGTTTGTCCCCGGTGGTCGCCGGTTCGAATCCCGATATGTGGTGGTTTTCTATTTAAAAAAAAAGTATGACCTCACTGAAATGTCCCGAGCCATCAATTTCATTGAAACCTTTGGATGTAAGTCCACACATAACATCGAAAGGAAACCCCTGTATGGACCAGATGGTGACTTACAATGGTACTGCTACCACCTTGTCCCTTCAATTTCCTGGCTTTTGGCTCATGGAATCATTTGTTGTGGTTCTGTAGTCACACTAGATTCACAGCTTAACATATATAGTCTTCCATCATGAAAACTTATGAGAGCCACGCATGTATTTGATAAGCAAAATCATGTCTGCATGTTGAATAATATCTAGTTAAAATACTAGAATACTTATCTTAAATCCAGGAGCCACATAGAACATTATAGTCTCCACGACACCAACCCCCTTCCATGATGACTGTTATAGCAGCATTATAGTGCTTTATTAGCTGTTTTGTGTCATTATAGCTCTTAATAACAGGAAAAAAAACTAGGGTAGGTTAGGAGTCATGGCCTTATTAGATATATAAATGGATTAGGAGATCTCTTCATTGCAATGATATTTTTTTAGGTTAAATTGAAGTCCCTTTCTTCTTTTGGCTAAAAATACACTTGCCGTGTTGTCATTACATTACTATCTCTCATGCAGTCATGCATCAACAGGGACACATCTGAAGCGTCTCCGCAGGGTATTTGTAAGTCCATTATGATCACATACCGAGCATTTGCTATCCAACTAGAACATGCATTTCTCTCCCTAAAGGGATGTTGAAATATGCTGCTTGAGAAGGACCTCTTGATTAGACAAACATCTTCAACAAGAGGATGCCATCGTTCTTCGTCCTCTTCACTGTTAATCATGCCAACCTCATCTTCCACCATCAATTTACAGACTAGTAAGTTTGCTGCAGCTCCCAGATGCCCCTAATTTCTGATTCAGTAACAAAGAAAGTTCCAAGAGAGAACTGTTGCTATAATTTAATTTGAAGCAGGTTTTCCGTTGAGGAATCCCGGCCCCGCCCGTCCTTACTCTGCAATTACACATCCATGGAAATTTAATTTGAAGCAGGAGCCGGTGGAGGTGACTCCTATTTAACTACAGGTAATTGGAAAATTTGTGGTGTACAACTTGTAAAATTTCTCTGGAGAGTATGGTTGCAATGTGGCAGACTGCCTGTAAGAATTTTGTATTGAACTTATTTGTGCATTGGCGAGGGTCAGATTTCAGAAGAGAATTGAAGGTGGAAATAAGGTTTGCATTTTATTTGAGTAGGTTTATGGGTGAATGCAACTGATTGTATCAAGTTTATCGTCTTTCCTCTGTAATTTTTTATAATTCTTAGCATGGAAGAATTTGGATGGTTACTGCAAAAATTTCGTTCTCCTCGATGGTCTAAGAACTCCATGAAAATTTATTCTCTTTCTTTGTACAGGTTATCGAGTTTCAAAAAATTGTTCTTGAAATTTGACAGAAGCTTGACAGTAAGCAGATGAACATGTTTCTTTAAGTGGCTGAGGATTAGTAATCGTCTCCGATACCCTACTGGTAGGTTTGTTCTTCTTCCTCTTCTTTTGATTTCTTTTTTTCTATTTTTCCTTCTTGTATTTCTTAGTATTGTTGCTGGCCAACGGAGCTAATACCGTTCTGTTATCTGTTCAACATAGAATCTAAGCCAAAAGAAGTATTAGCCTCTTCCACATGATCCAGTGAATTTGAGCCTCAAGAAGCATGATCACACATATGAGCGAATTGAAGAATGACAATCTTGAAAGAGGCTGATCTTTATTAATCAAAACACTAAACATCTCGAAATGAAAACACAGATCATCATACATCACCAACTTAGATTTGGCAATACTGCAATCCACAACAACATCAGTCGACAAAACAGCAGCAGAACAGATAGCCTCCCTTTTCCTGAAATCACAGCTAACCGAGTTTCTCGATATCCTCCCTCTTCATCAGTCATCAAGCTTTCTGTGTAATGAAATCGAAAACGAATCACTCCAGTAGAATTTAGAACAAAAATAGAACCATCAACAACAAGAAACGAATCTGTAGCTAGATATATAATCCCTTCTGACCTTTGCTTGAGGCTGTGGCAGCAGCTGAGGAGGTCTCAGAGGCCATTGCAACTCCCGGCCATGACTTGCTCGTGCGGTGCTTCCCCTTCTCGATGCTGTTGTATGCGGAGGCGACATGCTTTCCGCAGCCGCTCTACGAGTACTTCCCACACTGCTTGCACTCTACCTCGAAGCACATCCTTTCTTCTTTCTTGTGTGGCCATAATTTATAGTCTCAACTCAATCCATTTCCTTCATTTTCTCACCTTATCGATTCCTTGTAGCCTGGGAGGCCTTTGGATGATACTGGTGAATGACAAACAAATACGCTGGAGGCATTCATATATCTAGAACACAAGAAAGGATGAGATTTTTCGTAGCGTTTCCAAGACAAGAACGTATGCTTGCAATAGATCTTGTTTTCTTTATATTTGCTTTCAGAGTGGTATCGAGGTGTTGTGATACCCTCCATTTTAGAGGCTTTCAGATCCTGAGAATCTGAATTGGGTGCGTAGAATTTGACATTTTCTCTAGGATTTACTATTTCAATCAATAAATAGACAACTAAAATTAATCAACAGTTTGCAACTTGTATGAACAAAGTATTATTTATTTATTTATCTATCTGGTGTTGCCAGGTCTCTTGGAGGACCCGTTCAGGTCACCGAGCACGTGACGTCTCCTTCCAGCACCGATCAAATCTATCAGGCATCCTGTGTGTGTACACACAAGTAGTTGAGACATTTATTCGTCGTGCTCCTACACTCAAGAAGAGGTGCTTTCAGTGAGTTCACGATGAGCCGCTCTTTCAGTTTCAGTTGCCCTAACTTCGATCATATTTATATATCAGCGGTGATCTTTCTCAATCTTAAAAGCTTGGCTCACATGCGCAATGGGGCAGGGCAATCTTACATATTTGTCATTTGAGCGAGTTGTTTGATACCTCCACAGCTTCAGCAAGTAAATGTGCTTGAAATATATCAACATGACTCGTAACTGGTAGGGTAAAGGGTTAGATTCGTCAGAGGTGGATCTACGTAGAGCCCAGGTGAGCAGACACTCACACTTGATTCTAAAAAAAAAACTTACAAAACATGTATTATAATTTAATATTTTTGCACAATGCTTGTAATATAAATATATTTGATGCCCAGCATGAGTGATATGATTTTATAATAAGTTATTGAAAGTCATAAGTTCAAGTCTCTGTTCATGTTTTTTTTTAACTTTATTTTATTACGCCTACACTGTAGTTTTACTTTAATCTTTTACTTTCTTTCGCCCACACTTAAATAATATCCTGCGTCCACCACTGAGATTTGGATCGGATATTATGACATTTTACTCGGGCATCATCGGTAGATCACTGTAAACTTGTAGGATCCACTTAGCCTTTCAAACCTCACTAAGAAATCTAGATTTTCGATTTTATGTTAATTATTAAAATTTTCTCACCAGCGTTTAGTTGATGCTATCATAGCTATGTTTGTTAATTTTATAATATTTATAATATTTTTTGCTTTTTAGCGCATTCATTGTTAATTTTAATTTCTGGACCACCATATGTGGCTCTGGTCTGCAAATTTTTTGTGAATGTGCGTGAAACTTGATCCTTTACACCTAGTGTCCGCTCATTATTCTGTTTACTATAGCCTCTTCTTTTTTC
Organism: Agave tequilana; assembly: GCA_038442645.1. Classification (NCBI taxonomy): domain Eukaryota; kingdom Viridiplantae; phylum Streptophyta; class Magnoliopsida; order Asparagales; family Asparagaceae; genus Agave; species Agave tequilana. Next base: position 38,279 of record JAVJIF010006990.1, on the reverse strand, counting down.
TCTCCTTTCTTTCTCTTTTCTGTTTTTGTAGTTTATTTTATTTTTTGTGGGCTCAATTCATAAAACGTTTAGCCGTTTTGAAAAAAAAAAAAAAACTATCACAAACTTCTGAAATTACAAAAAACTACCACAAAATTTTTCTTGGAATTTAAGAAAAAAACCTACTGCCAGCTCTCGTTTAAGAAAACGATCACCTGAATATTACGTAACAATTCAACGATCAAAGTACCTTTTTTTTGGGTCAAGTTTCACTATCAAATCTTTAGAAAAGGAAAAAAGAAAAAACTCTTTTCCCCCTCTTTGCTGCCTCTTTCCCCCACCCTTCTCTCCGGCTCATACCCACCTTCCCTCGCTTCTCCCTTTCTGCTCCTCGACTCCCCTAACCTCTTCCCTACCCCCCTACCCCTCTCGTTGCCTCCTCCAACCCCTTCCTCGCCTCCTCCTCCTCCTCCTCCTCATCCGGTCCCTCCCTTTGCCTCCACTCTTCGTCCCCCCCCCCACCCCCCCCCAAACCCCCCAATCTCACTTTTTTCTTAATTTTGTGTGTTGTGTTGGAGGTAGGAATGATAACGAGTCGGGGTCGGATCGAGCCTTAGGTAAGCCGGGCCTCAACTGTAAGATACTTTGGGCTTTTAATCTGGCCCTTGGCCCTAATTCAAACGGCTTCAGCCCCCAGGGCCTTGGGACTGGTGCTTAGGCCTCCATTTGAGCCGTAATGCTCGTTAGAAAAATTAAAGAAAAAAGAGAACATTTACATTTTTTTTTCTTGTTTATTAGTTTCTAACTCTCTGTTTTCTAAGATTAAGAGTTTTTACTTACTTTTAAAATTTAAAGAATTGTAATATAATTCTAACTTATAGTATAATGGTGATATAAATAGAAAATGAGTGTTTTGATGTTGGATTTTGACTTATAAAATTATAAAATGGAGCTAAAACAGGCATCCTAAGGAGCCATTGCGGTGCGGAAGTTGGGTCAGGACCGAGCTTAGCATAAGCCCCGACTCTGATCATAAAATAAAACAGGCCTAAAATAAAGCTCCAACTCATGCCTTTTTTTTTTATTTTACCGGACCGCGTTCTGTTCAGGCTTTTTTTTCAGTCTAGAGCCCCTTGGGCTAGTCCTAGCCCATTATCATCCCTAGTTGAAGGAATGGTGTAATTGTCTTTTTCTTTATGTCGTTATTGTTGTTATCATGTATGTGGTAGTTTATTAGAACTTTTAAAATTTGTGATGTTCTTTTGCATATTTTAGAGTTCGTAATAATTTTTTAAAATGGCTGAAATTTCATGATAGTTTTATGAATTTTAGCCTTTTCTTTTTGCAATAAAATTATGTCGTCAGTGCAATCTAATCTTTATGTTATTTCCACACTGCCCGAACGGCCCATGGGCTCACGCAATGGTATCGTTTTTTTGGTTTTTTCACTCCGGGCCAACCCCGCAGGCCTGAGCTCTAGTCAGGGTCGCAGAGATCCCATCTCCGCTCGTGCATTTCACGTGACAAGAAGGTCCAAGCGTGGCAAAATCAAACACCCAGCGTGCAGCCTCTGGACCGACTTCCTTTCTTGCGGCCTCTGCTCTCCTCTCATCATGGCCACTCGCTTCCTCTTCTTCATGCGGTGACAAGAGGTCCAAACAAGCAGCATCTCATCTCAGTAACTATGGCACGTGCGATTTCCAGTCCCTTTGGCCTCCTCCTCGACCTCGCCCCTCGTGTGCAGTCTCCATCCTCGTGCCCCCGGTCTTCTCACCGGCCGGTGACCAGACCTCCCCGCAGCCTCCGATGCTCCGCCAAATCTAACCCCGTCGAACCTCCCCCTAGCCCCCTTCAACGGTCAGTCCCAACAATCTCTCTCTTTAATTTAATTTATTTGAATGGGAAAAAAATGGGAACCTTTGATTTCTTATCTCCTATGTATTCATTCAACTACAACTAGACTAGATTACCGAACCGAGCGGCGAAGAAGAGGGGAGTAAGAAGAAGGAGTGGGAAGATGAGAGAGAGAGAGGGAAGAGAGGAGAGAGCAGCAAGGAGGGGAGGAGGCGGGGAGAGGGGAGAGAGGACGGACAAAGTTCAAGAAGGAGTCACGGTTCGCTCGGTTTGATTAATTTTAATAATTCTCTTCTTTTTTTCTTACTATGATATTAAGTTAGAATTTTTTTAGTACATAAACTCTGTTGTTAGATATAGAACCTCTGACCCTTACCATAAAATGGGCAATAGACGGAGGAATTGGTGGCTAGTTTAGTAGTATTTTTGAGGAATTTTTGTTAGAATTAGCATTGGAAGTATGAGAAGGGAGATATCAGAGTGCATGTGGATGAAAGTTTTAGAAGGTAGAACTCTGGAGACTGCAAGAAACTACTTGAAAGACGAGGGAGTTAGAGATCCAACTAGGTTGAATTTAACACAGGTGACACTGATTCAAGAAAATCGAGGCCAAGATGGTAGAAGGCATAATAAGTGTACTCAACTGCTCGGTTAAGATTTTAGGTAAAGTATTCGCCAATAGGCTTAGTCGACAGATCTCCAAGCTGATTGGCCGAGAGCAAACGGGTTCATTGCTTTTAGAGCTATCCTAGGGAGGGAAATGACATCCAAGGAGAGCAATTTAAATGAGTGCAAGATACACTAAAGCTGCACTCTGAGAAAGCATACCTTATGGGGGTAGGAATGTTTAAGAAGTTCTTAGGCGAGAAGATTTGGGGAGAGATGGATTAGTTGGATTTCAAGTTGGTTAGCCCTCCTCTGATGATGAAGATTAATAGGGAGAAGGGTGAAAGTCGGTGAAAAGAGGACTTAGATTGGTAAACATTTATCTCTCCTGATTTTGGTTTTAGTGGCAGATGGACTCAACGGAATGATTAAATGATGCAGCCAGTAATCTATTAAAGGGATTTTAGAATTTGGAAAGGAGAATTTGTGTGTCAATTCACAATATGTAGATGATACTTTCATTATTTTTACATATGTGATGCAGCCCCTATAGAATTTGTTAAATTGGTACTTAACATAAAGTTATCTAATTATGTTGAAGGGAGTAGGACAAAATTGGGTGCATGATAGCATCAGTGCTTGACTGTCAGTTGAATGCTTCCCTTTAAGTAACTTAGTCACCCATTTAATTGGAGAGTCTTAACGCAAGGGAAAGTATGCACGTCATTGATAGAGTTGCAGAATAGGTAAAGGGATTGTGAGGTAAGTTGCTTCCCTTGGTTAGAATCATGTCATTGTACTCTATAGTTTCTGGCTTTCTACCATCCCTTTCTATTATATGAGACCTCCCCAATCGCTTAAATGGGTGGAAGAGAAAATTAACAAAATTAGCACGAGATTTCTAGAAGTGGGACCAATCAGGAGAAAAGAGGGGGGCTACTAGTTAGTAGTGAGTGATGTGCAAGAAAAAGTAATTTGGAGGATTTGGAATGATTAACTTTTATGATGTGAATCAAGCTCTTGTAGTCAAGTGATGGTGGAAGCTCTATAAAGAATTAACATATATGATCTAAGCTCTGATAGTATTTGATATAGGAGCTGATCCTCTAAGAACGGTTCTCACGGATTTCTGTGAGAACTTTCACGTGGGTCGTCGGATCTGATAGATCAAATCAAATAAAACTAGATCTCTATCAGATCCGACGGCCCACGTGAAAGTTCTCACATGAATTCGTGAGAACCGTTCTTAGGGGATCAACTCACATTTGATATATGATAGAATAAAAGTCCATCAAATGTATGTGTAGTTCGGACATTTCATTAAAAAATTGCAGGGAAAAAATGTGAATATAAATAATTCACACACACACACACACACGTGTTTGGGTATTATTCATAAACCAATAAGAAGAATATGACCAAGACATTCAATAGATATATTAAAGAAAATGGTTACGAATCAATATATTAACTAAAATTTAAGTTAATATTAATCAAATGAAAATCAAGATTCAATATCAAAAGGAAAATCATAATGAAAATTATACATTTTCATTACAAGTCAAAGCAACTTGGGTTAGGTTTGGAAATAAAACTTGCGCAAGTCACAAGATTGCTAATAACTCCACTTCTTATGTTTGTGAGTACTATTTGTCCAAGCATTATTTGTTCAAGTATTCTTCACTTGTATGGATGGTATGAGTAAAAGACATGGATGTTAAAGTACTATTGAAAACAGAGTGTCCAAAACAGAATTCATTAAATTCATTCAGTATGCAAATAATATATGAATAATACAAGTTCTGAACAATAGAGGAGGTGGTGTTATTTTGAAAAAGGAAATCACATTTACATTTAGGGGTTAGACAAATAAAAAGCATGTTTTCTTATGGGCCAACTTTTCCTATTCACAGTGGGAATACAATTAGTTTTCGGAGGGATAAATGATCACAAATGTTCTATTAAGGCACAGATTTGCAAACGTATCAATGCAACAATTTCCTCTCAACGGTAGGTAAATAAGTTTAAAATGAGATTTGAAAGAGTTAATCAATTTGGTTTAAAGCATAAAAGGAGGTAATGATTAATTTATTGAGTGGAAATTTCTCCCCAATGATGCTTGTGATCAATCTAGTTAGATGTGAAGTAAAAAATAGGATTTTCATGTCAAGTTGGGGTATAGTTTTCTTAACTATGGAGGGAGGGTCTATCTTAATGGTAGCTATCTATTTCTGGGAGGTTGGTGCACCGTGCCCCTCTCAAAGCAAAAGCATTCTTCTGGTTAATTATTAAAAGGGCAATTGTTGCATGGGATAATTTTCTAAAGTGAATTACACTGACCTCTGGAATTAGTTTTTCTAAGTGGGATGGAGACGATAGATCATATTCTCTTTTATTTCCCAATGTTTAATATTTTAGATTCTTTCTATATGAATCTAATACCAAAGGATTTTCCAATAGTGTTAAGGCCCTTTGTTGCATTTGGCATTAAGGAGGATAAAAAGATGCTTAGGAAGGCCAGGGATATTATGGCAGTGGTTATATGTTTGACTGTTTAGCATAGTTGAAATATATGCTGCAATACATAGAAGGTAGCTGCAACTTGCTAGAATTGTGGAGGCTAACCGATCTTTTTGCGCTGCATAACATTTACCAAAGCAAGGAAGAATCTCAAACATGTAATTCAAATATTGTGAAAAGTATTGTTTAAAATTTGGGTATTAGTATTAGTATCGGCCAATGGTTTTTTTATTGTCAATATCATCAATATCGACCCTAATATGGCCGATATTCTAGGTTAATATCATACCGAGTATCTCAAAACTCAACATGATATTGCCGATATTTGAAATCATGACCTGCTTAAGACGACTTAGAGATAGAGGATACTCCTTTTAGGAGCAGGACAAGATGGATGGACCCATGTTTTGTTAGGCTCTATATGCTTTGTTGGGAACCATATTTCCTTAAAATGTTCATTGCCTGTATTTCCCTCGTACATCCTTTCACAGCCCCTCTTTTTAGGGGTGTTAGACATAAGTGGCTAATTTTTTTTTTCTTTGACTGTATTTATCTTAGGGTTTTTTTCATTTTATTATTTGCTTTACAGTGAAATTGGGGACTTTGTCTCACTTTCTACCTTAATGTAAAAATCAATTTATTGACATTTGCGACTGTGTTTGGCAACAAGAGTTAGGGAGTTAGAGTTAAAAGTTTTTGGAGATGAATAGTAGTAAGAGTTAGGAATTAGGTGTTGACTGGCTGTTTGGATAGAGGTAAAGGTAGCATGAGTTAGGATTTGAAATAGAGAGAGAAAGAGAGAGTCTAATATAAGGTTTTAATGAAATGAGTAACTCTTGGGTTAGGTTGGTTTTAGAGAATTTCTTGATGGTTTTGCAAGTCATGATTACTTGCTAACTCGTGCCAATTTGTTTGTTTTGCTTTAGAGAATTCTTGAGCTAACTCTTAATGCCAAGCATAGGTCTACATGTGTTGTGGTTGCTAGTTAAATAAATTAGTATTTTAAAAATGGATACGTTGAAGATGCAATGTGGATTAAGACTGTTTTTTCCAGCTAGCATATACAGCTATACGACTATACAAGTTGATTCTTTTTGAGGTTCTTTTAGCAGTAGACACCATGGGGTAAGCGTCCAAGAGTCAAAGTATGGATCTCCACATCCTCTTCCATCCCTTTAACACTGCATCATGGTCCTCCTCTTATTATTGTTATTTTTTTTCGTTTTGTTTTGTGTGAGTGCCTTTTTTTTTTTTGGTTGGAAAGGTAAGAACTCATACCCACTTACCCCAAGCCAACCCCTCCACTTGTCAAGTGCTGGAATCAAATGGAACCTCTCCCTTAGGATAGAGGAGAGTCACCGGCGGGCTTACACGCTTTCGTTGAATCATGTTCCTCTTGTTTGATTTGAATTCTAATTAAGTTGTTGAACACTTGACAAAACTTTCAAGTGCCATTAGTCCATTTGGTTCTTGTTACATATAAATTGGCCTTTTGGAAAAGTTGGAAACTAAGGCATCCCCAACTTAATATTGCCTCTGACTGATCATTTTGGACACTAAAATTTCCATACTACTGCATCAGAAACTTATGGCTTAATAAAAGTTTTAAAGTGTATATGATTTGCCTTCCACTGAAATATATAGTTAATATTGCTATGTATTGCATCCCAAAAGTACTGGCATGTTTATTTGGTTACTTTCGTTGTCTTCTAATCACTTCACTGGATGTTTTCTGTCCTGCAGGATGAGCCTAGTGTCCACCCAGATCTGGTCAAGGATAACAGTCAAACTCCTAGTGTTTCACAGAATATTGAATTTCAAGAATTTCCAAACAAAACTATTAACAGACGGATTGCTTTAGCTTCTAGTGTCTCTGCAGTTGGGCTTTTCCTATCGGCACGGCTTGATTTTGGTGTCTCTTTGAAAGACCTATCTGCTTCTGCGATACCGTATGAAGAGGTAGGTGCACTTTCTTCAATTTGTATTTCTACATATTTTTTTGTTTTCTTGTTAGGAATATAATTCCAATTTTTATTTCTTTGAGCACATTTGTGGTTACTTCTTATGCACCAGAATATAATTCCAGTTTTTATTTCTTTGAGTACATTGTTTGGTTTCTATATATGTTTATATTTTATGTGCATCAGAATATTTTTCTGGTAGAATATTTGTGTTGTATAAGCATTATGATGATTTTGGTGTGAGACTGAATATTAGATTTATCATTTCAACTATAGCTTACAAGAGCTATATAAACTAATTGGTGCCAAAATGTACGTCTGGGTAGAAATATGTAGAAAGAGATGTTGGTCCTACTGTTGTCCTATTTGCAGTTTCAGTTTCTGGGCGCATTGAGATGGTTTTATTGGGACACTATGAAAAAACAATAGCAGATTAGGGAGAACTTTTACTATAAATAATTTGGGCTTTAATCCATTACTTTTGATAAGTTATCTTTTTCAGTGAATAGCAGCACTTGGAAGTTATTGGATGTTAAAAAGAAACTGCCAGTCATTTCCGGAGCTGGTCTGTTACAGGGTTCTTGAATCCATCTTTCCACTTCAAAGCAAAAGTTGTCTAGGTTACAATGAGAGCTTTATGAGTATGTCTTGATGAGCTTGCCATTGAAAATCCAATCATTTCTGGCCTTCTATCAATGACAAAGAGCGAAGGCTATTGCTGTGAATGTGAGAAGTTGGCAGATTAATGTTTTCAAAATTGAGGAACCTTTTGATAAAGCTTGTACAAGTAATAAAGAATTTAATGCCTTTATCTGTTGCCTGCCTGATTTCTTGCTTGTTTGGGGGAAATTCTTACCGTTTGGTGTGATTTCTGAGTTGGTCTACTGGAGAACAAATCTTGGCTTTTTAATGCCAAGTAACCTGTAATTCTAGTTGAATGAGCGGGTTCTATTTCAGAAATTTCACGAGTTGGGTAGTATAGAAAAATAAGACGTGTCGTGAAGAAGAAACAATTTGATAGGGACTGCTCTGTGAATTTATTAACTTGCATGGGTTAATATGAGTTTCGGTAGGAATCACATCTGAAAGTAGGATGCTACAATAAATGTGAGATGGAGGAAAACATCATCTGAAGAAAGTTATTATATCCAGTTATATCATAGCTTATTTGATAATTAGGTTAGCACTCCTGACAAGTAAAATTACAATTTCCAATATTATTCTTTTAATCATACTTGAATTCTTAGCACAAAATTTTTGCCCATGCTCAACTTCATGCAATAGTACTTTTCATTTATGCTTATCTCTTTAGCCACCAGTGCATGCAACGAACCTTTTATCAAATGTTTAAAATTTCTAAACTAGTAGAATATACTTCACTTCCTTGGTTGATTTCTTAGCTGAAGGTTCAACTTCAGAACCAAGCTAATATCTCTATCTACATGCTCTGTGGAAGAGCCTGCTTAAAATCATGTTATGCATTTTCCATACTTGTGATAGGAGTTTGCTGGAACATTTCCCTTATGAAACCTGTTGAGTGACACATTTACAGATCTATAGAAGGTCAAAACTTAATAGTTAATAGTATTACTCTAATGTATTGGAACTATTTTCTTGTTGCTTGACAGTCACCTTGTCCTTAACTCTTGTTCTTCCAGTTTTCCTTTCTGCCTTTCTCAGACAGCTAATAGTTCTCAATACTTGAACCATCGGAAAAATATCTGCTATCTATCATTGACCATTGTAGTATAGCTTGATGTTGACGACCTTCAGCCTTCTAAATATAACATGGGAGAAGTTCTCCACTATTTCACATCAACAGCATTTGGGCCTGACCTTACACAACTTCAGCCAAAGCCACGTCTGTATTCAACTGTTCTCAATGAAGAATTTCTTGAACCAGTATTTTTGTTGACGATCTCGTGTATCCATCGTCTTCCTCATGTTTTAGTTCTCTTAGTAGTTTTTGGCTGTAGCTATTGCATGTTTTCTGCTAAAATTTCTTTCAATCTTCTCTTCAAGAATGCTGAATTATAGCCCCAGTTTAGAGGTTTGGAGTGCCTATTTTTGATAATCTCTGATACATTTTTTTTAGAGGTTCTGCATTTGAGAAAATATGCATGGCAGGTTATTGACAAGTCAAAATTTCAATACATAGAATCTGACAAGATCTTTTTTTTTTTTTTTAAAATTCCAATCTCCAGCTCTGTTAATTTCTTCTTAGCTTCATCCAATCACTCTAATTGACGTGGGACGGAGGGGGATTTAGGATTTGTGGTGGGGATTTTGTAGAATTGGGGAAAGACAAGAAAAGAAAATAAAGATATGATCGCAGATTGCAATCCGGATCTTGGCGTCACCGCCTATGATTCAATCCATGAAATTAAAATCAATACTCAAAGTAAATAGTTTCAATTTTTTTTTATCAAAATCATCCAATAATTTTTAAAAATCACTACATAGCTATATATAGCCTACAACACGAGCACTATACGTGCAATTATTGATAACATTAAATCTCACCAAATCTTAATTAAATTTAACCACATCTAAATTCAAATAATTTCTATTTCAACCAAATCCATCCAAATCTAATTTAAATAAAAATCTCGAATCTACTAAATTTAAACTGTTTGTTTCCTCCATCATTCTCCCTAACTTGAAAACATTCATCCCCGATAAATGTAGTGGTTGGTACAATATAAGCACAACTGGATGGAATTGACCGCATCAGGTCGGGGAATCAGCATCGATGCGTCATGGTTGAACCAAGGTGGTGAGTGGAACTGGTGTCCATGACCAACCGACTGTAATTGATGGTACCTCAAATAAGGCAATGCAGCATATCGAGGCAAATCATTTCTGAGGAAGATTGGATCAATTGTAATCTACACCACAAGAATCTGAACTCCTGTGAACTCGTCGCCTCTAAAAGGTTTGCAAAGGATTGTGCACATCAGGTAATCTCAGGGGTAAGAGAACCCTCATAGCTGGGTAGCTGACACTAACTCCATGGCAAGTTCCACTGGAAAGTCTGCTGAAATCTTTACAAGAGGCTCTTCTATCTCCGACTCTGCCTCTTCAATAATTGTTGGTTTTGACTCTGGCTCAGCTGCTGGTGCTGGCTTATCAACACCTGTTGGCTCTTTGTAATTTTCCTTAGATGAATACAGAAAGTATGGAGCATACAAGCACGAAGATCTTTTAAAACAAACCAACATCGATAATTGATATAACTGTCTTTCCTCCAATAATAATCTTTTCTAACAAGCTTCATTTGGGCATAGTGACACTTCTGTTCAGATATTAGAATAAAATAATTGAAGAAATCTTTCAGATTGCTTTCCTACTTCTCATACCCATACTGATCATCAGAACCCCGAAAACATAGGAGAGCCGCATACATATCCCTTTTCACTTTCTTGTCATCAGCTTTAGTATTTATATATTTTTTTTACAAAAGTAAAATTTCATGAAAATACATTCAAAATAGAAGTTGAGAAATTACCCAAAAATCTCAACGGTTCGAACTGGACTCAAATCGGACTGGAAACGAGATCTGAAATGTCAATTTTCTGTTGCGAGAATGGTACCGGCACCAAATAGAAGCTTATGGGGGTCAGATCTGATATCTAACTGCTGTGAAGTCTTTCCAGTAGCTTTGGGACTAAGTCATTCATCCAACGCTTCAGACAGAACTCGAATCGGACTCCAAACGGGTCTGAAATAGACTCCGGACTGCGACTGCGCTTTGCATAACCGTGAATAGTAAAGTTACTGCTCACAGAATAGTACCTTTTTTATGGAAGTGAATTTTGTGGAAGGAAAAAGCAGAAAATTCGGCTCTGATATCAAATTGCATGGGACAGAGGGGGATTTAGGATTTGTGGTGGGAATTTTGTAGAATTGGAGAAAGACAATAGAAGAAAAGAAAAATATGATCGCAGATCGCAATCCGGATCTTGGCTTCACCGCCTATGATTCAATCCATGAGATTAAAATCAATACCCAAAGCAAATAGCTTTATTTCTTTTTTATTAAAATTATTCAATAATTTTCAAAGTTCACTACATGCTTATATATAGCCTACAACACGTGCGCTATACGTGCAATTATTGATAACATCAAATCTAACCAAATCTAACCATATCCAAATTCAAATATTTCTTGAATCACAACCAAATTTATACAAATTTAATTTAAATAAAAAACTCAAATTTATTAAATCTAAACTGTTTGTTTTCCCCATCACTAATCTGATTCTTTCTCAGATGAACAAGATTAATGTAATATAATTCGTCTTAGAAACTTTCAATTAAAATACTAGTCTTGAGCCATGCTGGTAATTTCCGCAGCCTCACCCAATCACTTTAACATGACACCGTCTCTGATGAACAAGTTGATTCTTTTCCAATTATTATATTATCAAGGCAAGAACTTTCAGACTGTTATAGAAAACTAAAACAGAGTAGGACCAATAGGTTGAGAACTATTTTCAAGGTGTTTCCACAAAACGCTTGTCTATTGATGCTTCTAAACCATTGCTGCTAATGCTAGAGGGCAATGAGCTATCCTCAAAGCATTATCTAAAGAGAAAAAGCATAGTATTCTTATCAACTCATCATCTCAGATTACGGGATTTCGACCAGTTTCACAAATTTCTATTTTATGCTTTTGATTTTACATTTTCCTTCTCTTGCTTGCTTGCAGGCTCTTTCAAATGGGTTGCCTACTGTAGTCGAATTTTATGCAGATTGGTGTGAAGTTTGTCGGGAACTAGCACCTGATGTATACAAAGTTGAGCAACAATACAAGTAATGTGTTGACTTTTAATCTCATCATTTAGTACTCATTTTTTTGGTGAGACAGAAAACTATGAATACTCCAGTCCTTTTCTTTTGTCCAAATTAATGCATCCCTTGATAAATATATTTTGACAAGAATAAGAGACATTACTGTGATAGAATGTGCTTTTTGATCTGTAAATTCACAAACCAATACGATTTTGAATTCACTTAGGGCCTGTTTGGTTAAGGGTGGAAGTGAAGAAGTGAGGAAGTGATAATAGTTCCCTTTGGAACTTGGGAATTGGTTAGTAAGTTTTCTGATGTTTGGATGTTGTTGGGAAGTGTGGTTTGGAAAATGTTATGTCTTTTCCGGTGTTTGGATGGTAATGTGGAAGTGAAAGTGGAAAAGTTGACTACAAAGTTGACCGCAAAATAATATTAAATTAAAAATTAATTAAGAAAAATAAAAATTAGACTGTAATTAGAATGCAAGTGAGATTTACATGAGCAAAAAATTAACTGTTTTGTGTTACAACTTATTACAAATGAGATTTACATGACCACAAAATTAACTGTAGCCCTCTGGAAGTGAGGAAAACGTTGTGTAAAGGAGAAAAGAGATAAGGAAAAGAACTTTTTCCATTTTCCTTTTCCGGTGTTTGGATGAACAGCGAAAATGAGAAAAGACACTTCCCACTTCCTCACTTCCACTCAATTCCTTGAATCCAAACAGCCCCTCCTTGGTTCTGTCACCTAAACCATTCCGAAACCATTTTGATTTTCATATTATGCCTATGTTCAGTCTCATGACTCCTTTTTACAGAGGACTGGCTGTTAAGATTCTAAAGAGTATGACTCTCTCTCTCTCTCTCTCTCTCTCTCTCTCTCTCTCTCTCTCTCTCTTCTCATAATTTCCTTGTCTATAAAATTGGCACCAAGTCATAGGATTGGCATCTGTTTAACAACTGGTTATGAAGATTTAGTTAATTCTTCTGTGGTGCTTTCTCTATTCTGAGTGCCGTGGTCCATAGTCAACCCCATTTTGGGCAAAAGGTTTGGATGGTGTTGAGATGAGGAACTCTATATACTACAGTCTGCTTGTTTAAAATATACTTTTCCCCCACTTGAGATGTTGACAAAGTATCACTGTCCCAGGGATCGGGTGAATTTTGTTATGTTGAATGTAGATAACACAAAGTGGGAGCAAGAGCTGGATGAGTTTGGTGTGGAGGGAATCCCTCACTTTGCCTTCTTGGATGCGCAAGGAAATGAAGAAGGGAATGTTGTGGGTAAATTTCCACGGCAATATTTTCTTGAAAATGTTGCTGCCCTTGCCAATGGGGAGCCTTCGATACCACATGCTCGTGTTGTTGGCCAATACAGCAGTGCCGAAGCTAGGAAGGTGCACCAGGTTGTTGATCCCAGGAGCCATGGGTGAAACCCTACCGAGAGCAATACACCTTTTACGTAAGTTCTATGTCTCTCTCTTTCTCAAAATTTCTAGATTGTTACTGCATACTTTGTATTCTTCTAACAGTTCTTTTGAAATAAAAGCTTTTGTTATTGGTGATCTTATATTGTTCCTTATATCTCGAGTAAATTGTCTTATGAAAATCCATTTCCAAAAAACAAAGTTCTGTGATATTTGCATAAAATATAAGAAACCCAAGTTGTTTAAATTCTGTAGTTTGTAAGTATCAGTTCCAGGGATTTTGGATATTTTCCTTGGTAAAGTGCAAAGGAAAGCAATTCTAAGTTGTATGCCTCTTAAAGTAGTTTCTTGTTTGATGTTCTTTCACACACACGCGCACACACACACACACGACACACACACACACACACACACAGAGAGGAAAAGGAAAGCGAAAAGAAAAGCCTTAAGATTGTAAATATTTTATACGCGTATATAATTCATATTCCTATTAGATATTTACAATCTCAACAAAACAGAAAGAGAAATTTCTTGTTTGTATTCATGCATCATTGAGTTATAAAGCAAGCTAAAAAGGCTTACGGCTATCTAGTTAGTTGGGTTTTGTTAGTATTAGATAATTATTAGTGTGTGTGTGTGGGCGCGCGCGCGTGTGTGTTTTGGTTTTTGGGGGGCGCACACGCACGCGCGCGCGCACACACACACTAATAATTATCTAATACTGCCTTACTCACAATCCATGTGTTTTATCTTAAATGGATTTTTTTTTTGACAGTTCTTTCCCCTGATAGTAACTGATTATATATCTTAAATTTCTACAGGCCTCACTCTGGAGGCATAAAGCTGGCTTGGGGTTGGGGAGGAACATGACGCGTTTTAAACCCTCATACTTGTGACCATTAGCTGTTGTAACATTACTTGCAATTAATTTTCATTCAATGCTACAAATTTTCGTTGGTCATGGGCTATGATGAATGTTTCTACTTTTTTTTTTTTTTTCAGGAATGGTTTTTTTTTTTTTTTTTGCTTTAATGGTCTTTTTTTAATTGTCGATATCGATATAGGCCAGCCTATGCAAATGGTACAGACATAAGAACAATAACTCTGGTGGACATGTACCAACTATAATGCATGTATCTTCTCTTTAAAAGAACAAGCTGGAGTCTCCCGCGGTTGGGCTGATGGCCGCTCTGAGTTGAGAGCTCGGCTTCTCACGAGTTGATCACGCGTTCGATTCCCACACGCTGAGACATTACCCCGCCTTCATGCGGGACCCCCCACTGGGGTTGTTTTTTTGTTCGTTTGGTCAGAAACCGAGCCAAAATGTTTCTAGTTTTTGTCTGTTGACTCTGATTCCTCTCATAGTTACTGTCAGAATTTTCTCAAAAAAAAAAGAAGAAGAAAAGAAAAGAAAAACTCTAGCGTTAAAATTAAATCGTCTGATTTCCAAGTGAGATTAACGATTATAAAACAAAATATCAAATTCTTCATGGAGCCTTGCTCTAATTCAAATTTTCAAACTCAAATCTAACTCAAAATTTGAATTTAATTCCCCGAAAAGTTTGTCTCTGCATAGCACGCAAATCTTTCCCCTTTCTTTTCTGGAGCAACATCAGGAGAGAAACTACAAGTCTCACATGACACCATAAGATGACTACATGACCTTCCAATGGTTGTTTGGTAGTTGGGTTGTCTTGAAATTATGATTCTATTTTTTCTTTTTCTTTTTTTTAAAGAGAGCCCAACTGGATAATGTCACCCTCACAGAGTTTTGACCGGTTGACCTCGGGAAAGCCGGGCCAACTGCGGGGGACAACTATGATTCTAGTTGCAGGAGCATTCATAATATCTGATAGTTTGATTGTGACCGTAGCAAGCAGATGACAAGTCCAATTAGTTTGATGGTGAACGGAGCAATTATGTAGACTAGAGTATTCCACGTGCTACGCATGTATTAAGAAAAACAATCCACGTCTCCGTGGAAATAAATTTGGATGGAAAAGCTATTTAGATGAAATCAAGGTATTAAATATTTATATATTCTCAAAATAAAATTATAAAATTTATAATTGAATAGCATTTAGTTAAATAACTTTTAATTTGAATGATATAATAAATGTAGTATGAAAACAATTGAAAATTATTAAAGAGTTCCACCCATATAATAATAACATTTAATGAATGAACTACATAGAGCTTGATATTAGCTGTAATTTTATCTTTTTATTTAACAAAATATGTAAATAGGACTACGAGATTGGGTCGCGACACAACTATTAAGGCACAAGAATTTGCATTAAATAGTATATCCATAGAAATTAATTCAGTCTTTATTAAAACGACACATGTATTCTGTTCGATGGAAAAATGAACTTTACTATTTGGATCTAGTTAAAGATACTCTTTTAAGCTACTTTACGTATGCATGTGTATTTTTTTATCTTATCTTTTTTCATTGGGGTGCTTAGGTGGTGTTGTTGGTTCCTTAGACTGACAGAATTAAGAGCAAGTTGGAGTCTTGATAGGGCTTCACCTTATCTGTGGCAGACAGATTTAATTTGATTACTTCAATCATTCAGGACTCCTCGCATTCTTTTCAGATTTACTGATGGCATTCTTTACTTTTGAATAAGCTAAATCCTGCTATCGGGAACTTCTTTTGGACAACACCATTCAGGTGGCCTAGGATTCTTGTTGTAGGCTATAGGAGGAAGGTGGTCTTGGTGTTAAGGACCTCCGTGTCCTTAACAAAGCGATGCTAAAGAAGCTCGTCTGGCGTATGATGACAGAGGATTCTATAACCTACTATGTGCTCGCTATTTTACTCGGGATCATAGACCGCGAACTTGGTATAATTCTTCTTCTGTTGGGCGTGCATCTTTGTTGCTTGAGTCCATATGGTTGGTTGATTGTCACTCCAAGGTCCATTTTTGGGCGAATAACTGGTTGGTGACTCATTTGATTGATTACGTTGGGAACACCGTGTCATAGCCTCCGCTACAGGCTCATGTGAGTGATGTTTACTCGTATTCTGGTGGATAAGATCACCCCTGTCTTTTCGTTTCTCATTTTCAGTCTTTGCTTCTGAAATTGAGGGGGTTGTGGTGAGCCTATATCCGGATTCTCGAGTTTGGACTCTATCTATTGATAGTGAAGTCTCATGTGCAGCGGCTTACGCTTCTATTAGGGGGCCCAGTGTTTTGTCAGTTGGGAAAAGCAGATTTAGATGGCTTATATCCCTGCTTCGCGTTTCATTCTCGCTTGGCGTGTTTTACACGACAGGCTGTCTACTGATTCGCTTTGCGTGCCTGGGACTTCATTTTTTTCTTCCTGTTGTCGATTTTTTATTCTACTGCGGAGGAGGATTTGCGGCATCTTTTGTTGGAGTGTCCTTTTGTATGGGGTTTATGGGATACGTTGTCCTCTATTTTTGGACATTTTCTCTATCTGGTAGGATCAGTTCTGGATTTTTTGAGGGAGTCTATGCGGATCTCATCTAGTACTCAGCTTCAGTCTCTTTGGCGGACTGGCATTATTTTTGTTCTCTGGGTAATATCGTTGCTTTGTAGTCATGCTATGTTTCGTGGATGCCGGACAGTTTTTTCTGAGGCTCTTGCTTTGGTTTGGCGGTCCATTCGTGAGGTGGATTTGCCCAGACTGACACGATGTAGAATTCTATTAATGAACTCCTGACTTTTCAGAGACTTCAGTTGGATGGCCGTTCGACTAAAGCTCCACGCGTTTTGGAGGTCATTTGGTCCCCTCCCCTCTGAGTTGGCTTAAGGTCAACACAGACGGAACAATTTTTGGAGGCCTGGGTCTTGCTAGTTGTGCTGCGTTTTTCGTACATGTAGAGACTTCGTCAAATGCTATTTTACTATTTCCCTTGAAGTTTGCTTTGCTTTCGAGATTAAGTTGGTTGCTGCTATCCACGCGATTGAGTATGCATGATCTTTTAGTTGGAGGCGGCTGTGGTTGGAGAGTGACTAAGCTTGCTTGGTGGCTTTGCTTCATTCATGCTCCCGTCGGGTCCCTTGGAGGTGACGCCCTATTTGGAGAGGTGTTTGGATTATTTTGCTCAGTTGGATTTCATCGTTACTCTCATATACCAGGAGGGTAATCGGATTGCAGATTATCTGACATCCAGGGTTCCTAACATTGTTAATTTTACTTAGTGGTATGCTGCTCCAGCTTTTTGTTTTTTCTTTTGTTTTTGATGATGTTTGTAGCGCCTAGTTTTAAGTTTTGTTGATTTTCATTTGAATCAAACTCTTATATACTACTTTTTATTTGGTATTAATACTGTATTATGGATGTGCTAGATGATGAGCCAGCATAGCTGAGGTGTCCCGATGTAACTAGTGATTCTTATCGCCTAGCAACCTTATGAAAAGATTGTATTTTATCTTAGAGAGAGAGACAGAGAGAGAGAGGGGTTGCGGCTTTTTCTTTGTGGTAGCTTGTCTCTGTTCTTCTCTACTGTTGCTGTTGAGTAAAATTTTGTTTCATGCTTATTATACTTCCATTAATAAGCCGAAATTTCCTAAATGCGGCATAAGTGCTGTTTCTAAAGCCTAGATGAGATCTTCCATCACTAGCGTGGGCAATGATACTCGAACTGTGGCGTTGACACATCTACTGGTCCTAGGACGCGGCCTATATGAATAAATATGAGCGAGAAGATATGGAACCACTAATGCTAGCTCCCGATCTCTAGACACAAAGATGTTCATCTCTGAGACATGCAAACTCTTGATCTGATTATCATTACTCCTAGTGCCTGATTGGCACAGAATGAGATCGGAAGAGAGGATGAGGGAGGAGAAGAAAAAATGAACAGCGGAAGAGGCTCTTCCCCTCTACCGCCGTAGGTGATTGGGCTGGGGAAGACGGAAAGAAGGGAGAAAAAACAAAATTAATCCTCAAGCTCCTCTCTCTCTCTCTCTCTCTCTCTCTCTCTCTCTGGGGAAGACGGAAAGAAGGGAAAAAAAAAACAAAATTAATCCTCACGCCTTGATCCTTGTGATCTTAACCTCATCGGTCACAAATTTGAGAGGAACAGTTTTTTCCTTCCTCACCCTCCATGTAGGAGCCAGCTCAGAAGCCAAGTAGGAGGAACAAACCCACATCTAAAACCATACAACTAGCAAAAAGAGAGGAGCACCTCTCTCTTCCTCTCTCATGCTGGCAAACAATTAGGCCCTTTAGCACGTTTCTTCTCTTTAAAAAAAAAAAAAAAAAAAAAATCCTTGAGTCATCTCTATTCGATAAAATATTGACTAAAATTGATAGAATAATTGTGGGAAGACGAGGAAAGCTCAATATTTCATTATAATATAAATTCTTTTCTTAAATGCGTAGTTGCTTCTGACTTATCAATTTAGAATTTTAGATATTTACAACCTGAGCTTTAGAATTTTAGAATTCGAAAACCAGCTGTGCGCCAAACATAAACACTCCGGTGCCTAAGCAAGCATCTTGGATTATTTGACAAAAACGAGAAACAAGTGAATAGAATAATTAAAGACCAGAAAATTTATATTAGTTATAGCCCTGCTTACTGAGGATAATACAATAAGAATAGGTCGACCAAGGCCCATGCGGTTGCCTATGGGAAGAACCGAGGGATAGTTAAAAGAAAAAATAATACTAATTGTATTATTTTATATTGTACTAAATTATACTATTATAAAACTGACAAGCAAGTCCCCTCAGCAATTCATAAGGATGAGAGTCACATAAATTTATAAATTTATAGCATAGCACAAGAGTTGTAGGGCAATAAGTATTTCCTGAAGAAAAATAAATGACGAGAAAGTTTATTAGACCCACTTTCATGAATCCAAACACGCTCTTAGTGAACTAATGGTACTTCCTAAGGAATTATTGGGTAAATAGTATTACTCGGCTCTTGTCATTTGGGATGGACCCACGTGTGTCATAAAATAAAATTCCCTGGCATCTTCTTTTTGCTAACCACTTACGGGGTTCTTCAAAATGAAAAAAACGATCATTATAGAACAGTTAGAACAAAATTCTCGTATTATAATAATAGATACTAAGAAATACACATCTTTTGAAGAGAGTGGAGCCACATGTAAGCTTTATTTATTTTTTTGACAAATTGATATATTTATACAAGCATTATTATAAAAGATTACAGCGAATCTTAAAATTTATTCTTGATTCCGCCGCTGCTTAAGAAGAGCTCAACCACCAGCAACCTCGAAATCAGCACGACGAGATCCTTGCCCGCGCACTGCTTGTTGTCGACAGTCAAGAGTCTCAGCCCGAAAAGACCACACCAGATAGAATGAGCAGCTCCTTCCCTTTTTCCTCTGGAACAAACTCCTGGACATTCTCAAACACTGTATCGTTCATCGTCGTGAAGGGCTTGTACGCGAAGAGTATCTCTTTTTATTTTTATACTATTAATAGTATTTATTAATATTCTTAAGTAATAATTAATTAATAGTATAAAATAAACTAAAGCAAGATATCACATCATCAAATGTTTTAGGAAATCTTTCGCTTTTTAGTTCCAGATGTTCTAAAAAATATTCTAATTGTTCATTAATTAGGGATTTCGCTACAGTCCATGTATCAAACTGTTATTAGGAAAAAAGACAGCTTTATAATTTAATTCGTTACAACACTTTTTTTTAAACCAATCAGGTGCGTCAATGTGTCAAGCGCTGAAGTGTTTCTCAGCGGTGAAAGACGCAAATGCCACGCAGTAATCGTCTCGAAAAAAAACAGACTGCTTTGAAAATGTGGACTGCTGGTATATAGAGGAACGTGACCATGATCACAATTCTCACAAAAAATGCCTATTTCTGAGTCTTTATTAGGACTGCAAGTATAATCGCAGTCCTCACAAAAATGTCATATTTCTGAGTCTTTTTAAGAGTGTGACTATGATCATAGTTCTTTTTATTAAGTATGCGACCATGATCGCTGTTCGCGCAAAAATGTCTTGTTTTTGAGTCTTTATTAGGACTGCGATCATGATCGCAGTCTTTACAAAAACACAAATTTCCAGCCAATAATGGAATTGTGACAATAATCGCAGTTATCGCAAAATGCCCTAATTTTCAATTATAAAAAGAGTGTGACCATAATCGCATTCTTCTAATAAACGACTGGGACCATAGTAGCAGTCCTCACAGAGGAATGCGTGCGATCATGAGTCCTAATCCTAATATCAACTTCGCCATCATCAGTAAACTCCCGTTTAATGACATCGAATGATGCACAATACTTTTCAAATCTAAAAATCACATCGATCACAAAAAGAACTCGTTGTGATTACGAATTAACAAGATCTGCAAAAGATCAATCGCAAACAATTTTGATCCGGGGGGCAGAGACCCTCAGGAGGGGGCTCGCCGCCCACTTCCAACTCCCACGACGACTTGACCTCGTATGTCGATCCACGAATCACTCTACGTCGGGATCATGATTGAGGGGAGAGCAACGTCCACAAAAATGAGGAAGGGCAAAAGAGGAAATGAAAAAATATAAAAAATGGTGGTTGGGAGTAATCAATTTATGCTGACGTGGATAACGCTGCAGCGAATAAAAATAGAGGTGTGAGTTTTTTCCCCCCTTTAATTATGAAGAAAAATAGGTGTTTGTAGCGAAAATCTTCAATTAATTAATAATATAAAAAAAATCTAAAGCAAGATGTCACATCATCAAATGTTTTAGAAAATCTTCCACTTTTAGTTCCAGATGTTCTTAAAAAAATATTCCATTGTTTAATAAAATTTCATCCATAAAACATTCCATTAGAACACTTGTTCTAGTTTTAGAAAGGAAAAAAAAAAAAAAAGAACTAGCTGGCTAACATAATAAGTGATTCCTTTTTTCTATTGGAAAATTGTAATAAGAATTAACATTCAAGAACCTTTTCTGAGCAATAGGATTCACATCCTCTCATCTAGCCTACTCTATAATTAATATATGGTCTAAACCAGTGTCATAACTGCCTACATCTTCATGAATAAATTAGCATTAACATTCAAGATCACACCATCCTCGTTGTTATGTTTGTTGTTAAGCGTTACTCATTCCCAAAACTTACCTTCATGATTGCCACCGCAGCGGTCGCAAAACAGAAGGCCGTGGCACAACTCATCCTTGGGCAGCCCCATCCTCTGCGCGTAGGTATCCGCCACCGGCGCGGCTGCCGCCTCGAAATACTTGTAAATCGCAGCAAGAGCTCCTCCAAGATCCGAGCTGAGCTTGGTGTTACAAGGGCTGAGCCCAAAGAACGCCTCCAAAAGTTGAGGTTAGACTAACTTTTCTTGACCTCAAAATACGAAAGGAAGAAAAATGAAGTCTCGTATTATAACGAGAGGAGTTCGTAGACGGTTGTGGGCAACCAATCAGAGTCACGTTCTTGTTTCATTATTTTTGTGAGGGCAGTCGACTACTAATTACTCTGTTGAAATGTATTCAATTCTTTTATTAAATAACAAATCAATATATGGTTTCAGATCAAAATGGTCAATTCATTAAGTAATAACTCGGACAGCTAATTCTCGATAATAACTCCGAACTTCTGCTCTTACACTCCAGATACCGAACATGAGAGTCAAGAACAAACTTGGTGGAGTTGTTGAAAATTTTACCCATTCTGTCGTTTTAATTTTCCTAGAGCGAATCCTTAACTTTTGTTTGAGTTGATGGAAAAGTAATCAGACGCGAATTGTACAACTTTTTAACATTCTCCTCAAAATTCTCCAGCACGTACCCCTAATCGCCATTCAAATAAGGGTTACGACAGGTGCAATCTAAACATCACAATTATTTGAGAGTAGAAAATCCGGCAACATCTCACCTAAAAATCCCAGATTCACAATGTTTGTCTCAATTCCAGAAATGTCATTCCATAATTGAGAGAAAATACAATTACAGAAATCATTCTAATATACCTCAGTTTTAGCTCTTGCAGGTTTCTCTAATAAAGTGAAAATTAGTAAGTACATATCAACAGGGACTTCAAAAAAAACGAAGAGCTTCTGAAAAACACAGGCAGCTAAAATGCAACAAAATAATTCCTCTCTTTCAAGGTGACCGGACATAACCACCTGCAAATTCCACCAATACTAACACCAACAATCAAAGGTAAATAAGCTAGGTAATTATATCATTACCCCGTCTGTAAATTAAATAAAATTATCAGATAAACATTTTACACACCTTTCCTGCACGCGTGATCCATGCCACAGATTGTTCAGGTTTTCGCATTATGGCAGATAAATCTGTCCTTTACATTTGTAGCCAATGCGGAAGATGGGCATGCTTAAATGATAATATTTGTTCGCTGTAATACAAGCAGGTTTGCACGAATATTAGAACACATTTTACAAGTTTCCATCGCTGATAATTGCAAATGCTAAAGTAACAGCATAGAAAAATGTAAACTATATTCTTTTTTTGGCACCTGAAATGCCTGTGTAAGCAATAGCATTTATGTAAAACAAACTATTTAGATGGGATAATTGTGTGAAGAATATATTTCTTTGAGAGAATATGTGAAATTATTATTAAATCTGTTGATTTGGAGACTTCTGTTTCTAGAGGAAAGGAGTAAGCCTTCTTCATTAGATAATAGATAAGTTTATAAAGTCTGCTACAGTACATTCAAACCACTAAGAAAGTGGCCAAAGATTGCTTGTACATAGTTGAAGCATATAAGTGTGGATACTAATACTCTCTCCCCACACCCCCCCCCCAACCCCCACCCCCCCCCCCCCCCCCACACCCTCTTCCTTTTTGGCTTTTTGCTGTGTTGTTACTATGCATGCATACTTGATTTTAATTTGATTTATATGAACTTGTATTTTTAATTAATTTTTTCCCTTTTGTTTTTATTATCAATTTACATACTTCCTAGCATTTGTGTGAAGGAAAATATTTTTAAAATTAGCTTACAGGTTATAGTAAACAACTTATGGATGTAACTGTGAGCTATTAAAGGAATGACCCACTTAATAATAACAATTAATGTTAGTTTTGGGAAAAAGAGAGCAGGTATAAAGTTGTAAAATTAAGTAATTCTTTTGGCATATTTCTATTTGTGGATTTGTCAAGCAGAGATGAGACCAGCATTCAAATTGCAAACACCTTTTATCAAGAGTTGCATTACATATATAGTAAAGATTTGTTTATTTTGATTAATAAAGCTACACTATGATTAACTGTCATTGATCTAGGCATGTCAATGTGCAAGTGCACCTACTGTTAAATTGACAATGTAAAAAATATTGTAGGACAGACATTGAAGAAATATGAGAAACATATAAAAAGCACATTAGAATGTCTAGATATACAGCCACTCCCCTTTTATTATAATAGCAAACAGACTGTGTTTGGATTGTTCTGATATATGTGATGATTTTTCTGTCTTATTAATGAACGGAGCTCACCAATGCGTGTGCCTTTTCTTTTCTTTTTTTTTTCCTTTAAAAATAATGGGAAAACATGCCATTGCTCTCATATACAACAAAAAAACAAGTCTTTATCCCAACTTTTTTGGAGGCAGAGGATAATAAAATTCTATAGAGATGCAACAAAGGTTAGCCTCGCCAGAGACCTAATTGAATCTTCCTCCACTCTGCGAAGCAGTAAAACACACAGCACTGATGACATTAGATGATCAAATAATCTCTCTTTCAGATATTATATAATTCCATCGCTATAGCAAGTAATAGTTTAAATATGAGATTGTCTTACTAACTTCTAACCTTTTCAGATTACTAATATATAAAATTAATTCTAACTTTTTAATAACTTCTCTAGTACTCAGGTATGTCTTATCAAAGCATTATTGGCCACTGTTACTGACTCTTTACTTTTTATCTGGACTGTTGTGATACCACATAATTTTAAAAAGAAAATTACAAAAGATAAATGAAAAATAAAACTTAACTCTAAACACATGAACTCCCAGGAGACACGTAATCCAAATGGCAGTGGGGACCCACTCCTAAACTCCTAAGTGGTTCGGACCTAGCCTTTTTTATGGTAAGGGGAAATCTGGGGGGTTAAGCCAGTGAAATGTGCATAACAATCCATATAATACACTTACAAATAATGTAGTAAAAGTTTCTTAAATTCATTACACCAATGTCAAACTAAAAAGTGGTATGCAATAACATATAGGATGCAAATAATATACTTACAAATTTAGTAGTTCTCTGCCACAGGTCTGGAAGGAAAGAGTCGGAGAAGAAAGGTTATCAAAGACCACAAGCAAACTAGGCCCAGTACTTGAAGCACAGTAACCAGAGAAAACATGGCACCACTTCTTTCCAATAATTCAGGAGTCATGGCTGATTCCCTCATTGAGAACATCAACCTTTCAAGAAAATGTGCTCCTTTGTTTAATTGATACAATCTATATACCTGCAAATAAAAATGTTTTACTCAAAAAAGTTTAAATCATTCAAATTTTGGGATAACTCAGACTGCATACCTCAAAAATAATTGGTAATAGTGGCCAACATGATACATTGTGTTTGCCTAAGTACAGCTCAAATGCAAACTGTACAGCACATCCAAGCAGAAACGGGGCCACTGCGATTGCAGCTGGAAGGCCGATAATCGGCCAAACAGCATAGGCAGCAAAAAGAGGCGCAAACACCTTTAGACCCATGGTAAAGAAAGCAGAGGATAAATATCCCCGGAGACCGGTGATAAGACTCCATTGCTTGGGGCTGAAGTCAAGATAGGGACGCTGTACATGATTGGTTATAAACAGAAATGCAGCTAGTCCAGCATAAAATATGATCTCTGAGAAGAATGATGCAACAATCTCTGTGTAAACAACGCAGACCATTATTAGACCAGTATGAAAACTACCAAGTAAAATTGATATCAAAGAGTAAACACTTAGAAAGAAATTGAAAAAGATAGATAAGTTCAGCTTCAGAGATGCCTCAAACTATTGCCTTTAACAAGATAAACTACAAATAGTTAACGAATCCTAACTCAGCAGACAAAGAATTCATCTTATTAAAAACCTCAGCAGTTTTTGTTAAAGTCCACAATAGAACTAAACCCTTAAACAGGAAGAGAAACTACTTTTATTATTCTTCCAAATCTTTTAGAGTCCGCCTTTTCATCAACTAAGAAACCTGATGTCTTTTTTTTCACCTCTGGTACTTAAATACCCCCATTAATGGTATTTGACTACTTTTGCCAGATTGACAATTGAGATGCAATCCTGAACAAAATCTTTTAGAGTCCGCCTTTTCATCAACTAAGAAACCTGATGTCTTTTTGTTCACCTCTGGTACTTAAATACCTCCATTTATGGTATTTGACTACTTTTGCCAGATTGACAATTGAGATGCAATCCTGAACAATTTACCAATAAATCTTATCCATAGTGTCTTATGCAAGGCTTTTGCACTTCAGAACAAATTGGTTGCAGTGAACATAATCCAAAGAATAAACGAAAAATCCAAGAGCATCAACCTCCCTCATACAAAAACAAACAAACTGCAAGCTGGGGGGGGGGGGGGGGGGGGGGGGGGGGGGTGTACCACAAGATACCAACATAACAGGATAAAGTTTTACCCGGAATATAAAACTAATCAAAAGGTGTTTGTCACGTCCTGCTTCCCACAAAAGCAAGATGAGCACGTGACTTGGGGGCGACACACTCAAAAGAGCATGCTAAGCCTCTAACCTGTAAATTTTGTCATTTTTTTCCTATTGAATATATTTCAAGTCCAGTAGAGTACACATACATGGAAGCAAAACTAATCAAAAGATTTATTCAACTACTGAAATCCACAAAACCAAATGACTAGGTACAAACCCCAATACTAGAAAATGAGTCCATATCTCTCTTTTATTCATATATTTATGAAAGAAAATATCTAAAAGCCGATAACTAAGGGCAATCTCCAGGTCTGCTTCTGAGTTCCAACAGGCTCCTCGTAGTCCTCATCCCATCAAGTGCCTCCAAGTTCTCTCCGCTACCAAGAATAAGAAAGCCCCGGGAGTCGGAATCTCCCGATAAGTACAAACAAAAGAAAGGAAATATGCAATACATGCAGAGCACGCAAATGTACATGAACAAGAAAAGGACATGCGATGTGCAATTAATGATATTTATTTTCATCGACACAACATGTATTTGTAGCATGAGTTTATTACAAAATCCAATCATACAATATTCAAGTCATGCTGATAAACATGACTTCAATGAAAACATAAGAGCATTTAAGCATGAAATAAATCAAATGTAATAAACTTGCGTAAACAATCAATCAGTAGCAATCATCACAAGAATGTACAGCTACAAGGTTAATTATGAAGATGTCCCCAGGGGTTGCTAATTAGGTAAGACTATCCCAACTGTCACGTGCATAGAACGTATCCCATTTTACGCTTACTACGCAGGTCAACTGGGTCCTAAGCACACGAAAATGACTGTCCCACACCAGAGTCTATCCCCACATATCAATCAATGATTATCGTTATTTGAAAATTAATTAAGTGAAAAGAGCGTCAATGTGCCTCAACGAGAAATCATGCCAAGAATGATCAGGATATAATTAAGCTCATCAATAACCTACACCATAAGTGCTTGCACAATGTAATAACACACATCACCACACCTTGTACATAGGTAGGGATACTCAAGGTATACTTCCTTAATTTTCACTATCAATTTCTCCCATATTAGCCTGGTATTTTGTCATTTTTTAATCAAATTTTATTAAAGAACATGAATATCCTTGTGTGAACCAAATACCAAGAACAAGCATGCCACCATGTTCTTGTCAAGAACATATAATCACCATGTACCACTTTCTCAAGTAATTTCAATATATGCTTCATGCAAATGTTTATCTATGTCATTTAGACTTTCGTTTTCGTGTTCGTGTTCATGTTCGTGTCCAAGATATTCGTGTGGTAATTCCTATAGCATGGTGTCTTTTTACGTAAACAAAATCAATCATGTCAATTATCTGTCATTATATAGCAATTTGTTCTAAGTATGGTTCATACGAGTAATTAACTTGAGAAAACATCAATAACATGTGTGAAAATCAAATATCAAACAATAACATGTCTTAGTTTATTTATAATCAAGTTCAGGATTTAAATTTAGAGACTATAAATCTAATTTAGTAAATGTTTTAGTTTGGTAAACTAATTATCAACTTTTACAAATTTGTATATGCAGCGGTGTTATGTTGAATGTAATTATTAAATGTGAGCATACATTTTGAAATTGATGGAGTTGTAAGGGTCATCAGCCCATGACACTTTCTGAAAATTTTAGAAAATAACTTTTTCAAGAAAGTGCAGATAAAGAAATTAGTTTATAATCTACAATTCAAGTTCATGCTAATCGGACTTACGATGTGTGACAAATAATTTTCCGAAAATGATATATGTGACAGGGTCAGGACAGAATTTCAGTCCCAAGACTCGAAGTTAAACTAGGGATTTCATCTAACAAATAGGATCAGAATCCAACAAAATTTTGAGGCCAACTTACAGACTTGTTATATTACATCCTAACAAATTTTGAGCGTATTATGGCTTAATAATTAGGAGTTATGATTTTTCAAAGTTGGGTATGCATGACAGAATTTCAGTTCAGAGACCCCAACTCCGACCCAAGGTTTCATCTATAATACAAGGTTGAATTCCAATGAAATTTTATAGGAATATTCTAGACTTATTATAATCATATAAAATTTTTAATCCATTTGGACCATGGTTCAAAGACTCGGCCGAGTCGGAGAGACGAGTCGGCGAGTCGTATCCGTCTCGGCCCGCTCCGAGACGAGTCCGAGGCACGAGTCGGTCAACTCAACTCAGAGAAGACCGACTCGGCCAAGAATCGGAGTTGACTCGGTCAACTCGACCGATTCACGGCCGAATCGGCCGTGACTCGGCCGAGTCGACTGAGTCGACTCCGATTCTCGGTCGAGTCAGCTCGAAACGTATATTCACCCGTGACGAACGAGTATAAAGAAAAAAACTTACCTCTCTCGCTCAGATCTGGAGATCGCAGCCGCTGCCCGATCATTACCGCTCAAATCTGGACTCCGCAGCGGCCCGATCATCGCCGACTGCTCCCCCAGCCCCAGGTGGTGTTTCTCCCTCTCTCTGTCTCTTTCCC
Organism: Agave tequilana; assembly: GCA_038442645.1. Classification (NCBI taxonomy): domain Eukaryota; kingdom Viridiplantae; phylum Streptophyta; class Magnoliopsida; order Asparagales; family Asparagaceae; genus Agave; species Agave tequilana. The sequence goes on along the minus strand of JAVJIF010006990.1, from coordinate 9,980 downwards.
ACTCCTTCCCTCTGTTTCCCTCCCCCTCTCCCTCTCTCACTGCTCTCTCTCCCCCTCTCCATCTCCCGTCTCTCTCTGTCTCTTTCCCTCCCCCTCCCTCTGTTCTCTCTCCCCCCTCTCACCCGCTCTCTTTCTCTCCCTTTTCATCTCCCGTCTCTCTCTCTCTCCCCTCCCTTCCCTCTCTTTGTGTTTCCGATCTCTCCCCCTCCCCCCTCCAAGGTATAAGAGAAGCAGATAATGGTGGCGGTAAAGATGTGAGGATTTATCCAGTTTTAGTAGTGATGATGGTGAAGAGGGTGATGATAATAATGACAGTGATTGCGGTGATGACGGCAGTGGTGATGATGACAATAATGAGGGTAACAATAGTACTAATGGAGGAACTTATAGTCTTGAAGGTCATATGCAAATGTTGAGTTTGATATCAGGCCAACATTATGGTGTGACATATGTCCAAGACTACAGACCACAACTTGAGAGATTTAGAGCACTAGTATCGGTTTGTCTGCTTACCGCAGAGATAATTATGATGATTTTGTGCCTCATCACAATTCAATGTGAAAATAATTACATTAGCATGTATTTATGAATGTAGTTTGTGCAATTTACTATATTGTGCATGTATTTTGATATGCTTCTACCGACGACGCGTGTATTTATGCTTTCGCTTTATGTTTAGTGTGTTAGGCGATATGTTTTGGATATATGATACATGAATGTGGATGTCTACATTTTTTTAAGATTTGTCGTGATTTTTTCAGAATTTTTTGAGTTTTCTATGTAGCGTTTTGCGCGTATCGCCCGAAACCGATCCGAGTCGCCGAAACCGATCCGTCTCAGTGCCCGCCGAGACCGCGACTATGAACCATGATTTGGACTTATGGTTTAAGAGAGATGATTTTTTTCCTTTTTACACATTTACAGTTACAACGAGAACAAAATCACAGAACATAAAAGAGTTAAAAATATTAGAACTGCATTATGACCATTAAAACATATTTTATTAAAAATAGGTCCACAAGCATAATTGTTTTCTTTTATTTTATCACATAAAATAAATGTCAAATCTACTAATATTATTCATGACAATCGAGTAGCAATCAATGAAAATAAATCAATTTACATGTTTTCTCTTTATGTTGGCGTTATGAGCAACTTAAAAATTAAGTTTTTGCCACTAATTGGCGAAAACAAATTTCTCATACATGATTATGATTCAAAAATGAGTAGATCTAGTTAAACTAATAGGAAAGATCATGGAAGAGGGTCCTAGACATGATTTCTATTGGATTTAACATCAAAGAAAGGAAGGGGACCCTAGATACTTGCCTTTTGATGATTAAACTCCAATGCTTGATTGGGTGACAGCCTCCTTTTCTCCCTTCTAAAGTAGATGATTTTCAGGGTTGGTAAATTAATCTTGTGTATATTTGTAGGGTGATAGTGTTTAGGTTATGTTTGAATTGATTTTTAGTTAGGATTTAGCTGTACCCACAAATTTAAATATTTATCTATTAGTTTTAAATTGTTTTGGGTGTGTTCAGGATAAGAGAGAATTTTACACAAATTTAAATGATTTTTATTTCTTTTTATTCTTGGATATTCTTGAATTTACAGAGATAAGGAATTAAGAGGAATTTCATTATGATTTGGTTTCTTATTGGGTTTGGGTACGAAAATCTAAACCCCATTGGATAGTAAATTAAGTTATGGACTTTGGGTCACAATATTACTATTACTAAAATATTCCTAATTTTTATCTTTCCTATTTATTTATTTAATGCCTCTTAATATCACCTAGTTTTAAGATATTACAGTGTTGCAAAAGCAAAATAAAACATCATATTCTTTAAGTTCAGGCAACAAGATCAATAATCTTCTAAAAGTAATGAGCAACGAATATGACTCCATTTGCCCCTTCGGCTTATCTTGTGCCTTGGAGATGAATTCAATTCCCTACAGCAAACCACGTCATCTTACCGATTGTTTTAGACGCTTTCTCAGTCTTGGGAATTTGGAGGCTTGCTCATTAGTTGCATGAGAATTAAAGACCAATTATCTACCTACTAATTGACTATCAAGGCTCTATTACATGGCTTTCTGTTGCTACAATTATCTTGGTCCAGGAATTAGATACCAATAAAGGGGTCATGACAGGTTGATAGCTGGTAGAAAAAACTTATAGTTAATTTTTCTGGAGAAGTCTTTTACTTGACTTGTGGTTCACACCCGAACTAATTTTGAAAGAGAGAATTAGATGAAGATGATGAAGCAAGTGGGCTTTTGAGATTCCTTACTTGTGTCTCAAAATATATGGCTTATAAGAAAAGGTGTCAGATTGATAGTCTGTTATATTTAAAACCCATCAAATTTTGGTATAAATGGGTTTCAAACTCTTTAGCCAACAGCAAAGTGTTGGATTCTCCATTTATATGCACTGGACATAATTTTGTTCAACATACTATTTTAAACTGTTTATTTTGAAGGTTTCAATACATGGGGAAAAGATCTTTAAACCATATATAGGGTCTGTTTGGTTGTCGTAACTGGCCGTAATTCATAGTTGTAATTGGTAAAGTCTTTTACAATTGTAAATGAGTTACATGTATGTAATTTTTACGGTGTTTGGTTGGTAATATAAAATTGTAAAGTGGGAAAGTGTATTGTACTTTACGGTGTTTGGTTGTCGTAATGTATAAGTCGTAAGTGAAAAAGTTGACCACAAAATTAACTATTTGGTGATTTTAAAAGTTTTAATACTGCAAATAATATTAAAAAATTTTAAATAAATATAAAAAAATATTACAAATTTGTATGACCACAAAATTAACTGTAACTGGACTGTAAGTGAGTGGTAACTGGGTTGCAAGTGAGTGTTAGTTGAGTTACGTAAGTCTTTTACGAATTAAGGTCCAAACAAACGCCATAGTTGTAACTGGGTAGTAAATCATTTACAAATTACGGAGTTTTACGCGAAACAAACGGCCCCATAGTTTTCTTGTTTTAGCCTATTTGGAAGTCATGCGCCATATCAAATAGTTGGACTTTAAAGTTTGATTTTAAATGTGAACATTTCATTACGTACTTTTCAACGTGTACACTTCGACTCATAAGATTCCAACGAAAATTCTATAGTAGTACCACTAAGCTCTACACGTGCATCCGTCCACGAGGGAAAGAACACAATAATCAATCACCAAGCTAAAAACGATATAGCTGTAGGTAAATTCATCACCACAAAAAATGCATCTCAGAGTGACCAATCTAAAGTGCATTCTCCTACATCCAACTTACAACCTAAAATTGTTCAATATAAAGACTATACGATTGGTGACGTAGGAATCCAAGGCAGCATCAACAACAAGATTTGCATTAGTCAACTAAGTATTAAGAATAGTCGACTAACTCTCTCAGTAGTCGACTAATTTGGTTCAGAAAGTTGGTAATTTTTTTGAGATTTTCATTAGTCGACTAATCACTTCCATTAGTCGACTAACTTTGTCACTGACCTCTATATCAGAAAATTCGATTCTATTTAGGAGTTTATTTTCGGGTCCAATTTAGATTCCAATTTCTCGTTTTTCTTTATTTATTTCTTGTTTCCTAGTTAGAATAGACTTCTACATTTAAAGCCTATTTAAGACTTTTGTATCTTGTTTTTGTAATTATCTTTAGAACTTTTTATCAATTTTGATCAATATTTTCTCTTAATTTGCCCATGGATTCGAGTGGTTACTCTTTGCTCGTGAATTCGAGTACTTTCCTACTAAAAGGTTCCTTTCAGAATTCTTCGGCGCTAGAACGAGATCTAGTCGGCATCTTCGCTTCTTTGACTGCGTTAGGCGGTATCAAAGCTTCGGCCACTTTCCGGAGATAGCATGAGATGGCGATGGATTGCGAGGTCTTTCCACAAGGATAAGCACTATTTCATAGGATCTTCGCACTATCAACTCAACCTTGAACAACATACTCCAAGAACTACAGAAATTGTCCCTTAAAATGGATGGCCGACGTCTAGCCGACGGTATGCACCGAAGCAAACGGGATCATCCATCAACAAATCTTCTATCACCACATCCACACTTACCTCCAACACAACCAACCCTTAAGATCGATGGTCAGAGTCTAGTCGATGGTACATACAGAAGCGGACAAGATTATCACTCAACCAATTTTCCATCTTCACCTCCACCCGCACATCCACCTCAACAACCTCCAGTAAATCAACCTCCTCCACTATAATCACCCCTACTAGTCCACAAGAAGAGAAGCCAAAATTCATATCCATATGCAATCGAGACGAGTTCTTTGTGGAACCGAAGGAAACAAAGTAGAGCTTTACTCTAGTTATCAAGGAAGAGGTTGTTTCCTTTACTGAAATTTCCAAGGAGATGAAGTTGGAGCATGTGGCAAGGCCTAAACCACTATGACAACATAGTACATCTATTCGTCATGATTTCAAAGATCCTTTCTTACAGAAGAAGGATGCTCAAGATGAAAGTTTTCAATTCTTCAGTTCATATCATCTACTATTGGCACATGAATGCAGCGAAAACATGATCCATCATTGAGCTACAACTCTAAGAAGATATACGGCTTAACAAATTACACATGAAAAAAATTCAGATTTTCTAAGGTGACTTTTTATTCCAGGTCACACGACTTTAGGTGTTTTACACGGTGTGCCAAATTTTATCGCCAATTGCACTTTGAAAGCTCTTCGAGGCAAATCAAGATTTTAATAGCATACTTTTCCTCATGCAGAATTTACAAAAAATGACATCGTTCATGATTCGATTGATCGAAACTCGAGGACGGGTTATTTTGAAGAGGGAGAGACTGATGTAGGAAGCCCCAAGGCAACAACAACAAGATTCGCATTAGTCGACAAAGAATCAAGAATAGTCGACTAACCCTCTCAGTAATCGACAAATCTAATCTCAGTAGTCAACTAATCTGATTCAACAGAGAGTTGGTAAATTTTCTGAGTTTTTCATTAATCAACTAATCATTTTCGTCAGTCGACTATCTCTGTCATCGACTTCTGTATTAGAAAATTCAATTCTGTTTAGGAGTTTATTTTCGGATCCAATTTGGATTCTAATTTGTTTTATTTTTCTTTATTTATTTCTAGTTTCCCAGTTAGGATAAACTTCTGCTTTTAAAGCCTATTTAAGGCCCTTATATCGTTGTTTTTGGAATTATCTTTTGAATGTTTATCAACTTTGATCAATATAATTGAGTTTTTCCTCTTAATTTGCCCGTGGATTTGAGTGGTTACTTTTTGCTCATGGATTCGAGTAGTTTCCCTACCTAAAGGTTCCTTTTAGGGTCGTCAGCGTTAGAACGAGATCTAACTGACATCTTTGCTTTTTTGTCTGCGTCAATTGGCAACCAGTGCAACTGGTAAAGGTGCATATCGACACAAAAGTCAAAGGAACAACTACTGATACAAGTTGTGTGGTACATCAAAATCCAGGTGAAAGCCTTGAGAACAAAATCTAAGAGAGATCTAAACTATATTTCTCCTTGAATAGTTGAATAGTCAGATTGCAAACAAACAGGCGGTAAGGAAGAAAATTAGGATTAGAAAAAATCATTTAACCTCCGATCAATCAAGCATCAAAGCATTGGCTTGGATGGGCTAGGATGATTGACTGCAATTGATCAACTTGTCATCCCATGGCTCCTGATTGCCAAGGATGGTTTACCAATCAACAAAAATTTGAAACTTAATACTCGATTGGTTTTTAAATCCTTATTGGTCTTAATAGATATTCAATCTCGTAATTTTATTTTGTTTTGTTTTGTTTTTTGGATGGGGGGTGGTTATTACTGCCACATCTTATTACTTTTTTAGGAAGCTTGTCATGTGCATTTTTGAAGTGAGTCCACCTTAGAATTTTCCTTTTGTCATTTATGATGCAAAAAGTCTAAAAGGAACTTTAATATTGTTATTTTCTCATTTCTTTTTTTAATTAATTTCAATCTTTCTCCTTGTTTTAGGTTGACAACTTGAAATGAGTGCATTAGCAAATGACCTCAAAAACTAAGACCCAACACAGAAATTCTAAGAAGTCAAGGCCCGTTCAAAAAATCTATGGGAGTTAAGACCCTCCACGAAAATCCATGGGTGCTATTAGAATTTGTGGGTCTTCTCTCTTTATCTCAACAGATGTTAAAAGCTGTCAAAGAAACCCAAACTCATTCAAGGGGTTAAAGGGTGTAAAGATCCATTAAAAGGATTCATGGGTGATTTATATAGGTCTCAAGCTAAGACTAATTAAAGAGGACTAATAAGCGTTAAGACCTGTTGAAGAAGATTCAGGTGTTCACCTGTTAATAAAAAACACGGGTGTTTGCGTTAAGGAAACACATGATTGTTAAAAGGGTTCATAGTGTAAATACCAGTTAAAAAGCATTTATGGATATTAGGACCCAATAAAAGGGATTTATGGGTATTATGACTCAACAAAATGGATTTATGGTTTTATGACCCATCAAAAGAGGATTCGGATTCATCAATTTTAAGACCCGTTAAGGAGGATCCATGGGTATTATGACCCCTTTAAAGGGTTCTATAGGTAGTAAAATTACTACTCTTTAGCAAGCTCATCGGTTTTAAACCCATTAATGAAATATCATGGGTATTAAGAAATGATTACCACATCTCATGGTACAAAGATTCATTGTTGAAAACTAGTTTTGAATGATGATGCTCATCTGAGAGAGCTATTTGTCATTTATGGCTCATGAGAAACTAGTTCTCAATGATAATGATGCATGTCTGTGAGAGATTTACTTGTGATTGTGGCCCGTGAGAACTAAGCTTAGAAATTTAAGAGTGAATTTGACAAGGCATGAAGGATTTTTCAGGAAACAGTGAGGAATAGAGAATTTTTATAAAGTTAAAAATGAATGAGAATTCTCTACTACAATAGTTTTTTTGTGTCAGCTTTCTATGGATAGAAGATGAGGGCATAGGGGATATCTGTGCACTTAAGAAAACAGTGCGATAACTGGTGACATCAAACATGATTAGTTGATTTGATCTTTTTAACAATTAGCTAGATTTTTTATTAATCCTACTTCACTTTAGGGCGGCTACAAATCCCTAGTACCCGTACCCGAACTGCACCCGTACATACCCGCTTATGAGTGGGTATATACTAGGTGTAAAGCTAGACTTGTGCATAAAATCGTAGAGTATGAGTACCTTTGTGTAGACCCGATTAGGACCCAGACCCAACGCGTTTAATCATCGGGGCAAGGACAGGTAGTGCCTATGTTACCTGACTTGGAGCGGTAAAAAACTGTTACTTAAATAAATAATTAAATAAACATAGTTTCTAAAGCATACTAATGTTACTAATAGTAGACTTTCATTATGTCTGTCTCGGTACGAAAATTAATTGACTTATTAAAGATAGAATTTATCTAACTAAACATTAATTAATTATATTGGAGGTTCTTTAAGGTTTTCCGGGGCTAATTATGTAACACAGAGGGTGAGTATGCATTGTTGGGTTAATAATTCGAGTTTCTCTTTTGTTATGGCGAAAGAAATTTATAATAGTTTGCTCTCCAATTACGTTAGTTTTTCTCACATTTCAATTTATTCTTGAAAATTTAGAGTATTAGTTCTTGTTTGTTATCTATTTTTAACTTTTTAATTTAATAATATATTTGTTAGTCTTTTAGGAGAAATTTAAATAAACCTTGATACCAGCCCCTGATCTAACCCGCCTTCAATGGGTAGGTTATGGGTTTTTGTAGTAAATACACTACTCCTTAACCTACTGGGTACAACGAATGTGCCCGACTCTGACTCACTTAATTCGTTGATAATATTAGTTGAATTTTTTTTTAAAAGATTTTTGTCAAAGGTTTCATTCACGCCTACTCGATCTGGACTCGTTCATAACAAGGTCTGGTCTGAGTCCAAAAGTGGTACCGTAAGCGGTTGGGTCTGGTTCTGGGTAATGGTAACTGGACCCTACCCGACCGGATAGCAGCCATACTTCACTTCAGAGTAGTGCTCCATTTCCAAGGAAAAACAATCATTGGTGTGCTTTGTGCATCTAACTAATCCTAATCAGTAAGTGTGCATTGTCATCTCCTGTAGTCAAATTTAGTAGCTCACAACTCTTATGCTCTAGACATTATATATAGTTTTGATGAAAATTTTGTGTAACACATAATTAGGGCACACCAAGCATTTACTACAAAATCAACAAGCCAAATTAGTACTAAAAGTCCTGGCACACCTAGATCCCAATCAAAAAAAATTAGACGATAAAAATGTTTTATGTGAGAACCGATTTGATTTTTCATTCAAGATCCTGTTTGATCTAATCTCATAAGTCATGAATATTTTATTTATTTTTCTTTTTTGAAATTGTGTAATCCAACAGTAAGATGACAAGGTTTCTATAGAGAATCATATTTGTTATCCCTAAGACTAAAAAAATAAGCCATAGTTAAATGGAACCATATATACGGTCTTTCTCCACTAGATTGAAATCTCTTCCCATTTCTCTATTTTCTTTTTTATTGCTTATTTTTAGAATCAAACATTGCTGCTAATGCTGAATTTTCTCAGACAACTGTAGAAAATCAAGTTATAACCAGAAAACCTTCCAACCTTTTACTTAGGCATCCTAATCCTAGACTTATCCACCCCTTGATCTCATACGCCTACTCTGGTTCACAAAAAAACCCAAATTAGAGATTGGTTCCAGCTGAAATTTCTAGACAACAAGTTTACGTTCACCAAAGCTCAATCCCATCTTCCAAAATTCTGTAGTGTGCGCTTTTTAAAGTACAGGAACTTTAGAGGATATCATAATCACATGATACTGCATGGTAAGATCTGAAGAAGAGGAAAACATGATTGATAGTATTGACTATTGAATCATAAAAAAATGCAGTAAATAGGAGAATTTAAGGATCAATGTACAAGAATCCTGCTTCTTTTTACAAATGAGTGAAAAATAACTCATCTTGAAAGTCGGTCCATGCAATCTTAAAATGTGGCAGATCACAAAGGTTATGGGGGATTGCAAACATCATTTATGTGTGTTCTCATGCAAGTCTAACTTATGTCATCTTTGAAGCTCACTACATATGGAGAAATGGTGCTTATATAACATCATTTATGAAGACTGTTTATATGTTTATAGTGGGAATGCATGCCCCCATCTTCCATTAGAACTTTTAATATCTAAAAGTTTTTCTCCCCAAGTTTCAGTATCTGCTTAACGTGGTAAAGACTTGATGGTTGGTTAAGACTACTCAATAGCTTTAATCTATGAAAAACAATAAGCTAGATCATACTAGTCTACACCAAGTAGCCTCCTAAAATATATGGCAAACCCTGCATTAGCGCAAGGATCCCAACTAAACTTTCCTGAACCTGTCTTATCTGATATAAAACAAAATATTGCCCATCAGAATGATGAAATGGACAAATACAGCTAAAGCCAGAAAATCTCTAATTGCTTGCTTTTGCAAGTAAAAAAATATAAGATTCAGTTATCAGCTAAAGGCCACGATCAGGAATTTGATGTAAATTATCTGTGACCATTGCAGCAAAGGTGCACTGCCATTGTTTACATCTTTCCATTAATATATGCAAACCCAAAATAGTCTAATAGAATTCCTAGATTTTTCTACTAGGGTAAATGTACTACAGACTAGAGAACAATGCAAAGAGACTATGATTAAAGATTTTGCGTCATGAAAGTTTGGTGTAGTCGAAAAGTGAGGCAGCTTTCATCTCAGTCCTATGTGATGGCATCAAAATTGTAGTAGCTAAAATTATCTCATTATAAAGATATTGCTGTTATATAAATTTCACATGATTTTCCAACCTTTGATACCCTTTCCCTCAAAGAATGAAAAAGATCACTAGGTCTCAATAGAAAAAGATCACTATTTAATATCTTCAATGCAAAAACACTATTAGCACCACAGGCATC
>JAVJIF010006989.1:0-178333 GCA_038442645.1 Agave tequilana | reverse complement strand
CCGGGTAGTGAGCCTTTAGCCGGTGCCTCTCAAACCAGATGAACTTAGGGCACCAGGTGAGAAACATTCCCTCGGACTTAAGGACTCGAGTAAATAAGGCCACAAAATTAAAGGAGATTATTTTATTTTATCCACCACTTTAGGTATGAATAATCATGCTTTCCTTAGGCATAATTATCCAACTTCAATAAGTGATTTTTATATCATCATTTTTTTATGTATTTTTTATGACATTTTCAGTCTTTGTTTCAACCCAAAAATTGTGTAAGTGTGAAGTGCATAAATCTAAGGCAAAAAATTCAAGACCAAATTATCTTTCTAATCTTATTTTCTTATCCTAAAATTTAAATAAGATCTATTATTTTGACTCGGTTTAAAATGTCTAATTTTAAGTCTTTCTAATTCCTAAGATAATCTTAATTTTCTAAAAAATAAATCAAAGCTATTCTCTTATATCAAAAAGTTTTGTAAAAAGAAAACAAAAGAGTTTTATACAAAACAAAATTTTAAAAAAAAGTTCCTAAAAAAAATGTAAAAGAAAGAAAATTTAAACTAACTATGTTAGTAAATCCTTTCCCACTTATCTATCTCATGCATTATTCTCAATGCATCGTAAATGTGTATATACATGAAACACATACGAAGGGAAGAAATTACCTCAGGGTGGTGGCTCCAGTGGTTGTCTAATTGGGTCAAGCGTTGCTATCAATTAAGATAATGTGAAACTTGAAGGAACTCACCATGACCTCTCTAATATGACCCAATAAAAGAATTATTGAATGAATGGTCTTCTTGTAAAGTTTATCTCCATCTAATTTTTTAATTTTTAAAAAATAATTACTGAGTCATTTTCTTCAACAATCTTGTCCAACAATGAAGTATGACTTTGAAAGATGATTGTTTGGACTCAAATGGAATAAGAATAAAAACTGATACCGACTCAGGAAATTGACAAGATCAAGTCGAGATTCATAACGGGGAGTCAAAATTGGTTGAAAAATTAGGTCCCAAACTAAAGAATTGATGTTTACACACTTTCCCCATCAATGAAGTGTGATCATAAGATATTGGGATTCAATTTCACGGTATACTAGTACAGGATTTAATGTTACTCCAGAATAGAGAAAAAATCTGGTAAAGATTACCGGATTCATTATGAATCAAAAAGTGAAAGGGAATTACCAACTTGAGGTCAGGATCACTTTCAAACTCAAGTTCAATTTTGAGAAAAGGATAACTTGTCAAAATATCAAGATGGTTCTCAAATTTTGGGCAAGTTCAAATAGATGCATGAAATTGAATCTTGATTTTCATCCATAGAAGGAATGTGAATGGGTGAAATGATCGATTCAAGTTCAGGAATTATAGTAATCAAACTGACTCAAGACGTTACTTAGTTCAGGTAACACTACAGGAGTCGATATTGATTCAAGGATTGGACTCGAATCGCTAAATTGAAACACCGATTCACATTCATCTTCAAGTTTAATTTCAGGAAATAAATAACTTACGAAACTATCAAGAGGTCGATGTTGGTCAAGTTCAGGTTGATATGATGAAATTAAAGCTTGATTTTAAAAATGACATGATTCATGAGTCGTATGAACATTTGGTGGACATGATAAGTCAATCGTATTTTGCATTATGCACTCGGTCTCTTACACGATTCTATAATTTTTCCCGCAGTGATTTTCCTTGAGTCGTTCTAGAAAAGAACTACATGAATTTTGAAAATTTGGTGGACATGATGAGGCTACCATTTTTTTCAAATTGTTTTGGGCCTCTGTCACTTCTTCCAAACTCCTTTCCAATGATGATTTTTCTTCATTGATGGTTTAGGAAAAGAAGTATATGAATCAAAATCGGGGAGTGAATATTGTGGAAATTGTGGACAAGATGGTTGAAAATTGGACTCGGGGTAGGTGAATCCCCATGAACTCTGTGAAGAGTGATAATTATTTAAAAATTATAGTCATGGGATTGGGGATATGGGTCATATTGAGTCGGATAATCTTAATCCGGCATATATGGTCGGTTCATGTTGTACATAGCCGGGTTAGAGTTATCTGAGTCAAATGAGATCGGGGTGAAATATTAATTCATATTAGGATTTGAAAATTATTGTTGTTGAAATCCATATCACAATTTACAAAAGAGAAAACAAACAAATAAACAAACAAACAAACAAAAAGAAAAGAAAACAAGCCTATGCTAGGGTTAACTTAGACCTAAACGACTCCTAACTGGTTAGGCTGTCCATAGGAGGTATATTGTCAAAATCTGACCACGAGTTAATCGGCCAGGTAGGGGCAAGATCAGTGGGAGGTATCTGTGCCGGAGCAACGGGCCTAATTATGTCAAACTACTGTTCTTTGAGATTTCGCCTCTTAATCCCCAACCTTAGACACCGATTTGACAAGAGTCAACTTCTAACAACTTCCCCTTAGGTCAATCTCTTAAATGAGTCTGAGATGCCCTAAGTGCCAACGTCTAGCAAATTTTATTTAGGTTTGGGTTGCGTGAGTAGGGACGTGATTTTTGGGCTAAGGGAGGGTAATGACTTCCCCACCTTATGTGTCTTGAGTTTTGCCCTTAAGTTTAATTTGTGCAAGTGTGCAATATAGATAAGAATGAATACAAAAGCCGAGTAAATCACTGAAGTGTTTGTCTTAACTATATGCAATGCAATATGTACACCTCCATCAAGATCACAGCAACACAAGAACAAAATACAGTATATTGGAATGAAAATTGACACGTGCCTAGATGCAAATGTCTAAATCATTTAAAGCATCCAATTTTCGTATTTTAGTTCTTAAATTATTTACAATGTACAGGTAATATAAACAAAAGTTAGCAGCAGAGTATAAAAATATACAAAATTTACCTAAGCACACAAAGAAAGTGTGGACTTCTACAAGGCTAAAGCTTTAACCTGCACACCAAAAATAAAGAAGAAAAGTTAACAAAAATATGAAATCAAACCGTTCCCATCCTCGTCAACGATACCAAAATTTGATCGAGGGAAAACCGCACACAAAAAGTGTATGTTTTGCAATCAAAATTTAAAGTGTGTGTGCTTTAACTTCCTCGATACTTCGTTATAGCATAGAGGCTAAAATGAGTCAAATCCACAAGGACGGGAGGCAATAGAAGCTTACACGGTATGTTCATGTGTATATTAACGGTTCTTCAATATTTGAAAGAATCAAAAGAAAAGAAAACAAAGAATGGAAAAGAGAAATACGGTGAAACACGAAAAAGTGAGAACATAGAAGATAAAATGTTTGTGGTTTTTGAAAGTATTTCTAAAACAAAGTAAAAAGATAAAGAAAACTGATGGCTACTAACTACTAATGACTCCACTAATATGCTAACACCTCTTAGCGATAGTTGCCTCACATGTATCATTGGCAATCACTAGTCCTTGGTTCAAGAGCATTACAAAGAATGTCTCATATGTTAACTTTTACATCCAAATTCAACCAAGTGTAAGCTACACTCAAATCTTCAAAACCAGTAAGAGCAAGCATGAAATAAAGTAATGTTAGCTTATTAGAGATTTAGATGTTAGAGTGTTAGATCCATCATCATGAGCTATCAATGGCTCTTGCAAGAGTAAGGCCAAGTAGAGGCTATAGATTCATGTGGATTATCGAGAAAGAAATTAGCAAGTTAGCGGATAGTAGTTAGTTGCCATGAGAGAAAAATTAGTTACACATGTAAAAGAGATTAGAGAGAAGAAAATAAAGATAAGTTAAGAGAGCACTTTCATAGATTTTTCACCTTCTATTACAAGCATTCTTGCTTCCCAACATGTACCACTCTCTCTCACTATTACAAGATCTACAAGAAATGAAAAATACAAAGGAGGAAGAAGAAGAACACTGACCTAAACTACCCTAAACTACAAAATGGAGATAAAAAACTACCCTAAACTCTGCATATCTTGCTGAAGGAGAACCCCAGGGGTACTTATAGGCACCAGGGGAAAGGGGGCCGGGGGCAAACCCTGGCCCAAAGTACGGGCGCGGTCGCGCCCGTACGGCCATGGAAACGCGACAAAAGCCGCGAAAATGCGGCTCTTCTAGAGCCACACGAGCGGCTCTTCGGGCCGCGCGCTGTCCCGTCTGTCCCCTGTCGGCGTCAGCGCCCGATTTCTGTTTTTCAACGCCTGATTTTGACAAAACAGCTCTCCAAGGTCAATGGCTATATTATAGGCCTTTAATCACCCATTAAATGGTAATTTAGGCTCTTCTTCTTCATTGCACACCCATGGACTTAGAAACATGCAAAAGAGGTATTATTAGCAGAATTTAACATTAAATAAATTAAAGATGTGGGTATAAAATATACAGTTTTAGAAACTAATCACAGCCAACGATGAAGTATCTCCATGGTCTTGCACCATCAATTAGACTATCCATGAGTGCCAGGCGGGTGTTGGGGTTGCCAACGTAGAGCTGATTGTACCTAAACTGACGAACAATGGCTCCAGGTAGTACACGTCCCAGCAATGATATACCAAGTGAGATGGCCTAATACTCACCACCAACCATTTGAATATACTTTGCCCATGAGAAGATACCCCATCTCTGACATTGTGGAATTCTTCCCATACCTGGCGCCTGGAATGTAAGGGAAACACTGGAAGAAACTATAAACGTTGTAGCCGCGGATCAACTTTCGACCCCTTCTACATACTTTTTCTTCCCATTCAAAATTCTCGAAGCGTCGGAGAAGCGCAAAGCGGACACCCTCTGGCATTCTCCATATTTAAGGATAGCGGGACAATGAAAGGAAACCATGCCATCAAATATGTATAGGGAAACTCCACCCTAGGACAACTTCCATCGCGGGTTGGATTTGCCCCTTCCCTCTCTTGGTAGCTGGTGGCTTGCAAAAAGATTTCATCAATGCCCGGAGATCTCGTTGGACACAGCAGACCATGGCGGGGAGCATTCCGATGGGTTTGCCATGAGCGAGCTGAACGGTAAGGAAAAGCACCCATGACAGGATTCCATCATGCAGAGGAGATGGAACCACATATTTCTTCAGCCAGACAGATAAGAAACCAGCAAAAAGAGCTCTCCTGGACATAGGTTTGCTCACTTGGTGGAAACTATTGAACCTATTACCTTTTTTCATAAATGTCATCATCCTGATCCAAGATGACATCTCTGTGTCCACTTTGTGGCCATCACCCAGGCAATACCTTCATCCGCTATCAGAAATTGAACCTTCTCCCGAACATCATCCAGAACTGGAAATAAATAGTCTGTCAAAACTTTCATCCGTTAGCGATCCCTCGGGCGTTGCGAACATCGAGACAGATGTAAAAAATGACACATCAACTCTCGATATGTCTCAAACAAAGCTGGATCATCCTTCTCCAGCTGCTCCAATTCCATCGCACAAGGGAAATTCTTCTCGTATGGCAGCGAGCCCATCGGGAGATTGGACACTTCCCACATGTTGTGTAGCTCCATCCCCAACTCGCCGATAGGAGTGAAGAATGTTCCCGAAGCTGAGCAGTACAGCTCAAAGATGGCAAAGAAGTTGGGCACGCTTATATCGATTCCGTAACAGGTTGACCTAACCGCCTCACAGAGTCCGAGCTTCTTCAAATCTGCATTGAAATGCTTCAAGACATACAACATTAGGTCTCTCCACCATGGCTTTTGAGCAGAATGTACCCAATTTGGAGCTCTAAAATCTGTCGTCGGGTAGTTGTCGTGAACCCTGACGAACTGGTTGACCATCACGGGTTTTCCCCAACTGAAATGTGATTAGTCTCTAAAATTGCATATTCATACCACATCTTCACATTTATCTAATATTAAATTCTGTTAATAATACCTCTCTTGTATGTTTCTAGGTCCATGGTATGAAATGAAGAAGAAGCCAAAATCTCTTTAATTGGTGATTAAAAGCCTATAAAAATAATCATTGATCTTGGAGGTTGGTTTTGTTAAACTGGGTGCTCAAATCCAGGATCCAGAAGGTACAACCGTTAAGGGGTTAAGTGATAATGCACAGCAGGCGGCGCTGCGCGCGCCGTCCTACTGCAGTCGCGAAAATGCAGCTTTTACCACATTTTCTCGGCAGTACTGGCACCATTGTGCCAGTACTTTGGGCTAGGGATTATCCCCCTGGCCCCTTTCCTCCTGATGTCGATAAATATCCCCTTGGTATTCTGTATTGGGAGAAATCTAGAGTTAAGGTTTTCTTCTTCATGTTGTAGTTTTAGGGTAATTCAAATAGTTGTTCTTCTTCTTCCTTCTTTATATTTTTCATTTCTTGTAGATCTTGTAACATGAAAGAGAGTGGTACATGGATGAAAAGTAAGAGTACTTGTAATGGAAAGTGATAATCTATGAAACGTTCTCTCTTTATCTCTCCTTGTTTTCTTCTCTCTAACTCCTTTTACATGTTTAGCTAATTTTCTCTCATGACAACTTGCTACTAACTACTAACTTGTTACTTAATAATCTACATGAATATAATATCCTCTACTTGGCCTTGCTCTTGTAAGAGCTATTGATGGCTCATGATGATGGATTCCAACACTCTAACATTCTACTCTCTAAAAAGCTAATATTACTTTATTCCATGCTTGCTCTTGTTTAGTTTTGATGACTTAAGTATAGCTTGCACTTGTTTTATTGGGTTTGGATGTGAAGTTATCTTATGGGTCATACTTTGAAACGTTCTGAATCAGGACTAGTGATGACGAAGAATACATGTGAGGCAACTATCACTAAGAGGCTAGCATAGTTAGTAGCCTTGAGTTTTCTTTCCTTATTTACTTTGTTTTAGATATATCTCAAAAATCACAAATGCCCTCTCTTCAATGTTTCCCACTTTTTGTTTTCACCGTACTCTTCTCTTTTCATTCTTTGTTTTCTTTTTTTTTATTCTTTAAAACATAAAAGAAACTTTAACACACGTAAACATACCGGTAAAACTTCTATCGCTTTCTGTCCCTGTGGATTCGACCCGTTTATCCTCTATGCTATAACAGATGTATCGAGGAAGCCAAAGTACACACTTTTAACTCTTGAATTCAAAATAACACTTTTTGTGCATGATTTTTCTCCAATCAGAATATCTTGACCTACTTCCTTAGGATGCAGACCAAGCACGCTCTGAGTGGGACCAGACCGACTGTAATCAAGGGGTGTTAAAATTCCCACATCAACTGAATCTGTGGACCAGGTCACAGACCATTTCGTCTTCGTGGGCGCCATCACCGATTGGAAGAACGAGAGGGGAAAGTGTCGCTTGCTTGACAGTATATAATACTTCTCATCCTCGATCGTAAAAATCCACTGACCCCACCCTCCCCGGCAAAAAGTTGTTGGTCAGTGTCGGGTGACGCATCCCCGCATGAAATCCAGCTTCCTGTACACCACCATGTTGTAATCTTTAAGTGGGGCGGTGGTCAAAATACTTCTCATGACGCGCTCATCGGTAAGCTCCTATCGCTAAAGAGTGAAGCCTGCCCCTGAAATTGAAAGTGTATACTCTCATCCGTTCCTCTTACAGATCCGAATAGACTTTTGGTCGGACTGGGAGCGTAGTGCACTGCAAAAAGGGCAAAAACAAGCATGTTAGCATCTGAAAAGAAAGAAAAACAGAGCATGCAAAAGCTCTCAGGTCTTAGCTACACCCAAATAAGCTAATTTCGCCTCCACTCTAGCACCCACATCAGGTATATATGATCCTTCTTCTCCTAGGAGAAGGGGATCACTCCCCTAATTCTCAGATCACATACCACACCACTAGGCAGTCTCCTATGCTAGTGCACAACAATACCCGCGGTTGTGCTCTGCGCTGTCCATCCTCCCACCACACTAACAATTATCCATTAATGGTCCTTCCTACCACACCCACAGTTGTCTTCTGTGTGGCACCTCTATCCATTACCCTGGCAATTGTTCTCTGCGGTCTTTCATTTCCATTCCACCTACCAATTCTCACGCCTGAGGGTCTTAGGTCTGAAATCACCTAGAGGGGGGTGAATAGGTGATGGCTATATGGTAATGGCAATTATGCGGAATTTAAAAAAATTAACTCTAAACAATTATCACAATACAATATTTCTTGCAAGTAAAAGACAATGTAAAATTGCAAGTAATAAAAGAGATAGAGTTAGAGAAATTTGAGCAAACGCAAACACGCCGATATGTTTCCGAGGTTCGAGCCACGCTCTACTCCCCCCTTCACACTTGAAGGATTTCCACTATTGAGGATCCCACCGGATCAACAATACAGGACAAACACTTGTCCGTCTCCCGTGATGACACTTCACCACCTTGAGCACACTAGCTCGCCTTGAGGCCGATGCCTCTACAACTTCACTCAATTACAATGGAAGTGATCACACTTGACCACTTTACAAAAGAGCTCACTAAGCACAATCCTAGAACCAAATAATAGACTTAGAGTATGGGATTGTGTAGTGCAAAACTAGAGGGAAGTAGAGGAATAGGATTACAAGATGAGTGTCTAGAAATTTAGGCCTTTGAGAGAAAATCTTGTCTAAAGGAAAACTTAGAAATCTTTTGAAAACTCTTGTAAAAATGCACTTGATAGCTCTAAAATCATTAGTCATATCATATGAAGTGACCACCTATTTATAGGGGTCAAAACAGCCTAAGAAATCTGTTGGAATCAAATCCCAAGTCAAAAACTGTCAGAAAATATAGCTGTTGGAATCTGTCAGAGATTCTGACAGCGGTCGGTCGACCGGCCGGTCGACCGACAACGGTCAAAAATATGGCCGTTGGGGTCATCGGTCGACCGCCCGGTCGACCCAATTGGAGCGAGAGTTGGGTCCAGAATTCGTCGACTGGTCGGTCGACCGACACACACTTGCACAGTTTTGTGCATGTCGGTCGACTGGTCAGTCGACCGGTTCCTGACAGTTCTGAAAAATCAGAACTGCCAGAACCTGAAATGCTGGGTTTTGGGTTTAAGGTTTTGGTCAAATGTTTTGGCACTTGTAAAACACTAGAGTATGAGCATATGTCATAGCTCTATCAAAGTGAAATATGTTGATATAAATCTATTTGACAAAAACTTATTTTTCCAAATATTTTCTTTTCAAAAGAAAAATCTAACTTGAAAAACATGTTGGATCTAAATCAGGTAAGAAATGATTTTTGAAAAGCAGGCCTTTTGAAGTCTAGAACTTAAATAGAAAGTGTGTGTAGTGTAAATCCCATAACTCTATTTCTACTATCTAGTTTGACAAAATATCTAAAATGAAAATAAACAAAACACAAATCTTGAATTCTTTAGCAAAGTCTTGATTTGTTCTTGATCTTTTCTTCAACGCATATTCCCGAAGCTTCCTATGTGCTTTAGCTTGGGAAAGCAAATGTTGGGCGAACTCCAAATGTGTGAGTCTTTTAGTGGAGTCGTCAAAAACTGTTCTTGAACCTGAAATACTTTTAAACAAGATTATTAAATACATAACTAAATATGTTTTGCTATCATCAAAATAACCGGGATAATGGCCTTTGGGCCAACAATCTCCCCTTTTTTGATGATGGCAACACATATGTAGTTATCACAAAATATTTTGGGTAGAGTCTTCAAATGAAGCTCCCCCTCAACACAAGCATATATAAAAAATCATACTCAGGCATAGTGATAAAAAATTAAACATCACACATCCATGCCAATCACAACATATCAACTACTCATGTCATATCATAGATAAGGAAATAAGTCTCATACATGACATAAATACATACCACACAAGATACATGTCCACAACACAGAAATAAAAGGTGTCCAACACAACAAAATAAGTCAAGTACATAACAAAATAACAAAGTTCACAAAATATCTCTCTCTAAAATCTCTCCCCCTTTTGACATCATCAAAAGGGAAGGTCACTCTGCACTGCCAGCACCGCGTCATCATCCTCATCGTCGTCGTCCTCGGAAGAAGACTCCGCAGCCACCATCGTCTGGTCACCATCAGCATCAGACTTGGAAGAGGAAGAAGAGTCTGCCCCCTCAGAATCATCAGCATCAACTCTGGGTCGTGGTGGCACAGTAGAAGAAGGAGCTCTGGCTGGAAAAGGAGGACCTCTGGAGGGAAGAGGACGAGAAATGGTCGTGGGATCAGGTGGAGCCATATTGAACTTCGTATAGAGACCCTCAAGTTGTGAGTCCATGTATCTCATGGAATCAGCAAAATAAGTCATGTCTGTACGAAGTCCCTGATACCGTGCATCCATCTCAGCACGAAAAGCAGTATCTCCTGCTCAATCCAGGCCTGATGTGCCTCGATCTGAGAGCGTACTGCAGATGAAATAAGAGACTCTAAATCTGAAGGTGCAATGGGTGCAGAAGAAGAAGAGGATGGTCCTGGAGCTGGAGGAGGAACAGGAGGGGGAATAGGAGGTGCTTGTCTCCGCAGCTGGGCTTCCATCCTTTTCAGGAGAGTCCCATCAATGTTAGGTGAAGGATTATCATACTCAACAGAAGAGAGATCAAAATCTAAGGCCTTGAGAATACGGGTAATCAGCATGCCATAAGGCAAGCTTCTCCCGGACAGACGGATTTGTTCAGAAGCCATGTGTGATGCAATGAGACGGGGTACATCAATTTTAATGCCTCGCAGAAGGCAATAAATGATAAGAGGAACAGGACCCCTAGCATGGCTGAATTCGCCAGATTTTGGGAGAAGGTTATTGAAGACAATCTTGGCTAGACTTGAGATTGTAGAGTATACCTACTTACAACCTCGTTCCTTACCAAGCCGGGTTGTTATCCCCGTGAAGTAAAGTGGATGCGGTGAGTGCAGACTCACCCTCCGGAAATTCTCCAAAATCCTGTAAATCATTGGAATAAACATCAACTCCACCAGGGGAGAGATGTAGGATACTAGCGAACTGTCAAGGTTGAGCTTGATATCCCTACCTAAGACTCTGGTATAAAGAGTGTCCCCTTCAAGAGAAATGTTTGTATAGAAGTAGGGCATGAGGGGTGAGTACACTTTCTCTCTAATGGTCACAAACCTCTCTAAAGAGTTGTTATGCATGAAACGGGCAATGTCCAGGTGTTCAAGGTCTTGGAAGACAACAAATCTTCCAGAAATGAGATTTCTCTTGGACAAATTGATATACCTATGCTCAGCAACCTCATTAACAAAGGGGTTTTTAGGTTTAGGAACATGGGAAGAGGGTTTAGCAGGAGCCTTGCCCTTTTCAGATCTAGTTCTCTTAGAGGTAGACATTTTTGAGAGTAAAGATGTGATTTTTAGGTTAGGGCTTGATCTAGATACTAGGAAACCTAAAGATCTTGACAAATAATGGAAGAAATTGAAGCAAGAGATGATCAACAGCAAGAAAGATTTGATTTTTACCTTGGAGAAGAAAACTGAAACCCTAATACTCCAAATCCTGAAATACTCCAAATCCAGCGGTTGAAAAGCCTTGAAACTGAAGATCCACAATCTAAAGGAGGATTATGAAGTGGGTTTTTGAGGGATTTAAGATCGGAAGAAGGATTAAAAAGTTAGAAAATTTTTGGAGTGGAGAGGAGTCGGGTTCGTCGCCAGCGAGTGAGAGAGAGAGAGAGAAAAAACGAAATATAAAGCAGATTCCCGCGTGTTCCCGATGCCCGGTCGACTGCCCAGTCGACCCAGAGCAAACCGAGAGCTCTGTAAGTTCAGACGGTCGACTGGTCGGTCGACTCGGCAGATACAGAGAGCTCGCGGTGACAAGTCGGTCGACTGGGGTTAGGGCCGGTTCGACCGGTTTTGTCTGAAAACCAGCAAACAGATTCTGTTAAAAAAAATTTTAGAAGAAATTATAACAAATAAAATATGTTAATATTATAACATACAGGAATACATCAATCAGTTTTAAATCTTCATTTAGATTATTGCATCAACAAAACTTCACACAAGAAATGTTTTAATTTTTATTTTACATATTTAAACAAAGATATAAAGATGTTGAAGCCGAATACCCAGTGACGGGTTCTGAACTTCATCCTCTTGATTCCTCTTGAATGAGTTGAGGTGCGCAATTGCCATCTTTAAGGTATTTGTTTAACAAGAAATTTTGATTATTAATTTATACTTTTGAAAAATAGTATATACATATAGATACAAAAAAAATATGGACATGTGGACAAATATGACATATGGCGTAAAAATAAAAAGATATGAAAATTAACGCAAGGCATGTACACAACATGATAGAAATGTAGTTCTATATAAGCATGTATCAATGGAATACAAAGGCAAACTATCAATTCTATACACATGTATACATTACCAAAAATCAACAACTATTATAAAATGGAGATGTTACCAATTTAAGGGCAATCTCCAAAATAGGTGCCTCCACGATAGCGATGCAAGCTAGATTTGAACTTTGAGCTTAGTTGCATCTACCACCCGGGCACCGTCTCCCCCTAAGTCTTGGAGGAAGTAGATCCACCTGTGTCACCTACATTTGGAGGATCTTTTGGTACCCAAATCTTTGAGGGTCCTTTAGGGTTAGTACCGGGGCGAACCCAACATATTTATTCTTAACATTATTTTTAGCATAACAAAATTTTTCTAAATGGCCTTTGCGGCCACAATGAGTGCAAACATAAGTTCTACCATTTCTATACATGTATGCATGCTTGTGAGTGTGAGCATGTTTCCGTGCATGTGTATGAGCATGTTGTGCATGTTTCCTTGGGGTATTCCCTTAGGAAATTTAGAAGCTATCTTTTTCAAATCAAATGCACATTTTTAAGTGTGGAGTCCAAAGCATCAACCACGCTTTTGGATCTCAACAAAATCATTTTATCTATTGAAACTATGGGGGTTTTACCCTTATTTGCAAGTTTATATTTATCAAAATCATTTTTCAATTTTTCAAAAGAGCTAGATAAAACATCCTTTTCTTTAACAACTATTTCAACTTTATGTTTTAAAGCTTCATTTTCTTTTTTAATTTCTTATTTTGAGATTGGGAAATTTCATACCTATTTGCAATTCTTCAAAAAATTGTGCAAGTTCATCCATAGTTAACTCATCCTCATCTAAAGAGTTTTCTAGAGTTACCTTTGGTGCATCCTCCCCATGTGCCATGAAACACATGTGCGCGGCGTCGACTTCCTCTTCGGATTCCGACTCCGTGTCATCCCAAGTAGCCACCATGGCCTTCTTCTTTCTTTGCCCGTTCTTGGATGTGGTCGCTTGTAGAGCGGGCAATCGGCAATGAGGTGACCGATCTTCTTGCAATGAAAGCAAGGACCGGGCTCCTCTCTTTTTCTTTCAAATCTCCCTTGAGGTTTCCCTCGCCGGAAATTGCTTTGTCTTCCCCTTCTTGTAGAACATCTTGCCCACCTTCCGGATGAGCATGGCGAAGTCTTCATCGCACTCGTCCGATGAATCATCCTCGTCTTGAATTGTTGGAGCGGCTTTGAAGGCTATTGATTTCTTCTTGGGTGCCTCCCTTTCTTCTCGTACCTTCATCTCCATCTCATGTGTTTTGAGATTGCCGATGAAGCCGGAGAAGTCCATCTCCTCTTTGTCATTTAACTCTTTGAGGGTTGTCGCCTTGACTTCCCAAGCTTTGGGAAGAGCTCGAATCACCTTCCTTATCTTTTGATCGTTGTCAATCTTGTCGCCTAAGGAAGAAAGAGCATTTGTTATTTTTGTAAAGCGAGTGAGCATGTCATCAGCTCTCATTATCAATCATGTAAAAATCTCATATTGAGAACGTAACAAGTCAACTTTTGCTCTCTTGACTTGTGACGTTCCCTCATGAGTCACAATAAGCATGTTCCAAACTTCATATGCCGATTTACAATTAATGATGCGTGCAAGGTCATCTTCATTAAGTGCTTGTGTTAATGCATATTGTGCCCTAGCATTTGCTTCATAGTCCTTGGTGGTATCCTCGGACCATGTCTTCTCATCACTAGTGGGTTCAATGAAATCTTTGGTGATGGACCTAGCTACCCTAACTCCTAGGGATTTTAAGAAAAGGTTCATCTTGACCTTCCAAATGGGGAAGTTCAAGCCATCAAACTTGGGTGGGGACTTAATGCTTGAGATCTAGAGATGCCATGTATGATGAATAGAATGCACAAAATATAATGAATGCAACAAATGTATATAGCCAACTAAAGGATCTCCCTAAGGTTGTTAGACCAAATCTAGGGTTAGGCTCTGATACCAATTGAAATCACTAGAGGGGGGTGAATAGGTGATGGCTATATGGTAATGGCAATTATGCGGAATTTAAAAAAATTAACTCTAAACAATTATCACAATACAATATTTCTTGCAAGTAAAAGACAATGTAAAATTGCAAGTAATAAGAGATAGAGTTAGAGAAATTTGAGCAAACGCAAACACGCCGATATTTTCCGAGGTTCGAGCCACGCTCTACGTCCCGCCTTCACACTTGAAGGATTTCCACTATTGAGGATCCCACCGGATCAACAATACAAGGACAACACTTGTCCGTCTCCCGTGATGACACTTCACCACCTTGAGCACACTAGCTCGCCTTGAGGCCGATGCCTCTACAACTTCACTCAATTACAATGGAAGTGATCACACTTGACCACTTTACAAAAGAGCTCACTAAGCACAATCCTAGAACCAAATAATAGACTTAGAGTATGGGATTGTGTAGTGCAAAACTAGAGGGAAGTAGAGGAATAGGATTACAAGATGAGTGTCTAGAAATTTAGGCCTTTGAGAGAAAATCTTGTCTAAAGGAAACTTAGAAATCTTTGAAAACTCTTGTAAAAATGCACTTGATAGCTCTAAAATCATTAGTCATATCATATGAAGTGACCACCTATTTATAGGGGTCAAAAACAGCCTAAGAAATCCGTTGGAATCAAATCCCAAGTCAAAAACTGTCAGAAAATATAGCTGTTGGAATCTGTCAGAGATTCTGACAGCGGTCGGTCGACCGGCCGGTCGACCGACAACGGTCAAAAATATGGCCGTTGGGGTCATCGGTCGACCGCCCGGTCGACCCAATTGGAGCGAGAGTTGGGTCCAGAATTCGGTCGACTGGTCGGTCGACCGACCCACACTTGCACAGTTTTGTGCATGTCGGTCGACTGGTCAGTCGACCGGTTCCTGACAGTTCTGAAAAATCAGAACTGCCAGAACCTGAAATGCTGGGTTTTGGGTTTAAGGTTTTGGTCAAATGTTTTGGCACTTGTAAAACACTAGAGTATGAGCATATGTCATAGCTCTATCAAAGTGAAATATGTTGATATAAATCTATTTGACAAAAACTTATTTTTCCAAATATTTTTTTTCAAAAGAAAAAATCTAACTTGAAAACATGTTGGATCTAAATCAAGGTAAGAAATGATTTTGAAAAGGCCTTTTGAAGTCTAGAACTTAAATAGAAAGTGTGTGTAAGTGTAAATCCCATAACTCTATTTCTACTATCTAGTTTTGACAAAATATCTAAAATGAAAATAAACAAAACACAAATCTTGAATTCTTTAGCAAAGTCTTGATTTGTTCTTGATCTTTTCTTCAACGCATATTCCCGAAGCTTCCTATGTGTTTTAGCTTGGGAAAGCAAATGTTGGGCGAACTCCAAATGTGTGAGTCTTTTAGTGGAGTCGTCAAAAACCTGTTCTTGAACCTGAAATACTTTTAAACAAGATTATTAAATACATAACTAAATATGTTTTGCTATCATCAAAATACCGGGATAATGGCCTTTGGGCCAACAAGGTCGATATTACACGGGTACTCAACCTTGAAATGTATCTTTTCTTGTGTGTGCTTACAGAGGTATCATCCGAAAAGCGCCCAAATCACTTTTTGTGGGTTCAATCCACGGTGAACTGGTTTTATCCACCACATTTGTGTTAAAAAAACATTATTATTAATTCTCACCACAACTTTCGAGTTATAGTGCAGTGGTAGAGACTTTAATTATTATGAAATTAAAGCAATCCAATTTCTTTTTTCACTTGACATGCATTTAAATAGCGAACTAAAAATAATGCTGATATGCAAAAACTCAAGCGTTGACCCATAAAATAGATACAGTAGTAGGGATTTAGAAACTTTAAATAAGAGGCCCATAAAAAAAAAAAAAAAAAAGTTGTATGGACTTTAATAAAACTTGATAAGAAGGCTTTATTTTACATTGCATGATTTACAGTTAATTAAAAGTTCTTAATTGATTAGAATTAAACTAAATAATGAACTATTAATAAATATAAAAAGTATAATTTCATAGAAATTAAAGATTAATGTAATAGTGTTTACCTAGAGTAAGTTAGAATTCTTAATTGACTGAAACTGACTAATAAATCTTAATTAATTAAGAAACTAAAAATTCAGAAAAGTTTGTAATATAGAAATTGAAGTGATTATTATTATTTGAAGAGATTAATAATTATTATTGTTAATCAAAAATTTGAAAAATTTTTCTCACCCCCTTTCTCATATCCTTGCAGACAAGGAGGTTAAGACTTGTGATCTCTCATGTGGAAAGTAAATGTCATAATACTTGAGCTAAACTTAAAGAGCTTTTGAAGACAAAATTTTGATTATTTGAGTGTTGAGTTCTAAAAAGTTTCCTCGCACTAGAACATAGCGACCCCTTTCAAAAACTAAGATCTTTCATGATTTATTTTATATCTTGAACAAACATCATAATCTGTTCTTATAAACATAAGACCTCTCATTTTTCAATCCAACTATTTTTCTAAGAAGCTAAATCTCAGTGACTAATTTTTTGTAATTTAGTAAGGAAATCATGTTAATGAAGGCACGGAACCCATCATAGAGGAAAAGTGTGTGCGTGTATTTCAAGTCATTCAATATTATAAGGGTGTTCTTTTTCTGCACGTAAGAAAATGCGATAAATTCTTACAAAATACTAATACTACCAGATGGTTTTCTACAATTTATTTCCTGTGTTTATGTTTGCTTCCCGAGCTTTCCATTAAGCTCTGACTAATTTCATGAACGTGCTCTACACGGGCAAAGTGCAGGGGTCCCACACAACCCGCAGGAGAGCAGCGGGCCCTACCGCACGTGACTGACTGACCGATCTACTGTGGGACCACCAAGCGGCAATTTGATGGTGGGGCCACCACACGCAAGATCCCTAAACCTGATAATTGTGATGGTGACTGCTTCTTCTCTAGGGGTGCCATCGGATCGGATACGGATCGGATATTACCTCTACCATATCCATATCCGCACCCAACCTTCGGATACGGATACGGATACGGATATTGGCGGATGTGAAAAAATGATATCCGTATCCGTCAAAATCGGATATCAGATACAAATCGGATATTAGTAGATCGGATGCGGATACTAATCGGATATGTTAAAAATGGATATGGTTAAAGATAAATTAAACAGAAAAACTTATATTACTTTTTATCTCATCTACTACAATATTAAATGTGATACATACTATGATATTATTGTGTACATATCAATACATTCATCGTATTCATTGTCATTTGACTTCTATAACAATAGATTACACGTCCTCCGGTGCTAAATGCCGATTCGGATGACATGGTTGATGTCGAAATACTCAAAATATCATGTGGTGCTCTTGCAAGAATCGAATACTTTTCACTATTACTTTTTCACCAACTCAAAATATCAAAATTTAATATCTTATTCCATTGAAGAATAGTCTTCTCCATACCGATATCATTATGAAGCACGCAACATTCGGATATCGGATCGGATACGAATAAGATATTACTTTTACCATATCCGTATCCGCACCTACCTTTCGGATACGGATACGGATACGAATATTGACGGATGTGAAAAAATGATATCCGTATCCGGATTGGAGGCGGATTCGGATGCGGATATCCGCGGATAATCCGTATCCGGTGGCACCCCTATTCTTCTCCCAATGGTTACTCCTCAATGTCGGCTGCATGCTGCAGATCTCTCTCTCCCCTCTCTTTAAGACTTTTAGAGCAGAAGCCTTTCACATGTGGCACTTGGAAACTTTTGTAAGTGGGTAGGGGCCATGGCCATGCAAATTCCAAAAAGCTCCACCCTTTAACTTTCCCTTGCTTGTCACTCAGCTATTCATCTACTATGAGGACAAGGTTCATTGTCCAAATTATATATATAAAGGAAGACCTAGCTAGGCCTATAAGTGTGCTTGACTGCATAGCAATGGATCTTTTTTGACCATTGGTTGAATGAAAAAGGTGGGGTTTCTTCTTCCAACCAAGGTACATTGAGGATATGTAATGTGTGTGTTGATCAGTACATGTTGATCACTGTACTGCAGTACTGGTAAAAGCTTGGATGTCTTTTAAATTTTTGTTAGAGTAATTTGAAGACATTTGAATATATATACGTGTGTGTGTGTGGTGTGTGTGTTACAATTTTTGTTGGATACACTTGTTGGATTCTCTTTTGGATACTTCTATATATATCCTACATGTATTGGATCTAATCAACAATTAGATATGGATGTTTAATGGATTTTTTTAGGATTCGCAAGTTCAATTAAAATTGATTATTCTTCGAGTAATCAACTTGATATAAATGATGTTGGGATTTGAGTAGAACAAATAGTCCCCATCGGCTAGACGGGGGATGATTTTGGGTATGTAAGATTTGGGTAACTCCAACCAAAAGGCTAGTCTTTTGGGATGATGCCAAGTTCTTCAAATGAAATAATTTAATGAAAATTATTTCATTAAATAATAAGATAATCATGAATACATATATAAATATATAAATAATATTATTTAGTTGTTGTATTGACCATGTATCCATATTGGTGAATTTTGGGGGACAAAATATTTGCAAAGGAATGTGTATTGGAATTTCGTATACAATATATAGTTTGTATGAACTAAAGATTTAATATTGCCTTTTCTCCATCCTGAAAAGAACTACAAACTCAAAAGAGAAAAGAAAAAGAAATTAAAAATCAATTTTTTTTACTATAAAATTAAATATTACTCTCAACTCTCATCACAATGAGTTTAGTCAGATTTACAAGTTGAAGGATATATGCTGCGTGCAATCAATCGTAAACCAGTAAACGGTGATTATATATTAATAAACAAGGACATGGTTTGGTGGATTAATTTCCATATGTAGACGACTCATTGTGGCCTAAAAAATTGGAGGGATCGCTTCTCTAGCCAGCTCAGCAGAGGTGATGGTCGTGGCTCATACTACATTTCCGATCGCATATAAGAAAAAGAAATGATATTGATTTTTTTTTTCATATTTCCTATTTGAATCTAGACTAATAACAAATCTTACATTTATTATTTAATTTACTCTAGAAAATTCTATTTATCACTGTTAGGTTAATCTCAGTGGTTACGATGTCTGTCCAAATCTGAGGGGTGGGGTTAGGCATGCCATGCCCTTTGATCCCTTTGCAGCAAATCTCACAAGGGAGCCGGGTGTGTGGTCGCCATCCATCCTCTTTTTTTTTTTTTTTTAAACAGAGTTATCTCAGAGGGCTTACAATCACTTTCAAGGTTAATCTTTTACACATCATAATCTGATTCTTTCGTCTGTGATGAAAAATTTCAAAGCATAGCCTTCTTCAAAAAATGTCACTCCTTATGAGAGTCGAAGTGACACTTGTGTTAAAGAGAAAACCCAATGATCTACCGATGAGTCACGTGAGTATTGACTCATGCAGACCTACTCGCCAAAGAATGCTCAGGTGACACAATTAGCACAATGGCATTCTTCGGTGGGTCTGGATGGCGACAACACACCCGCTCCCGGTACTTGGTCTGGGTCCCACTCCCCATGTGTTGTGAATTCGAGGGGACAAGCGATTGGTGGTCACTCTCTCCCCCATAATGATTTTAGGAGTTGGGCTACGCTTTGAAGCCTTGAGCCTGCTCCTACTCTTTTAGGTGTCATTTGACAAGAGATTAATAAAGGGTTAAAAGAGTTTATTCTCTTTTTAATCTATCAAGCATAAAAAAAAAAAAAAAAAATGAATGAATAACTTAATCTTTGCTACATAAAAATAAATAAATAAGAATTTAGATACCCATATTAAAGCGTTAAGAAAAGTTAACCTCCAAACTAAAGAGTGAAAAAAATCTACCTCCCTTGACGGATTAAGAGTTAACTCTTCTATTTGTATAAGAATTTATTAATAATTTCTCTCTCCTAACCAAACTCTCACACGTGCAGAATATTATCCTAATTTTTTAATAACGGGTTAAATAATTTAACCCTTCTTTTTATCTCTTTTCTTATGAGGGGTTATCTAATCTAACCCACAATCTTAATCTCTCTTCTGTACCCTTTTGTCAAACGAAGCCTTGTCGCTAAAAATGAGATAATTAGTGATGAAGAAGAGGTATTTGCATTATTTAGCAATGGAAAGTTCAACTTTTAACATTCATCTAATAGGACTTAACGGTTGAAATTCATTTCAAAAATAACTATCATTATACTTTTAATATATTGCAATGGTCACTGTTTTTAACTTAAAACAATTATAAAATGTTCATAAAATAATGAACGTTTTTAATAACTGAAATCCTGGTAATTATATCTATAACCTCCTTAAGTTACGCATAATCATTTACTTTATACTTTTCTTCATCAATCACGAGAAGATTGAAGTAGAGTATCCTTTTACATTTATAATTATCGATTTACCGTGAGATAGAATCTTGTAATTTCTCCGCAAGGAGATGCAAAAGAATAAATATCACAGCTAATAATTTTCTGTACACAAACAACAAAGAGGTTTTTTTTTTTTTTAATCTTAAATTTTTGTAGTTGAATACATGAATTTTGTTCTTTTATTTTTCTTATCAGGCTTTTTCTCAGTTGCATGCCTATCTCAACAATACCCATCCAAATTATCCATTGTTCTGCTAATTTAGATTCTATCAATTTTTTTTTTAAATTGACATATTTATTGGTTTCTGTTGTCAATGTCTAAACCATCTCAATTAATTATCTGTCATTTTGTCCTCTCAAAGGAAGTAAAATCGACTCCTAACAAATACACTAATTTCTTATCGTATCCTTGTGTGTGTATTGTCACTCATCTGGCTCCTCAGCTTCACATTTCAACTACACTTATTTTTCTGAACATGTTATTTTTTAGCTGTGCAGTATTTTGATCCAAAATGCTGAAGGTTGGTGTGATGGGTAATGAAGAGTAAAATAGTAAAAGGGGAAGATTCAAGGTTTGAATCTTGAGGCTGCACCCAACTCAGTCCATGCCTTGTTCCTCAAGAGATAAATTACATTCTACTAGTAATTTACGTTATCCACGTGACTGCATGTTTGCATGTGCTGATGGATGGCTAAGAGCTGCATGTGAAATCTGGGAGTGCAGTTTTCTTTCTATTTGGTGTTCGTATATTTATATTTATTCAGTAGATATGATACAATCTTCACTCTTTTCTCCACCTTCTTTGAGTGGTAAAAATGCATTCTTTTTGCCATAACTAGTTGTCTTGTATGGGCTTTTTCATTGTCATGCAGGTCTCTTGCTCTAGTTTGGATTATTATACTTGTTTTTATTTGATTTTCACCTTTAGTTGTTGTTGGCCTTCTTTTTGGGTCACGTCTCTCCGAAAATGTTTTTCAAGTTAAGAAACTGACCCAAGTGAGACGACCCTTAAACTTCTCCTTCAACAATAATTTTTTCAAAAAGAAAAAAAAATGAAATTGCTTAGCTCTTTTCTAGTAAGGCCAAAGTCATCTATTGCTTTCTTCTTGTCAATAAAATTGTTTGGTTGTATGGAAGAAATGTTCACTCAAGTCAATAGATTATATATTTATCTCTTCCACTGAAAACAAAGTGACTTCTGTATGCATATATAAGTTGGGGGAAGGAGTTGCACAAAGGACTTCAAGAGAAAGGAATTGTAAACTTTCCTTTCAATAATAATACCTTCATGTCACAGTTTGTGGCAGCACCTATAAACTTTAGGATATGATGGACTACTGAAAAAGTCTTGTAAAAGATTTGGAGCATCAATCTGCAACATTTGTTTACACCTCAACACCATTAAAGAACTGACTGTATACAAGCTTTTGTTCAGCATCTGAATCTGAAGTAAAAAGAGTACATAATATTTGACATGCACGTTTTTGAACACCAGTGTGCATAAGTGAATATTTATCCAGGAACCATTCTTTTACAGTGCGCAAACATTTTTACCTTAAAACAAGATGCAATAAGAAAAAAATGTTTTAGTCATGCTCTTCTCGAATCAAAGCTTCAAAAAATTCATACGGATAAACACCAAAATATTACATTTGTACAGGGAAATATGCAAGAAGAGATTGATCAGATATAGCGACGATTACAGCTTGAAGAGAAAAAAAGCTATAATAGCGGATCCATTTACAACAATTTAGTATACCCACCCCCCCCCCCCCCCACCACACCCCCACCCCACCCAAAAAAAAAAAAAAAAACCAAATTAAAAAAAAAAAAAAAACGCCAACTGTGTCACGAGTAAGCTGCAGATGAATTCACTTTCATTAGACAGAGAGAATCCAACCCACAGACATTCGCTTTCTTTCTGAACCATTACTTTGGAATCTCTCAACACTGGGATTACAAAATTATCAGAAGAAAACCAATCTGGGTCCCTGGACCCTTGCTAATCCACAACTTGAGCAGTTTCTGAAGATGAACCTTTATCCCTGTGGGTCTTTCATAACTTCTGAAATTTCTGTGCGATCCAACTTCAACATTAGACTCAGGTGCTCTGGACAACTGCTGATTGGCTTCGGCGACCCTTTCTATACGTTGAGGGCTTTAAAATGCCGTCTTAGGATCGGTTCCTGTCCTCCTCCAAAAGCTTTAAACGGGAAAGATTTCACTGTTAGTTATAGTTAAAGGATGAGTACAATAGCTGCCATGATAGCAATGACAGTTTGCCATATAATTTAGCTAATCAGTACAGCAGTCATGGATGGTCCCGAATGACTCTTACAGAACTTCCAGATACTCCATCTTGTGACGGTGATCCAGATAATGATCGGTCATCTGGTTATCTTACTGACTGCAGACTGCAGAGCTCAGCCATTTTGGCTTATACTGCAACTAAGAAACAGGCCTTTTCTGTCTGCATTGGGAATTTGAACTTTGAACTACTCAAACAAGAGCAAGCAATCATTTATATCAGAAGACTGCTACAAATGAATAAATCCTGATTAGTCAACACAACATCCTACATTAGCTTTCATCGTTTTAAGGTTATTATTCTGACATATGAACTTTTATCTAGTGCATTTAGTATATTTGGTTTCGGACAGTGTAGGTAAAATGGAGGCCGCTTTGATATGCATAGGGGCTTGGACTTTAACGCAGAAGGATCATGGCCCAAATGCACACGCTCCAAATAGAGTTGCAAAGATAAATGATGTGGCCCTCAATAGGGCAACGGTCGACCGTATGTGGACGGCACTGTGAAACGGTTATGTATGTCATTATATCATTCTGCAAAGGCATGGTTTTTAAGATTCCTTCTACGAACTTATCACAGAATTTCTTAACCTCCTTCCTGACGTACCAAATCGGCCTCAATAATCTCATGTAATCCTTCTGTCAGAGTCTGATCATCCTTCATTGACCGACAAACCCAAGAAAACAAAGTGTCAGCACTGACTGCCCCTGAACAGCAATCACAGAAATAGTTCACCTGGTGGCCTTCCTTTCATGGGTGCTTTCATCGAGCACCAAGCACTTCACCTTTTCTATCCCAAAGCCACAAGTTGCGAGAATCCCTCTATAAATGTCCAAATGTTGTATCCGACATGCCTTATCCACCATATTTGTGTTAGATAGAATTGTGTCATTCCAGAAGGATTCAAGGTCAAATCCTTCCCACTCAAATACCAACATCTGATATTCGAGTATAAGATCCATTCCGTTGAAGTTGATCTATATTATTTTAAGTATCTATAAACTAAAAATCAAGTGTTTTGAATACTTTTTGTCCATGCATCATGTTGGGAAAAACGGACGGCCTAAATAGTGAGTTGGTTAGTTTAACAGTGTAGAGCATTTGAAACCTAACAAAAATTAGTTTGCAGGGGTTTTAAATGTTTAGATCATGATCAAATGGCCGGATCAAGAATTTGTATGTCTAAATACATAGATCTAACCAACTCACTACTTTCGGCCGTCCATTTTGCGCCGCTTGATGAATGGGCAAAAAGTATTCAAAACGCTTGATTTTTGGTTTATAGATACTTGAAATAATATAGATCAACTTAAAAAGAGTGGATCTTGTATTTGAATGTTGGATGTTGGTATTTGAGTGGGAAAGATTTTGGCTCGAATCCTTCTGGAACTACACAAGTCTATCTCTGTTTGTGTTCAATATATATACTTTACATTAGCTTTTAAAGATCAGATGAAAGATACCTCCCATCACAAATTTTGATGTTTTATCCCTTATCAGACTCTTTCTTAGCCTAGAAAAGCTTTGGAGAGTTGCACCTTGGCTTCATGGAATTAAACTGCATAACCAACAAGAAACATTTTCCAATATGGCAACTAGCTTTCTTGCTCGGCTTAATAGCAAGACCCTCTCTTGTCCATATAATTTTCTTGACCAGGAATTCAACACCCCTTATAGGGTTGACCAGGTTGATAGCAGGTTGATAAGTTCCATCAGATCTTCATGGAGCCTCTCGAATTGCACTTGATGATCTGACCTACTTTCCTAGGAAAAGGCTTAAAAATAACAATGATGAACTCATTTTAGCTTGAGGTATATTTTAGACAGCATGATTCTTAAGATTACCACGATGAACTTATCGCATAATTACTTAACCTCCTTCAGATGCACAATATTAACCCCGATAATCTCAGTAATCCTTCTGTCAGTGCTAATTAGCCTTTATTGACCAATAAACACGACAAAACAGTCAGCACCAACTGCCCTTGAACAGAGTATCACATAATAGTTCAGCTAGAGGCCTTAATTTATGAATGCTTTCGTCAAGCATCAGGCATTTCAACTCTCTCTCTCTCAAAACTACAGGTTGCGATGAATTTCTCTAGACTATAAATTCAAATTAGCATACCTGACAATCCCTTATTTCAGCGAAGTGTGTGTTCAATTTATGCTTTATTTTAGCTTAAATGGAATGTGTTTCCTTTGGGTCTTCGACTCCTTGGCCTTTATCATTTTGAAAATCAGATGAAAAATATTCCCTATAGCAAAAAGTTTTGAGTGTTTTATCCTTAATTAAGTTCTTAATCTAAAAAGTTTGGAGATTTATTCTTTGGTTTCATGGGGAATACACTGCATAGCGAATGTCCTATAGAGAAACTACCTTTCTTGCCAGCTCTAAAAACCAAGCCCCTCTCTTGTCACAGTTTCCTTGACCAGGAATTTGACTCCGGACATAGGGTTGACATCAGGTTGATAGCAGGTTGCAGAAGGACTTGCTCTCAGCATCTTACCTACTTAATAGGAAAAGGCTTAAATGATAATGATAACCTCATTTTAGCTTGAGGTACACTTTAGACAGCACAATTCTCGGCAACAATTAAGCACCATGTCTGCATATAAAAGGTTCAAATGCTTAAAAGCTTAGACCAAGTGCAAGCAGAGCTTTTCCTGAATTGACAATTGTTGGAGATACCGTGTGATACTTCCCCTTTAAGAGTCGTCCTAAAGTTCCCAGTCTAGGGTTCAAAACTGGATATCTTCCAACTAAATGTCTTAACCAATTCTACTCCCCGGTTTAGTTGGTGGCTGTTTCCCCATCATAGTAACCCCCATGTTTACTGAGTTATGTACATGATTGTCATTTGGTTTCTGCAGGTTTATAAGAGGCATTATGAATACTTTCCACTAAACCCAAATATTTTCCATTGATCACCTTAGTAAAGAAAATAAGCCTTAATCCTTGGCCACCAATCAGATATCTGAATAGAAGTAATTGCAATTCATTTTTGCACCAGTATAGTCTGAATTGGCCCGGCTTCTACATTTAACTACAAGATACTAAACCCGGTCAACTCAACCTTCATTGTCATAATTCGAGCCTCTTCCTAAGGAAAAATAATCCAGTATGTAAAGCAAACTCAACTTTAATACTACTAACACCACCCTGTTTCTCTTTGTAACGCTCCGATCCCACGAGTATGGAGACGTTACTGCGACGTATATGCGTAGGTCGAAAATACCCTCACATATATACGCTAAGTATCATTACAGGTAAGATTCAGAGCACGAAAGTACGTGGTGCATTTTACATTCCAACGTATGAATACAATTACAAGTTATCACAGGATGTAACACAATATTACAAGAATATTACATCACCAATAAACGCAAATGCGAGAATAAAAAAAGAGATACAATAATGAACAGCACGAAGGGCGCTAACGAGTTACAAAAGGAAATCTCGAGAGACGAACAGGGGGCTGAAAGGATAGGGCCTCAGACGGTCTGTCAATAATCCACGCTACCGCTGCGCTACTCTAATCAGCACTGGAAGAATCCACAAGTTCCAAGCTCTAGGATCTAGACATGAGGATTCAGGGGAGTCAGAACTCCCCAACGCGTGGTGTGGTGAATGTCGAGTGGCGTGCAGGAATAAGCACACGATTATCGATAAATCCAAGTTAAAAGACATGCATTGAAAACTGTGACGTGAGCATTGGCACGCCAAATATGAATGAGACATCAAGTAATGAGTGATAACCAGGAATCAGTATAAAACGAGAAGTGATCAAGTTAGGAGGATAAATACAATGGAACATGAACAATATCAAGCAGGAGACCAGAGGAATAGTACACAGGTGGTAAGCTCGAAATATACTAATGATTAATAAAACCGAAAATCTCAAGTAAAACCCGATAAAAACAATTGTGGCAAAACCAATGGTATAAACCAGTTTGCAAAGGCAACACAACGAGTTATTATCTTGACATCTTATTATTATTACTCATCCGCCCCACTTGGTGTACATCTTAACACACATACATCCATACATAAATAAGTCGAGGTTGGTTATCGGAAGCTGATGAAGAACTGATAGCTCATATTTATAGTGGTTCCCGTCCGCCCGGAACACAGCATATGGGTGCCTAAAATAACCCAAACTCGCATCTTCTGGGTGCCTAAAAGCACCCTAACACGAATCGTCAGTTTAGTAATCCACCATTATAAGTAAGGCATCATCCCGGCATTCATCGTTTCCCCCCCATTTCCAGTGTAAGTTGTCTTTTTTATAATTTATTAAGCATAATTATCAGATTATGAGAATGAGTAAGAACATAACATGTACAGGAGTCACAAGAGTACATGCATAACAGGAGTACTTGCATAACAGTACTTCAAGAGTACTTATCAGGAGTTCAGGAAGGTGGCAGGTGATAAGTGATAGCATGACAAGAGGCAGGTGTTAGGTAATAGCATGTAGATGTCAGGTAAAAATACGGCAAGTGTTAGCACATTAAGAGATAACCTGTCAAGTGATACCTTAACAGCCAAGCACAATCAAACGAAGCTTAAGCAGTGCTGGAGGCGCAGACAACAAACAGTGTCTAGTCACTAGAGCGCTTGACGGAGCTACTGAAATGACTCGGCTTAAAAGACGAGTCTAATCTGGCAGATTTCTGCCTAAACGAATCTAGTGTGTAAAGCGCTGAACGCTAAGCAAGCCTACCAGGCGGAGCATGAGAGACCTGACGGTCTAAACGCACTCCTCTTCCAAGTAAGTGGCGAAAGCCCGGAGGCTAAAGTACGCTTGGGGTCTAAGCAAACTCCCGATAGCTACCACGAAACCCATAAGGGTGCAAGCCTAAAACCAATTGGGTAGCGAACCCGGGAGTGGACAGAAACCTAGAGTTGATACTAGGGTACCTGCAATGTTAGTACCACACGAGCATGCATACAAGCGTGATAATATTTAGACTACCATGGAGTTGTGAAGCCCGGAGGCTGAGTAAGAAGGCTAAATGACCACGAAGGGTCGGCTACGCATGGTATAAAAGTAGGATAAAACACATCAGAGGTATGATATATGTACAGGAAATAAACTATCCTAGTACAAACATTCGTCACAAGTATACATGTACAACGCGGCCACATACAAATACAAGGGTACAGCCCAATACAAAATACGAATACCAACTTAAATACAGAACAAAATACATGTCAACCCGACGAAGCGGGAAAACCCAAAACGAGGCGAGGACTCCTAAATCTCTGAAAACACCGTGAAATCCAGAATCCCAAAAACTCGCGCACGCTCCATAATATATTAAAAATATATATATAAATATAATATTTATGAGAGAAGTTAAAGAGAAAGAGATCTAGAGAAAGCTAGAGAGAATTATCTACAAAGAGAATAGAAGAGAGACAGAATTAGAGGGAGAAAGACAGATGAGAGAGGGACAGTAGAGAGAGAAAGAGGTAGTAAAGAGAGGGACAGTAGAGAGAGGGACATGAGAGAGAAAGGGAGAGCAGGAGAGAGAAGAGGAGGGGCTGTTGCCCTCCCCTTGGCCGAGACGACGCCGGCCAGGGGTGGCCGGGCAGCCACCCCAAGGAGGAGGTAGAGGGGTGTTAGGTTTGAGAGGTGAAGATGGTGATAATGATGGTGATTTTGGTGGTGTTGTTAGACGATGGCGGGGATGGAGTAATTGGGGAAGATGGAAGGAGTAGAGGGTGTTAGGTGGTGAGATTGGTGGAAGAATTGGGTGGAGGTGGTGAATTTGGTGGTTAATTGAAGGAGGAAGTGGTGGTGGGTGGTGGTGATCTTGGAGGAGGAGATGGGTGGGGGCGTCGGAGCTGGCTGCGCTGGGGGTGCGGCTCGCCGGCCAAAGGTGGTCGCCGGAGGTGGTCGGCGTGGGCGCGGGGGTGGTCGTCGCTCAAGTGGAGGAGAGAGAGAGAAAGGAAGGAGGAAAGAAATGGAAAAAGAAAAAGAAAAAGAAAAAGAAAGAGGGAGAAGTGAGGTGAGGGGGATTAAATGAGTGGGCGATGAGGATGACGCAGGTGGGCGCGCGTGAGTTGGGGAGAAAAAGAAAAGAAAAAAGAAAATGAAGAAATAAATGAAAGATCCCTAAAAAAAATAATTATATTTTAATACTATCGGGAAATATCGACTGTTCCAAAAAAAATCCTCAAAAATACCCAGAGATAGAAAACGTCATCCTGAGGAATAATATGAAATTGAATTTTAGAAATAAATTTTCGTTTTCAAAATAAAAGTCCTGGAATCTATTAACGATACTGGCTGACACCAAATCCGGTCGAGTTCTGATAAATTCAGAAAATTCACCAAAAATACATTAAGATAGAAAATATGATTTTATAAGATAATGTGAAAGCGAATTTTAGAAATTCAGCTCTATTTGTAAATTAAAAATTCTGAAAACGACCAGCAATACCGATTGACACCAAAATCAGTCATACTTTGATAAATTAAAGAAAATCTTAGAAAATGCATTAAAGTAGAAAATGTGATTTTAAGAAGCAATATGAAAGAGAAATCAAGAAATTGAACTCCGATTGTAAATTATTCTGGAATCGAACAGTGATACGGTCGACACCGATTTTGATGATTTTATAAATTAATTCGGAAAAGTTCCAGAAAATCATGAAAAATTTAGAATATTGAAAAAACATGTTTGAAACTGAAATCAGTCAAATTTGACTACCTAAAAGACCAAATTGAGAAATATACTAGGACCGGGTCCCGGTTCAGACTAGGGCTCACCCCGAGTCCACGGATCCGGATCCAATGCAAAACGATCGCATAAATATTGATGAAACAAAAACAAATGCATGAGTAAATTGAAAAAATACGATCGAGAATCTGAATACGTAACTAAGTACTTATTCTGGGAACGGGGTGTTACACTCTTCGTACAAGATATTTTCTTCACTGCTCCGGCCTCCCACATTATAAGCGAGGGTATCATATGAACTCAATTACCTGCATAAATCTTCCATTTTCTTTCTAAACCATCATATGATCATCTAAAGCCAGAGTCCTTGTGCCAAGATCAAACCTTATGACAAGTAGGCAACAAAATCGATACAAAATTGAAGCAGAAAATTGTCACAAGCAAGAAAATAGTAAAAGTCATGAAGAAGACACCTCAAGTTATTTGATTCAGTAGTTGAATGTCTATGACGAGAGACAGAAGAATCCATTATTACAATATTCCCTAAAGCCCGATCTTATGTGTATAGAATACAATACAAGCATCATATGGTAATAACTCTAGTGAACAATTTGGTTGATCTCTCAAAAGAAAATCCTAACTCTCATTACCCTAAAATCCTCTTTATTAGGCTTATTTTAGGCTCATGTACCCTAAGTATTTGTTTGTGTCGCCTAAATTCAATATAAAATTGATAATCAAATCCTACAAAAATTTGGAAAAAACACAGCTAATGGGCAGTTAGCAGATGCTAGAAAAATATCACATCTAGCTGTTCTTCGCAAATTTCCTAAACAAGATCTCTCGGCTTGTCGTTTGGTGGTCGGTTGACTTCAGCCATCAATTGATCCACATTAATTTTTCCTTATGCATAAAGATTAAATAATAGATACTTCTAACAATTATCCTTTCTGCCTCTAATCGCAGCAATAATCCTTTCTAGAGATCTTTTCATTTCTTGCCGTAAGCTGAAACTGACCGAATTCATTCCACATCCATTAATCATGAAATATGAACATGCACGCGCATATCACTTTAGAATACCAGAGTTCTTGAAAATATCCAAGCCTAAATAATAGATACTTCTAACAATTATACTTTTCTGCCTGTAATCACAGCATTAATCCTTTCTAGAGATCTTTTCATGTCTTGTGATAAGTCAAAGATTTCATATTATATTATTTGATACCCTTATTTGAGTGAGTTTATGAGTTAAAGTGTGTGAAAGTAGTAGCATAATAATTTTATTCTCGTAGACTTTATTGAATGATGTTTGCTTTTTACAGATCTATCACACACACAAGGCAAGGGGCAACAACCCATGACATTCATCGAACGATTCGTGTGCACTGCAAGAAGACAAGCTCAGTTTTCATTAGGACAAATCAACGAACACACAATGGGCACTCAACAACCAAAACCAATAGAAGTTCAAATTCAACCCAACAAGATTT
Source organism: Agave tequilana (assembly GCA_038442645.1). NCBI lineage: Eukaryota > Viridiplantae > Streptophyta > Magnoliopsida > Asparagales > Asparagaceae > Agave > Agave tequilana. The sequence continues at coordinate 147,198 of JAVJIF010006989.1, read as the reverse complement.
CAATGCAAACTGAAAATCATACCCCCAATCCGTAAGCAAAGGAGAAGAAATCAAAAAATCTTTAGTAACAAATGAAAACCAAAATCCGAATCTCAAACCGCAAACAAACTAGTGGATATGGTCGAGATCAAATAACAGAAAAAGGGAAGAGATTTGCAAAGAAATGAGGAAGGATTTTACCAAACAAATTCTTGAGATTATAGATTATAACAAATCCCAACCGAATCCAACATCCCCCAAGCAGCTACAATTATAAAAGGAGCCATGGGGCTAAGAGCAAAAAACACACAGAGACGGAGAGAAACTCAGATCGACGAGGAGGCTTGAGAGCTCACCATCATTCAGGGATCAGAGAGGACCAGTAGAGGAGTTCAGCATCATCCAAAAACCTGAGGAAAAGGAAAGCATAAGTCAAAGATCAAAGAAGTCCATCACATGCTTTCTCTCTTTTATTTTCTTTTGTATCTCTCACTCCCTCTCTAGTTAAAAAAATTGTATTGAATACTATTTTGTAATGAAATCAATTGAGTTATCTATAAATATTACAAAAATCATGTGTAACTAAATTTCATTCTTGGGTGTGATGAGGCTTGAATTTATTGGCTGTGAAAATTGATTTATTTTTAGATGATTAGATCCATGTTATATATTCTTAATGTTTTGATTAATTGAATCTGAGATAGGTTATGCCTATTTATTTTTAGATGATTAGATTCATGTTATATATTCTTAATATTTTGAAGATAGGTTATGCCTAAAAATTGAATCTGAGATAACTTATGTGTAGGAGATATTTTTCATGCATTAATTAATATTATTTCACTATCACCGAGATATGCTATGACTATTGATTTTTATAAAATAGTGCAGTAGATAGGGTATACCTTAGTGAGTGGAACTAATTAGCATGATTTCAAAATTCCAAGCCAAAAATTCAAGTAAATTCTAAACCCTAGATTGTTTTGAATTGATTCATCTCCCAAATACTAGATTATTGGAATAGTTTTCAAAAAACTTTATTTAGAATTTCAACACAAATCTCCCTATGGATTCGATTTGGTCTTGCTACTTTACTCATTTTACTAGTTTAGATTCAATTTTAGATTTGTATCATTTTTGTGGATTTAACGTCAACCATTTTAAAGCGATCAAATTTTGACGCCGTTGCCGAGGAGAATTGTAGCTTGTTTTTCTTTATTAAATATAGAAACTATTTTTTCTTTTCTTTTCTTAGGTACAGCAGGAGCAAGGGAGTGCTACTGGAGGAGCAAAAGTAAAGAATTTTTTTGATTTTCCGGTGAGACCTTTCCTTGCTTTTGTTAATTATTCTTTCATTAATTTAAAAAATCACAACTTAAACATCATTTAAAAATGACATTTCAAGAGAAGTGACTGATTTTTCTTCGGACATACATTTTCTAATTTGCATCTAGAAAATTTACAAATTAACTGTTGCATATGATGTGTTCATATTTTAAAACATTTTAAGAGTTATCCTAAATAACATAAGACGGAGATTTCATCACCTTCCCTTGGCCCACAAAACCACCAACCTCATTTGCATTAACCCAAGTCTTTTAACTAAAATTCGTTAGATGTTGGCCCTAAGGATAAACAATTATGCTCCCTAAGTACAAGGAATCTAGGGGCGAGTTAAGTGCATAAATTTCGTTTTATCTTGGTGTCTAAGAAAAATTTTTGCGATACAGCGCCCCGAGGGAAGTGGTTTATTAATTAGACGAAAGTAAGGGGAGCCTCTCATAACCCTTACACTTACCTGGCCAAGATAAAGCGTTGACAAACCTAAAAATCGAGTTGTATCTGTAGAGAGGTTAGAGTTGATTGTGTATTCAACAAACTCAAAGATCGAATTGTATCTTTAGAGAGGTTAGAGTTATAAGTAGCCCTAGAGTCTAGGTTTGTTTGTTAACCGCTTGATTGCTTAGATAAGTATAATATTAAAAAAATTTAAAAAGTATATTAAAAAAAAACTAATTTGGTGTATGCTACGTCGAAGGTCTCAAAATCCTGTTTTGAGCCCCTTCAGTCCAAAACTTGGGAGAATCCTTAGATCTAAGATACCATCCTCCACAATGGCTGAAGATATTCCAATGGCCAAACCAATGAAGGAGTACTTACACCTTCCATATACACATCAGCCTCATGCATTCATATCCCTGATATAGTTGCAAATTAATATGAAATTAAGTCTAGTGTTATTCAACTCTTACCATCTTTCTATGGACTTACTAACGAGGATCCTTATAAGCACTTAGATGAATTCTTAGAAGTATGTTCCATGATCAAAATTCAAAATATTTCTGATGACGCAACTTAGGCTCACCCTTTTCCCTTTTCCCTTAAGGATAATTCAAACATTAGCTAGGAACATTAAGTGTGACCATCAAATCTTGGGACCAAATGCAGAAGGAATTCCTCAAAAAGTGCTTCTAATAAGTCGAACGGACCAAATGCGTAGAGTCATCACCAGTTTTTTTTCCAAAACTCGGGTAAGTTATTTCATGAGACCTGCGAGAGACTTAGGGACCTTTTGAGAAATTGCCCCCACATGATGTGCCCAAATGGCAACTAATACAGTGTTTCTATGACAGTCTTTCTGAACCAAACCGCCAACTGTTAGACGCTTCGAGCAACCGTAGATTCATGATTAAAAATGAGGATGAAACATGAAAACTTTTCGATACTTTGAGTGGGAATTCCATGCACCATGCTTCACTTTCTCACTCTCATAGAGTCACACTATCATCCAAAAGAAAAGCGATGTTTACGAGTTAGGACACTTAGTGGACATTCATAGTAAAGTGGACATGTTGACCCAAAAGTTGGAACAAGTTCTTTTCGCAAGACGAAGTCAAGTCTCAACTTTCACACTTCCCACACAGCAGGAAGTGTGTTCTCTCTGCTTTAATCCGACTCATTATGTGAGTGATTGCCCCATGACTGCACAATACCCAGAATTTGTTCAAGAACAAGTGCAAGTAGCACAAGATTTCTCTAGGCCAGCTAACGATCCATTCTCCAACACATACAATCATGTCTGAAGGAATCATCTCAATTTCTCTTGGATAACCCACTACAACCACCCCAGAATTTTTGTCAACCATTTAATGCACTATATTAGAATTAAAATCAACCCAACACCTACCAAAGGGTGCAAGCACCAGCTCTTCCTCTCCAGTCAAACCCATCTTTTGAAGACAAGGTGTTGCAAGCCCTCAAGGGTTTAGAAATAAACACGCAATTACTTTTTTCAGCACATACGCAATCCATTGCCAAGCTGGAAAATCAAGTGGGTCAACTAGCTGAAGTAATAAGTAGAAGAGAACATAGAATAATGACAAGCCAAGTCATAGAAAACCCTAAGGGAAGCCTGGGCCTGCCAATATTCAGTCATCGAATTAATTTCATGATCAAGTTAAAACTGTGACAACTCTTAAGAATGGATGAGTGTTAGAAGATCCTCAGGAGAAAAAAAAAAAGTTAGCAATAAGGCTAACCAAAGTTCCATCATTGTTTATGAAAAGAATCAAGAGAATCCAAGCCCGAATAAGAAAAATGAAAAGAAGAAACACAAGTAAGATGATTGTCCACATCGTACATCTCAAAAACCTCTTTTCCAGCTGCTCTAGAAGCCAGAACTCCATCGTCGTTCACTAAGAAAAGTGCTCATATGAACGAGATGATGGAACTGTTTAAACAAATGCAACTTAATTTGCCCCTTTTAGATGTCATCAAGCAAGTTCCATCCTATGCTAAATTTCTCAAAGATTTTTGCACATAAAAGCATAGGTAAAAACCCAAATTCCTAAAAAAGGTCATAGTCACGGAGCAGGTGAGTGCAGTATTAATGAACCAACTTCTCCCTAAACTCAATGATCCAGGTGCCCCCATCATTTCTTGTGTCATAGAAGACATCACCATCGAAAAGGCCTTATTAGATCTAAGGGCAAGTGTGAATATGTTACCCAGTTCTGTGTATGATAATTTCTCCTTAGGGTCTGTTTGGATTTAAGGAATTGGTGTGAAGTGAGGAAGTAGGAAGTAAGATTTATTTCCTTTAGGAAAAAGGGAAATGAGTAGTAAATTTTCTGGTGTTTGGATGGTTGTTGGGAAGTGTGGTTTGGAAAATGTTTTGTCGTTTCCGGTGTTTGGATGGTAATGAAAAGTGGAAATGGAAAAGTTGACCACAAAGTTGACCGCAAAATAATATTAAAATAAAAATTAATTAAGAAAAATAAAAAATAGATTGTAATTAGAATGCAAGTGAGATTTACATGACCAAAAAATTAACTGTTTTATGCTATAACTTATTATAAATGAGATTTACATGACCACAAAATTAACTGTAGCACTCTGGAAGTGAGAAAATGGTTGTGTAAAAGAGAGATGAAAAAGGGAAAAGGAGGTTTTCTTATTTTCCTTTTCCGGTGTTTGGATAGATAGGGAAATGAGCAATTATACTTCCCCACTTCCTCACTTCACTCCGATTCCTTACATCCAAACACGCCCTTAGAAGAACTAAACCCATACCGGTCACTTTACAACTTGTTGATCAATCTATGAAAGTACCACGTGGGTTGATTGAGAATGTTCTTATTGAAGTGGATGAATTCTATTTTCCCAGTCGACTTCATTGTCCTTGATATAGTGTTAACATACAATCCCACCCAAAATTCCATCGTCCTAGGTCGCTCATTCTTCGCAATAACCAACACATGCATCAACTGTAGAACTGGTACGATGGACATCTCTTTTGGAAATAAGAAAGTCAAGTTGAATATCTTCAATGCAACCCAAGGACCTAGCAAGGATGAAGATTACTTTGTTGTGGACTTGATAGACTTGCTCCAAGAAAATATGGAAGAAAGTTCACTTCTCACTAAAGATTCTCTTTAGACATGTCTCACCCACTTTGACATCGAAGAGTTTGAGTGTGACAATTACACACGTGAAGTGAACATTTTGCTAGATTCACCAGACTCCAATCTTCCATCTTAGACTATTAGGTATGAAACCTTACATGATTTAGCTGAGGAACCTATGCTCCGATCCATCCAATCACCACTATAACTTGAGTTGAAACCACTCCCATGTGCTATCATTAGAGACAGTAACTCTCATTTTAGAAATTGAAAGTTTAATGCTTTTTTGCGCAAATATGAAATCACAAATAAGATGACAAGACCTTACAACGCGCAAACCAATGGCCAAGTAGAAGTATCCAGTAGGGAAATCAAGAACATTCTTCAAAAGACCGTTACGCCTACTCCCAAGGATTAGTCAACTCGACTAGATGATACCTTGTGGGCTTATAAAACTGCATTCAAAGCTCATATTGAAATGTCCCCTTATAGGTTAGTATTTGGGAAGGCACTTATCATCTTTCTGAGCTTGAGCATCGTACCTATTGGGCCATTAAGAAATTAAATTTTGAGATGGCACAAGCTGGTTCCACCTGTAGGCTCCTACTTGATGGAGTTAGAATAACTTTGTAATGAGGCATATGAGAACGCACACATCTATAAAGCTAGGACCAAGATATTTCATGATAAACACATTAACTGAAGACCTTTGAGGCCAACCAAAAAATGTAGTTATTCAATGCCAAGTTACGATTGTTTCCGAGTAAGCTTCGTTCTAGGTGGGATGGACCATTCATAATCACTTAAGTATTTCCTCATGGGGCCGTCAAAATTTCAAATCCAACAAATGGGAACGGGAACACTTTAAAGTGAATGGACAAAAACAAAATATTTTATGAAAATTTTTTTTGTTGAAAGACAGATAATTGAATCTAAAGATTTACAGTGAGCAAAACTATGTCTGGTTGAAAATATTAACGCTTATTAGGAGGCAACCCAATTTTGTGAATATGAGAAAATTTTAAGATATGGGGAAACATCTCAATACTTCGTATCATTTGTGTTGCAAGTTTGGTATACTCGATCCACTCTCATTGCCTTCATTTTTATTGAAACATTAAGGACAATGTTTGAATTAGGTTTAGAGGTGTGAATGTAATTTAAATTTTTTGAAATAATGCCAGAATATATATTTTTTTGAAATAATGCCAAAACATATCAATTTCTAGATTAATCACATATTTTGAATACTACCTTGTGCATAGTGAGTATAAAACTAAAAAACATGAGATGAGTATTTATGAGTTGAATGAATAAAGTATAACCTTGCAAAGTAAGAAATTTAAATAAGAGGTTATATTCTTGATTAATGGACACTTGGATCCAATTTTTTCGTTGCTTCACTATTTATAGTTAGGAAATATTTTAATTCCTTTTTAACAATTTGCGAGTTTAACATATTTGTATGATTAATTGTATTTGATAAGGAGGCTATAAGATGAAAAGCAGAGTATTAAAAACATTGAGTTCAAGATTATACAGGGGCAAATGCGTGTAGATATTCTCTTATTTTCACCCCCTGCCAAGCAAGTGCCATACTTGAGATTAAAAGTCCTCACGGTTCCAAAATGGGTGATAATCTTGGCCTCTGATACTACGAACACCGTTGGTTGAAATCCGTATGGTTCCAATGGGAGTTACCGGTTCAGAAAAATATGGCATTTGAATCAAATAATAATAGGACAATGCGTATACTTAAGTAGCCTCCGAGTCAAGTGCAATTTAATTAAACAATGATCTTGAATAAAATGTTGTAGGAGTAAGTTTGACTAAAATCTCTTAATTATGAATGATGTACATGAAATAATTAATTTAAAGTATCATAGGTCAGAAGTTTTACTTTTACTTTAAATTTTCTGAAAACTGGGGAATAGCAGACTTCTAGAAATTCATGCAATTACTCTTTGATGATTCTATGTTTTATACTAATATTTATGTAGGGTGATATAATTCATAAGGATTTAATTTGCAAATTGTACAAACGACACAATCTGATATTTGTGGGTAGCATTGTTGCAAACCTTCCTGCAGGGTAACCTGGAGGTTTAAAAACTTATTGTATATGCTCAATGCAATCGTATTCTCAACGAAAGTGGCAGTTTTATTCTTAAAGAAAAGAAAAAAAAGGAGAGTTGGCTTTTAATAAAATTTTGGTTGAAGACAAACAAAGTGGAGATTTGGGGCAATTTGATAAGTCTAAGATCTCTTATTATTTGATACCATTATTTGAGCGAGTTTATGAGTTAAAGTATGTGAAAGAAATAGTAATATAATAATTTTACGCTTTGTAGACTTCATTGAATGATGTTTTCTTTTTACAGATTTATCACACACACAAGGGACAAGGGACAACAGCCCATGACATTTCATCAAACAGTTCGTGTGCATAGCAAGAAGACAAGCTCATTTTTCAATAGGACAAATCAATGAACAGTTGGCGGGCACTCAACAACTAAAGTCAACAGAAGTTCAAATACAACACAGCAAGATTTCAGTTCAAACTGAAAATCAAACCCCCAATCCGCAAGCAAAGGAGAAGAAATCCCAAAACCTTTAGCAATAAATCAAAACCAAAATTCGAATCTCAAACCGCAATTAAACCAGCAGATCTGGCCGAGATCAAATAATAGAAAAAGGGAAGAGATTTGCAAAGAGATGAAGGATTTTACCAAACAAATTTGTGAGATTATAGATGGTAATAAATTCCAACCGCATCCAACAACCCCCAAGCAGCTGCAACTCTAAAAGGAGCCATGAGGCTGAGATCAGAAAACAAACAGAGACAGGGAGAGACTCAGATCGGAGAGGAGGCCTGAGGAGAGCTCGTCATCAGTCAGGGATCGGAGAGGACCAGTAGAGGAGCTCGACATCATTCAGAGACCTGAGGAAAAGGAAAGCATAAATCAGACACCAAAGAAGCCCATCACGTGCTCTCTAACTCTTTTATTTTCTTTTGTATCTCTCCCCCTCTCTTTAGTTAAAAAATTGTATTGAATACTATTTTGCAATGAAATTAATTGAGTTATCTATAAATATTGCAAAAATCATGTGTAACTAAATTTCATACTTAGGTGATAAAGCTTGAATTTATTGGCTGTGATGATCTTATTTTTAAATGATTAGATCCATGCTATATATTCTTAATCTTTTGATTAATTGAATTCGAGATATATTATCATCAAATGATGAAAAAGGGAGTTCCCATCAAATATATTGACATAATCAAGGACATGTACGATGGAGTAGTGGCAAATGTCAGAACTTGTAGAGGCATAACGAGTCATTTTTATATCGCAATTGGATTGCATCAAGGATCTGCATTGAGTTCATTCTTATTTGTCATAGTGATGGATGAGCTTACTATATCTATTCAGGATGAGATACCGTAGTGTATGCTATTTGCTAATGATATTGTCCTAATCGATGAGACAAAGCTAAGGTAAATGCTAAATTGAAGCTATGATGGCAAACTCTATTAAAGCTATGACGACAAACTCTAGAATCTCGAGGTTTTAGATTAAGTAGGGCCAAAACAGAGTATATGGAATGCAAATTCAATAAACAGGGAATCCGAGATTATAATATTGTAACACTAGACGGACAAAAAATACTGATGAGCAATCATTATTTCTATTATCTAAAAGGATGAGGAGATCAATAGTGAAGTCAACCATAAGATCCAAGCGGTTGGTTGAAATAGAGGAGTGCAACAAGAGTTTTATGCCACAGTAATATCCCGTTATGGCTGACGAGAAAGTTTTATCGGACAGCTATTAGGCCAGTTTTGTTATATGGTACAGAATGGTGCGCTATAAAGAGATATCATGCCCAGAAGATGAGTGTAGCAGAAATGTGCATGCCTTGTTGGATGTGTGGTAACACGAGAAGAGATAAGATGAAAAATGAGGATATTCGTATTAAGATAGACATAACCCCTATAGAAGAGAAGATGAGAGAAAATCGCTTGCGATGGTTTGGTCATGTGCGATGTAGAGTTACAGATACGCCAGTCCAGCGAGTAGAACGTATCAAATTAGGGCAAGTTAAAAGAGTGCAGGGGAGACCGAAGAAAATATGAATGGAGGTGATACGACAAGATATAGAGGCTAAAGATCTTAGTGAAGGCATATTGCTCGATAGGAATGAGTGGAGAAAGGTGATCCATGTGCCCGATCTGGTGTAATTCTCTTTTGGTTCATGTAGCCTACCCCAAATACTTGGGACAAATGGCTTAGTTGTTATTGCTGTTGAATCCGATATATGTTATGCTTAGGAATTAAATCCGAGATAACTTATAACTAGGAGATATTTTCCATGCAATTAATATTGTTTCCAAGATATGCTATGGCTAATAAAATTTATAAAATATTGCAGCAGATAGGGTAATGCCAATGTAAGTGAAACTAATTAGCATGATTTCAAGATTTCATGCCAAAAATTCAAGTGGATTCTAAATCCAAGATTGTTTTGAATTGATTTATCTCCCAAATACTTGATAATTGATGTAATTGGATTAGTTTTCAAAAATATTTATTTAAAATTTCAACACAAATATCTCTGTGGATTTGACTTCGTCTTGTGCTTAGTCATTTAGATTCATTTTTTATGTTTGTATCATTTTGCAGATTTAACGACAACCACTTTAAAGCTGAACCTAAGCTGAAACTGACCGAATCCATTCCACATCCGTCAATCACGAAATATGAACACGCACACGCATATCGCTTTAGAATACCAGATTACCTGAAAATATCCAAGTCTTAATCCAAATATCAAAAAATATATCTAAAACACAGATTCAACTATCTGTTTACTATAACCACAGTAAACTCTCATAAATATTAGTATATGTATATGTACATATCTTTTCCAATGGTCCTAACATATGTAAAATTGAAGAACTCATTTTATTTATATAGCAGTTAGCACAATTGGTGCATTACATCCGAGTGTCTTCCTTCTGACAAAATATTAGCAAAGTAATACTGGAAAAATATACAATCCATATCCTTATCTGACCAAATTTGTATCCAAATTATATTATATCCATATTCACACCTGCTAATGGGAGTGTACCTCCTTAATTGAAGTGGATACATTCATCCTATATTGAAGTGTATCTCCTCAATTGAAGTGGATATTAACATGGATATAGAGGTCCATATTGATCCATGTGTCTTTGAAGCGAACTTCAAGCCACGTGTATGACACGTGTATCACCGGTGAAGAAAATGCTCGTTGCAATTTCCTACTAGTAGAACTCTATATAGTTTAGTTTCTCTATTTTGGAGTTGTAATTCTATTATGATTAAGAGTTTTAGTTTGAGTTGTATTCAATTTTGTAAAAAGCTATATAAAGATCTCTTGTATCAAATAATAATATACAATGAATTATTATGAAATTTTCAAATTTGTGTGAGTTGTGTCTCTCCCAAATCTTTGTCTTTGTGCGCGAAGCCTTAGGAAACATTAGATTAGTGATGTGAAGCCCTAACTAGCTTATCCCTTTTCCTACCTCTCTCCTCTTTCCCCACTCTCTAAAAAAAATACTATTCACAAAATTCCCAATAAATTCTCCAAGAAAATCTCACCAAAAAATCACAAAAATTACTATCGTCGAACTATTCATCATTTTTTTCTCCCCCACAAACCCCAACCAACTAATCTCTTTCTCTATTCCTTCTCTGATCTTCTCTCTTTCAGTCTCTATCCTATTCACCATCTCCTCTCGTCTACAAGAGGCAAACCGCCATCATCTACATTATCCTTTTTCTCTTCCTTTCTTCTTCCCTTTCCTCTATGATCACTTGTGTCACCAACACCTCGACCTCGTTCCTTTTCCCACAACTACACCAACTTCAGTCGCCGCTTGGCTGTGTCACCCTCTCCCTCGCCGGTACCCCATCAACATCCCTCTCCTCCTCACGCGACTTCTCTTTGTTGCCTTCCCCTTACCTGCACACCCTCGCCGCCCTTCTCCACTCATCGCCAAGCCTCCGCCCTAGCCTATCGTCCTGCCACTCCCCCTCTCCTCTACTCCTTCCACGCCGCCGTTGGAGTCATCCCACCCTCCTCGAGTAGTCACCAACAATAAAAACAAGAAGCAAATTGGGTTTCAAGATATAACTTGACCTACATCCACAACATAAAAGAGCACAATTGGGTTAAGTTCCAACCCGTTTGCTACAGTACAACCCGACTGCTACAATTGTGGGATCAGACAAAAACAGGTCTGATAACGCAGCCAGCTAGTTTTCAGGCCGTAACTTCCACATTCTGCATCTGTTTCAGTTGATTTTCGAAGTACTGTGTTTATGAAAGATTTCTCTACGCTCATGGCATCCATGAGCATCACAAGAACACTAAGGCCGACATGATCCTCAACAAGTATGTTTCTAATCCAGATCGGTTATTTCAGGTCTGATATTTTAATCTCTAAGTTTTTATCGATTTAACTGTTGTCCACAAACGTGAGATTATGTGTATCAACTTACCTGTAATTCAGTAGCTTTAATGCTAATCGTATAATCTTTTGTCTGCATATTTATTATTTATAATTGATTTACGATTGAAATTAGAGTAGTTTATGCATGTTACTTTGTTTAACCCATATCCATTATTTGTTTTAATCCTTTCCTACCAAGAATCATTTCATATTAGTGAAGCGTGATTGAGTGTCTTGTTATTGATTTTCACACGCATATATGTTTCACATCACTCTTCCTCATACTCATTGCTCATGTCCTCAAGGCTCGTTCGTAGCTAAATGCTGCTAGATGGTACTCATTGATTTGGTTTGGTAAAAACAATCTTAAAACAAAATCCTATTTACACATGCATTGGTTCAACTATAATTATTATTTAATAATAGAGTGTCCATGACATTTCCAATATAAATAAATGACAAGGCCTTAACTGCTCACAGTTGTTTTTTGTCATGAATTTGGCACCAGCATAAGGAGTTGAAAATCGTATTGACGCCAAAATAAGGGTGCATAAGATAAGAATAATCTGATATGTATTTGATTATTTCTTATAAATACCATTTCCAATATCCTTAATATGCATATGAGTATACATACAAGCCAAGTAGGAGATTGCAGATATTTGGCTTGCATTCAAATCCAATTATGAAAGTGGGTGTTGGTTTAATATATCTGATATGGATTTGGATTACACATGAGACACGACCCTTAATTAGAGATGGAGTCAAACTCATTTTGTGTCCTTCTAATCCAAGTCAAATTAGGTGATGACTAATTCATCAAGCAAAGGACGGCACAGATTCAAGCTCAACGAGAAGTTGTAATAGGAATAAGATTGCTATTATAACTCAATCCAAAGGAGGAAAGGCTTGTATATACCCACTCGTCGTTTTCATCCTCAAGAAGTAAATCCCAAGCTAAAGCAAATCAAAGAGAACTTGAGAGAGATCTCCAAAAGAGAAAAAATACTTTGTAATCTCCTTCATACTAATAAAAAAAACTCATTCCTTCTCTCCATGGATATAGGTATTGTCAAACCACGCAAATCTTTTTGTTTGTGATTGTTTTCTTTGTTCTCCATCTAGCGAGTTCGTCATTTTTAACCTGGTTTCAAGAAGTGATATTAGGGCCGACGGTTGTCGGATTTGAGGTTCTCTTGTGTGTACAAGGAGATCATCTGATTTACTCGAGAAATTTGAGGTTTCAAGATATGGCGAACTAAAAATCTATAATAAAGTTAGAAGTGGAGAAGTTTAATTAATGGTAAAGAAAATTTCTCTTCGTGACAAAGAAGGGTGAGCATTTCTAGTGAAAGAGGGATTGTTCAAGGGGTTACTCAGCAAAGCAAACACAAACCCCATGATATAACCAATATAAATTGAAAAGACATGGATATTAAAGTGCTGGCATTATTGAGCATGTTTTGCGGATAAGATGATATATAACATGACAGATGAGACTTCAAGGGCGGGATCATAATTGAAACCAGAAAGCCCTTTTTATGATGAAGAGCTTCCCTAACGAGTTATATCTCAAAAAGCAACACTACAGCCTCTGCATGAAGGAAGGTACGCTCATAATTAAACACATGAATACTTTATCTTTCAACAAGATAGTTATCAGTTACTGGTGTCTACAGGTTAAATTGGAATAAATACTTTTACTTCTTGCTTCTCTCCCACCATCATATGACCATTTAGTAACCACAATATTGCATACAAGGAAACACTTGCGATGGAAGAAGTCAAAGCTACTCTTTTGGGTAATTAGATCATGAAGAGGCCAAATTTAACGAAGGCATCATGCTAATTTGACACAAATCAAATTTGACGCCAAGTCCAAATTGAGTTCCTTGTATGTTTCCTTTTATATGAGTTCTAAATTGAATGGAATCTGAGTTCCATTAGGATTACAAGAGGGCTAGGATTTCATGAGAAAATCTGTAAACAGGATTATGAATTATTTCATGACTAGTGGGATGGATCAAGGGTTTGTCTTTGTTGCGACTACGACAACAACCTGATGAGGAATCCCTGAATCTCCCAAGCACGAAGAACAATCTCCCAAAACAGCACAAATATCACAAACAGAGAAAGCACACGAAAACAACGATTTAACGAGGTTCGGCCTCAATGCCTACGTCCTCGGGGCAATGAAAGGGGGAGGGTTTTATTGATTTCAACCAATCAATACAACTTACAGCAATGGGGATCGGGAGAGTTCTGCCTCTGCTCTACTCTCCTCCCTGATTGCACACAAAACCCTTCTCAAAGATACAAACCCTAGAAAATACAACAGCCCTTTAAATAGGGTTCAAAATAACCCTTCCCGAAAAACAGCAGACCCGACTGTCGGTCGATCGGCCCCATGCGCCGGTCGACCGGGCAGTCGACCGGGCTATTTTGCTGCTGTTGAATTCTGAATTTTTCCTTCTTCAGTCGACTTTCTCGACTTCTCTTCTTCGTCGACTCTTCGACGACCTCCTCCCCCCAACATTCTCCACCTCGGTGAAGATTTTTCCAAAATCTGAGCCGATCTCCAATGTACCCCAGTCTATCACCTGGCGAAATCGACACACGATCCCGACGAAATCGACATACGATCTCGGCTTGCGCGCACCGGACGAAATCGACACACGATTTCAGCTTGGAATCTTTAGCTCAGCTATCCACTGGAAAGCACCACACATGCCTTTCCTATACTTCACCTTAGGAGAACTTCCATACATGCCGATCACCAACATGGCTTCTACTCCGCAACTTCACGACCTCATGAAGACTTCCTCACGAGCCAACACTGACTAGCTCAATCTAGTCTACCTGTCTTTCACTGACGGTCCACCAAGTCTATGTAGAGCACACCAAACATCATCGGCTTCAACTAGATGCACATCACTCCTTATGCAAGCTCAATATCTTCTCACCGGAAGATCAACCTGTTCATCGAGATCACAACACCTCACCACCACGTGAAGTCCAACTGGCCACAACGCTTCACCTCTACGTGAAACCTCTCCACCTCTACGTGAAGATCCATCGGCCACAACTCTTCACCTCTACGTGAAGTTCCAACTGGCCACAACGCTTCACCTCTACGTGAAGATCCATCGGCCACAACTCTTCACCTCTACGTGAAGTTCCAAAACAGCTTCTCGAGAACCCAAATAGCTTCATAAGAGTTGCATCACCAAATGACTGCGCCTTTATGACTGCCTACGTACCTTTGCCCAAAAGGATCAAGCCAACCGTAGTTCATTAAAAATGAGCTTCATCAAGCTCGAACACTGGTACCTGTATTTGCAGCAGCGGACCTGTCAGACTGAGTCATATGAACCTCCTCACGACCATCATGGAGAACAACGGCCTTTAACTTCAGCTTGTCGCGATCACAAACTTGAGATTCATGCTTCTTTACCCACAAGCGTGGTTTTACCTTGGTTCCAATAGCTGCAAACAACTCGACATCCTCAGCAATGTCTTCAACCTGTTCAGCATCAACCTTGGCTTCATGATCTCCACCCGGTGTCACATCCGGCGAAGTCTCCTCCAATGCCGAACTAACTGGAGATGATGGAGTAGCATCAACCTCCACCCGCTGCGATCCAACCTTGGTCTTCGTCCTCTCCACCTGCTGAGAGACGGTGGACTTCAACGCTGAAGTCTCTCCAAAAGTGACATTCCTGCTCATCACGATCTTCTTGTCTTCGGGGTCCCACAACCTGTAGCTGTTTCTCTTGACGCCCAAATAGACAAACCTCTTTGCTCGCGGATTCGCCTTGCCATTCTTGGCACTGAAGTAAGCCGGACTTCCAAACTCCCGCAACACACCATGATCTTGAGCAGCTTTCTCAGACCAAATTTTCAATGGAGCTTTACCTCCTATCGTAGTCGATCTGTTCATGAGATGGCTAGCATACTCAGTCGCCTCAGCCCAAAATGACCTGTCTAATCCTGCATTAGACAACAACCGTCGAACCTCCTCCAGCAAGGAACGGACTATATCTTTAGCCAACTCATCTGTACCTGTTGTGAAGTGAGTAGCAATACCTGTGTTCTGGTCAAATCGTAGGAATTGGTTCATGTCTTTTCCAACATTACCAATCTTTAGCTCCTTGATCTTCCTACCTATCTGCCTCTCCATTCTTCCTCTCCACTTCACCAACACATCTAGGGCTTCACCCCTTTGTCTCATTAGATATATCCAAACCTGTCTAGATGAACCATCAATAAAAGAGACAAAATACCTGTGACCTCCAAGCGATGCCGTCTTAGCAGGTCCCCATATGCTCATGTGAACACAATCAAGAAAACCTTCATTGCAGTGAGAACTGGTGCTGAATCTCACCTTCTTCTTGTCCAGAACGCTGTGTCCACCTTCCAACTTGCAGGTAGCAGCACCTTCTAGCGATTCCATCTTTGCAGAAGCTCGCAAAGACTTTTCTTCTTCCTATCCGACCTTTCCCTGCCAGACCTCCGGGCCACCATCTGAGGAACTCGAAGTCTCCACCTGATCTGTAATCGTACTACCCTTCAAGTAGTAGAGATTGCCTCGGCGAACGCCCTTCATCACCACCATTGAGCCCTTGATCATCCTGAGATCGCCATCTCGAACAGATATCACCATGCCCGATGCTTCCAAAGTTCCCACGGATATTAGATTTCTCTTCAACTGAGGTACATACCTCACTCCCTTCAGCTCCCTTACTATCCCATCAAACATCCTGATTCGGATTGTACCTACACCCTCCATGCTACATGAGTGATCATCGCCCATAACAACCGAACACCCCTCCAGCTTCTCAAAGCTAGAAAACCAACCCCGATTAGGGCATGCATGGTATGTTGTACCTGTATCCAAAATCCACTCATCTTTCCATGAGTTACCAATGATGGGAGAACTGACTGAAAATGAGAAACCTGACGAGTCCGAATCTGATCCATCTGCCTGTGAACTGCTTCTCTAAGTATTCGTCACTTTTGTAAGATTTGTTTCAGCCTTCGACTCCTTCTTTCCCTTGAACTTTGGACAGTCCACTTTTCAGTGCCCTATCTCTCTACAGAAGGCACACTGATTCCTTTTGAGATCCCTGAAACCCGGCCTGGACTTTGATCTTCCTCTTTCTTCCTTGCCCTTCCTCGATGAACCCCTGCCTCTTACTTCCAGTGCCTCCGCCGATGAGCTTGACTGAGAAGGATATCTCTCCTTTCTCCTCGTCTCATAACTTATCAGTACAGACGACACCTCATGGTAGTCCAGAGTCTGCCTACCATTGATAAATATCAGTGTGAATGTCTCATACTCCTCCTCCGGGAGTGAGTTCAGGAAGATGATCGCCTTGTCCTCCTCTTCTACAATGACATCCACGTTCACCAAGTCTGTAAGAAGCTTCGTGTATCGGTTGATGTGCTCATTCACTGTGCTTCCCTTCTTCATCTGAAACCTGTACAGCTTACTCTTAAGCTGCAACCTTGACTCAACACTCTTCGTCAAGTATTTCTTCTCAAGGGTTTCTCACAGATGTTTCGCCGACGTCTCATGTTATGCAAGATATTTTATGTCTTGCGATAAACATGAACGAATCAACCCACACGCTGAACTGTTCATCTTTGCTCACTGTTCATCAGTGGTCGTGCTCCTCTTCTTCTCCAGAAGGAGAGTATCGAGGTTCGATGCATTCAGGGCATCCATAACCTCACATCTCCACATCCCGAAATTATTTGTGCCATTAAACCTCACCACGTCAATCCTCGAATGAGGATTCATGGTCTTAACCGAAACAATTTCTTCTGCCATCTAGATTACTTGATCCTCTATCTATACGGAAAATCAATCAACTGGAAATAAATCACTACTTCGATAATAATTCGATTTTTATCTTTTCCTTGAAACCCTAAATTGAGTTTCTCACCGGATCTACTCCACCACAGATTCAACCAGCACTCCTTGCGTCCTCCTGAGATCGACACACGATCCCACGAACACAAATACCTCTGATCTGAGATCGACACACGATCTCCACCGAATCAGATCCCGAGCCCTCCGAATCTTCAGACAAATCCCAAGCGAAACCTGGGAAGCTCTGATATCACTTGTTGCGACTACGATAACAGCCTGATGAGGAATCCCTGAATCTCCCAAGCACGAAGAACAATCTCCCAAAACAGCACAAATATCACAAACAGAGAAAGCACACAAAAACAACAATTTAACGAGGTTCGGCCTCAATGCCTACGTCCTCGGGGCAATGAAAGGGGGAGGGTTTTATTGATTTCAACCAATCAATACAACTTACAGCAATGGGGATCGGGAGAGTTCTGCCTCTGCTCTACTCTCCTACCTGATTGCACACAAAACCCTTCTCAAAGATACAAACCCTAGAAAATACAACAGCCCTTCAAATAGGGTTCAAAATAACCCTTCCCGAAAAACAGCAGACCCGACTGTCGGTCGACCGGTCGACCGACCCCATGCGCCGGTCGACCGGGCGCCCAATAGAGAGTTGGGTCACTTCAGTCGGTCGACCGCTCGGTCGACCGCTCCCTTCCTACGATCGACCGCCATCCCTCTGTGCACGTTGTGCACGTTTGTGCACCACGGTCGACTGGCCGGTCGACCGTGCGCCTGCTTCTGCCGACGGTCGACCGCCCAGTCGACCGTGCTCCTGTTCTGCTGCTATTTTGCTGCTGCTGAATTCTGGATTTTCCCTTCTTCAGTCGACTTCCTCGACTTCTCTTCTTCGTCGACCTCCTCCCCAATAGTCTCCCCATATGGGAGATTGAGAGAAGATGAGAGGAAACTATGTATAGATAAGAGGAGGGATGGTGAGAGAATTTTGTAGTCTCCTCTCTCTATTATAGTGAATTTATGAGATATACTCCCGTGGATGTAGGCTAAGGAGCCAAACCACATATAAATCAGTGTGTTTAAATTTTCTAGGTATGTTTTCTACTATTTATGGGTGTTTCTCTTTTGTCATAACACACCATTAGGCTTAGTTACCAAGGAAGAGGGAGGTCACAAAGACAAGAACAAAAGAAATCATGATCTAATCCAAATCTTCTGATCAATATGACAATGGTGATACATGTGGGTTTTTTAAGAAGTTGAGATACAAAAGGATTGCAGAAACTATAAATATGGTTGGAGAAAAGAGAAGAAGAAACTAAGGATTAGCAACTAGCAAACAAATCAACCAATACTGCAACGAAAACGGTTGAATCATGTGATGTGCTGCTAACCTCCACAAAGGGTAGATATTCTAATGATTGGTTAATTAACTCTTGTTGCTCTTATCACATGCACGCAAACAGGAGTTGCTTTTGTACGTAGGAAAAATACAATAAAGGGATAGTCCTAATAAAAAATAATGCAGTATGCAAGACCATTGGATTGGTAGTATTAAGTTGAAAATGTTCTATAAGATGGCATGAATCTTGATGAATGAAAGAAACATTTCAGATCTAAAAAATTTTGATTTCTACAGGAGCATTAGGAGTTGCAGGAAGATGCAAGATGATGACACCACTCTTAAGGAAATAGAGCTATGGTTCTCCAAAAGACTGTGATAGAAAAGTAACTTGTACAAGATGATGGTAGCACAATGTTCAGTGGTGCTTCGGTCAATACAGTTAGAGAAATAAGTGGAAGATACCTCATAACTTTGGCATGTACCTGGACCACATGAGTGAAAGAGGTCTACAAGAATTGCATGGAAGAAAATTACTTAGACATTAAAGAGTTCAAGCTAGATATTTACAAGTATGGCACCATGGGAAAGAAAAAGCCAAAGCATGTGGGTACAATCAGTCTGCCGGTAAGCTTCTTGGAAGAACCAGTTAATTATGCATGCTATTTGGCAAATCGATCACCATCAAACAGTGATCTCAAGATTTCAAAAGAAGTTGGACAGGACAAATCATTACTGAGATTGTATGAGAGCCTTGCCTACTTTATTGGGGTAGAAGAAAAAGAAAATAGTTGGGATTTAAAGTTACAAGTTAGTGGGATCCAGAATTCAAGGAAGTGCTTGTTAACAAGATGTGATCTTTGATAAGAAGTCCATGTTAAAAGACGTGGAACAAGCTTCTGAGAAGACGGATAACAAATATGTTGATAGACATTCAGTGCAAGTAGAGGATTATGGCTCACAGCAAGATATTGGTATGAACACATACGCACTAAGTCAGCCTGTTGATGCAAATATGGACGAGAAGATAGATACAGGTGTCATGAGAACCCCAATAGCCATATTCTAATGCCACAGGAAGATAAAAGAGAACCAACAAGGCACAAGTCACGTACAGCTTTGAAATAAGGTAGGATTTGATGTTATTACAGAAAGTGGTGATCCTAGCACTTATAAGAAAATAAGGTAGGATTTGCTCTTATTACAGAGTGCAGTGGGAGAACTTGTGTATGCTGGTGTGCACAAGACCAGACTTGTTCATAGTGATTCTAATCAGCAAGTTTATGTCGAATCCAGGTATGCTTCCTTAGGAAGCAATTGGATACTACTATAACTTAATAGTTCAGTTCCACTTCGTATATTACTCCAAAAGATGGAAAAT
This sequence comes from Agave tequilana, assembly GCA_038442645.1. Taxonomy (NCBI): domain Eukaryota; kingdom Viridiplantae; phylum Streptophyta; class Magnoliopsida; order Asparagales; family Asparagaceae; genus Agave; species Agave tequilana. Next base: position 127,203 of record JAVJIF010006989.1, on the reverse strand, counting down.
GGCAAGCCAAGTCAATTACATGGCTATGTGGATGCTGACTATGCAAGTGATCTCGATTAGATGAGGCCAATATAGGCTTTGTGTTCACAGTTGGCAATGATGCACTTAGTTAGAAGTCAACATTACAGGTTACAATTGTTTTTTCAACTACAGAAGTAGAATACATGAGATTTGTGGAGGCATCACTCGGTTGGTAAATTCAGATCCCAATACACCACCACTTGGTTATTTTGTGACAATCAAAGTGTCATTTACTTAATGATGAATCGGACATATCACGCATGACTGCATATTGATGCGAGGAAAGACAAACTTAGGGAGTTGATGGCAAGAGAAGATTCAAGACAGTGAAAAATTAGCACAAAGAAAAGTCTGACAGATATTTTAACCAAAAAAATCCTATGGAGAAATTGATGCCATCCTTGAACTTCATTCAAGTACACAAGAATTGAGAGTGGCGCGTGGCCTCAAGTGGAGGCCATCAAGATGGAAAGAGCGAAGTTAGACAGTCAGAGAAATGTGAAGTATAAAGTTTTGATTTTGCTAAGTTTTGGCCGGTATACATTTGGTATTGGTTGGTTTCAGTGAGTTTTAAACAGTTTCGGATGGAACAAAGTTAAACTGATAATAAATTCAAAAAAACAAAGGAGAAAAAGAGAAAATATAATCTTTCTAATTAATAATTCCTCCTTTCTTCAAATTCTACAATCATCCCAAATTGGTAGATTTTAATTTATTATTATTAGATCATAAATATATTTTTTTAATTTAACTTTAAGTAAAATATTAATCTAACTTTAAATTGATGGCTTTCAGATTAATTTTGATTAATTTTTGAATTAACTAGTTGTATACCAGAATTTCACATCTTTGATTTAACATCGACTTAGGCTACATGTTTACATTATGTACTATTTGTACACTATATATGTAAAGAATCAAAGACGCTACATGTTTATATATTCTAAAACTGAAATCAAACTTAAAATGAAACCTATCAAAAATAACGAAATTAGTCGAAACTTTTAATGAAAGAATCTGAAACTGAAACCAAACCTCTCGAACTTTACTGGGTGGAAATCCCGACCCGACCCAATCTTCAAATCTGCAGAAGTTAGAGTTCAACTATATATGGGCCATTAATTTAGTCAACAGTCAACCCATCCAACCTAATTATTAATCAGATGGGGTTGGGATCAGACTATTTAACCCGATGTGGTCCAAACTAACCAACCTAATTAGGCTTGATCTTTTTATTAACCGAGCACTCATGGTTCACAGTCGCGGTCTCGGCCGCCGACTCGGCGGGCACTGAAACGGATCGGTCTCGGTGACTCGGATCGGTATCGGGCGATATGCGCAAAACGCTACATAGAAGTTCAAAAATTCTGAAAAATCATGACAAATCTTAAAAAAATGTGAACATCCACCTTCATGTATCACATGTCCAAAATATATCACCTAGCACATTAAACATAAAGTGAAAATATAAATACACGCGTCGTCGGTATAAACATATCAAAATACATGCACAATATAGTAAATTACACAAACTACATTCATAAATACATGCTAATGTAGTTATTTCCACATTGAATTGCGATGAGGCACAAAATCATCATCATAATGCAGAGTCAACCGAGTCAACTCTGATTCTCGGCCGAGCCGTTCTCTGAGTTGAGTCGACCGACTCATGACTCGGACTTGTCTCGGAGCGGGCCGAGACGGATACGACTCGGCCGACTCGTCTCTAACTCGGCCGAGTCTTTGAACTGTGTGAGCACTCTGCCCATTTATAAATACACAATACATCCACGATTCCCTACCTTCTTAAATCTCTTTACCAAACATAATCCTAACGGGCCAAAACTCTCTCTCCCATCCCCAACCTTAATTTCCACTTGTTGCAACAATGATGCCACCTCAAGCTAAGGAACCTTGTTTCTAATTCTCCACATTAACCTTCTCTCCTATCTTAAAACTCAAAACTCTCTTAAGCCTCAAGCTCAGCTCTTCATCCACTCCAAATAATTTGAGGTCAAAGTAATCCTCTTACTATTCTCACATCCCCATAGTAATTATAACCTTTTTCCGTACAACTTTAAATTACATCATTTGATATATTATAAATTGTTATGTGTATTTTTAAAAGGTCAATAATATACAATTATCAGAAATGGTTATAATTATCGAGGTGCCCAAAAAACCCTATCTATTTCTACACAACAAATACTCTTTGGTGCAAGGGCAATTGCCTAGAAACATTGATACTCATGCTTTTGTTAATTGTGACAATCCTAACACAACGCAATCACTTGACCTCCGTCCAACCAAAGTTACTAGGGTTCTAATCATGTGAGGCGTAATCGAGGCAATCGGTCCAATCTAATTATCAAATGGTCCATGTAAGTGCTAGGCATGTGATACCCCACTTTAATCTTAAATTGCCAATTTAGTAATTAGGTTGAATTTTAATCGAGCATTTTACCCATTCATATATAGTAAGTACGCAATTAAGCCATGGTTTTGTATCCTAGTAAGTCCTACACCAAACTCCAATCCCAGAACTCTCTAAAAACCAACCCTCGCCCACTTCTATAGAAACATCCTCTATTGTCCTCTCCAAGCTCAAAACCCTCTACAGTTTCAAACTCTTCATCCACTCTAAATAAATCAAGATTGAAGCCCTTTTCCAAGACTACATCTGCACCATTGAGGATCTCAAATACTTCATCAGAGTAAAAATAGCCATAAATCTAAGATTTGTGGTTTCAGTTTGTAACAATGATCCCTTGATTTGTTTTACGCAGAAACTATATGGTTTTTTGTATGTTGGATACATTTATTTTAGTGTTAAATTATTAAGATAAAAAATATTTGTTAGGACGCATTTAGTACGCCGAATGCAATATTCCTACCTCTCAAGAATTGAATTCCTGCGCATTAAATTCCTAGAAATATTACATTGCCACGTTGATATAATTAAGATATTCTAGTTAATAAATTATTCTTGTGTTTGTTACATTAAAAATATTTTCAAGAATATGATGTTATGGAATATATTTCAGCCGAACTAACCTTGTAGTGAGGAGGTTACTGTCACTTAGTGAAGTGGTGAAAGTGGCGGAGGCGGTCGATGATGGGGTGACAATGGTGGTTGTGGCGATGCGACGGCGGCGGGTGGATAGTGGTGGCGGTCGACGACAGTAATTGACGGTGGAGGTGGTCGGCAATTGGCAGTCACTGGTGGTAGTCGGTGGCGCTGGACGGCGATTGGGATGGCAGTGGTGTGGCAATCAGCGACAATGATTGACGATTTGAGTGATGGTGGTCGGTGGTTGGCAATCGATGGTGCCGGTTGTCGACGTTGTCAGCTATTTGGGGGGGATAGTAGTGGTGATTGGTGATCGATAGGCGGTGGTGATCGACATCAGTGGTGCTGGTTGGCAATTGGGGAGCTGGTGGTCAACGGTCGACGGCAGTGATCGACGGTCAGTGGTCAGTAGCGGTGGTCGATAGTTGGGGTGGCAGCAATCAACGATCACCAGTTGAAGTGGCGGCGACAGCCGAAGATTGGTGATTGTGGTTGGCAATTAAGGAGTCGTGGTTGGCGATCGACAGCAGTGATCAGCAGTCGTTGGTGGCCTTCGGTAGCGGTGGTTGGCGATTAAGGTGGCGATAGTGGCAGTAGATGATCAATAATCGTCGGTTGCTATAACAGCGGTGGTGGTTATGGCAGTAATGATTACTATGTTGGTACAAGATAAAAGGATGAAATATAAAAAGAATAAATAGAATTATTTTGAAAAATAATTATTTTTATGAATTACTCTTTGGTGGGAATATAGAATACCTGCATTGTACGGTGGGAATTATATTCTCACAAAATGAGGAAATTTGATTCCCATGAGATTCAATATTCTCAGGAACGTTCGGTAAGTTTATACCAAACACGAAAATTCACATGAGAATCAAGAATTCCCAAGTAAATTTTTGCACACCAAACGCACCGTTATAGAAATAAATCGCACATTAAAAGTTCAAAGTAGACTTAAGGTCCATACACTCTTCAATTTTTTTCCTTCATTTTTCTTCATTTTTCTTCATCACCATTTAAAAAACCAAATATATCATATATACCATAGATTTTCCCACTTAACCGACCTAACTAACTCGACTTGACCCAACGAGTCCAATAATTGAGCTTGTTGGTATGGTTTGGGTAATCCTAGCATTAATCAAGTCTAGGGTCAAATATGTTTATCACATTAACAATTGGATTAGGTCGAAGTCAAGCATACCATGGTTCGGTCAAAGTTGATCCAACCTAAACCTAACCTAACCTGACCAAAGTGCCACACTCATCCATAACCATGCCAAATTCATAAATTGAGATCTATAACTCCAAATTCTGTCATTTGAGATATTGTCTAATGATTTATTACAATAAAAGTTTCCTATTTTTTTGAGCTTGTACAAAATAACCAAATATTCACAAAATTTTGTATTCACGTAAAAGAATCTTGCCAACCTAACATCCCAATCAAAGACTTGATGCCCACCTAACATCCAATTTGTATGCACGGATTAACGGTTTAAGTAATGAACATGAAGTAAGGAGTCATAAATTTCAAGTCAAGTGTCCATCTTTTTCATTCCACTTTTCTTTTAGTTTCATTCAATCTAAGGTTAAGGTTTTTTGCTGACCCATATTCAACTTTTGCTCATATTTCAACTTTTCCACTATATAAAAGATGGAAATTTCTCAATTCTTATGGCTTGTTTGTCAATGTCAACTACAAAAACCAATTTGAAACATCTAACTTGATACATTTTGGTTGAAACCTAAAGTGAATGCAACTCTCTTTAAAGCACTTGTGCCTTGGATTTTTCGCAAGCCCTGTTTTCTAGCAAAAAGTGGAAGGTAGATGGCAAGTGGGAGAAGGCATGCAAATATTTTCAATTATACACTCTTCCAGCTTCTGAGGGACTTGAGTAGGTTACTGTAAATACTAAATTCACGTCTTAAAGTATGTCCTGCAACTCTATTATTGATACTCTAGTCATTGCCCATTGGACCAAGCACACGCTCCATGTTCATCATCATCTAAGCCTTTTGCCCCATAAAAATAACGTCGGCCATGGAGCATGGTTCAATGAAGGATTTAACAAAATTTTTGCTCTACGAACACAACGCCCCACCCGGATCTCAACTCTCCTTCCTATTTGTTCCTTTATGCACACCAGCATCATCTATACAAACATAACAAAGGTCTTCAAGTGCCTATATACACACAACACATGCACAGGGCTAACAGTAAGCAGATTAATGATGGAAAACCAGAGTAATTGTTCCTCATCAGCCACCAAAAACCTTCATACACCATTGCTTGGACAAGATTTAGAACCAAAAACTAACATATAAATAAGTAAATAATGCATTAATAGAACCTCAAACATACAATAGAAATGCTGCGGCATCATTTTTTTAAAAAAAAAAAATTACAATCTGTGAGGAAAAAGGGGCTGAGCGAGCGGTACCTTGAGATAAAAGGCATGAGAACTCGTCTCGCCTCTTCTTTCCTTTTCTATCGAATCCAAAAATTATCCATGTCTTGATTAAATCCATTCCAATTTTTCAATCAACAATCCAACCCAAATTTCAAAATATCTGTAAATAATTATCCAATCATAAAGAGGGCAATCATTTTAATTTAGATGGCTCCTTAAAATGTTGATTTGATGCTGAAAAAGCTAAGAATATACCATTCAAATGCAGAGAAATAAAGAGAAGAGAAAACTAGCCTTTTTAATGGCGGATCGCTTATGGGGTTTGAATTGTTCTTTGCCTTTTCCCCCCGAGTTTTATTTGGCAGCGATGAAGATGGGGGCAGAGAATATGAAGCTTTTGGGGCATAATGATTATTTGAATCAGATTTAAGAAAACTGATTTATAAGAGAGATCAGCTTTACGCTTTTTCAGCCTGAAAATATTGAGGATTGACTCAATTCTCTCTCTCGGATCATAGTTTCTTTGTTTCAATTATTATTATTATTATTTTTTTGGCTAACCGTGTTTCAATTGCTAGTTGATTTCAGAAACTACACAGACAAAACGACATATTAATTAGTATACCGTGATTGTTGATAGAAAATCTATTGATTGGTCCGAAAAAAAAATCGGAAGAGAAAGAAAAAAGTAGAGCTGAGAGAAGAAGAAAAAGGAGAGAGTTGACGTTGCTCTCTCTCGCGGATGAAAACGGACAGAGGGACGGATAAATTTTTATGAGTTACGAGAGAAAACCTTTAATCGGTCGGTTTTGATTATTTTACTCAACTAGTACATCATCGCAGCGTTGGAAAATCGACAGATCAGTTAAGAGGAAGATAAAAGGGAGAGGAAGAACTCGCAGAGGAAGACAGACGGACGAATGGACAAAGTTTTTATATGAGTCACGGGAGAAAATCTCCCCTCAGTCAGTTTTGATAATATAAATATAAATAACATGCTCATGGTAAACCTACTCTTTTAGTAACTTTTTTCCTTTGCTTTCAAATTTCAAATTTCAATGATATTTCTTTAACAATTATCACCATCTGAGTTATTTTCCACCAAAATGAAGTTGGTTACGGACCAAAGTCTCACGAAGATTTTGACAAAATTTAAGGGTTGGTCATCGATTAATATCAATCTTCTCATTGTTAGTATCAATATTTCTTAGTAAAAGATGTTTGACCCAAAGAACAATCACTATTTTATTTTGATGATTCTTAAATTCATGTGATTATGAGGTACTAATTAAGTTCAAATATATTTGGGTTTACAAGTTTCAAGAGAGAATTTTGCTTCACTCTTCCTCAAAAGAAAGGTATTGAAGCACTCAAATTGATTCAAGCATAGAATTCAAGCTCGAAAAACCAAAACATGAATGTTGGGGAAGTCCACTTGAAGAAGACTTGGAGATAGTGCAATAAAAATTTAGATTGTTTAAGTTTAGATTGATAAATTGATGCTCAAGAAATTTCACACTCAAAGAAAGATTTTTCTATAACTAGTTTTTAAAATAAAAAATTTGGGATTTTTGGGCGGAGACCGTCAACTGCTCGGTCGACCGATCTCTGTGCAGAACTGTTTTGTGTTCTACACATTCAATCGTTTGGACGACTGGGCACGCACAGAACATGCCCATGTCCTAGGCTGGGTGGCCGGTCGATCGATCCACTAGCTCATTTTGTGATCATTCTGGCCGGTCGATCGAACGGTCGACCGCCAAGACTGAGCTCAATTTAAAGCTCTTTGTTGCTCTTTGTTTCCCTTGATCGGTCGATCAGTCAGTCAAACAACGACTATTTTAAAATAGTTGTGGTCGATTAACTACCAGTGTAACCAGAAACACATTTGAGTTTTAAACGGGTATTTTTTTCAATTCAAATCTATTTTATTTTTTCCAAAAGGGTATTTTTTTCACTTTATTAGTGTTTTATCAGTGTTTAAAGTCCAAATTAACTCTCTAATGATATTTTTCCATCTCCTGTAAATAGGGGTAATTTGCAGAGAGTTTTCGACTAAGAAAAATCCCTGAAATTGTTTGAAAAATTCAATAAAAATTTCAAGTTTCAAATTTTAAAAAGCTTTCATTTCTAATCATTTTCTGCAAGTTTTAAGCTTTCAAAATTCAATATTTTTACTGATATTTCTTTCACAAACTTCTTTCCTTGAGCTTAAAATCTCCACTCCATACTATACAAAGCTGTATTTGTTGGCCGAAGGCCCATCACTCTAGTTTTGATGATGATCAACTTATGTAGTTATAGTACTAATGATCTTGTGTTTAATTAGTGACAGATTTATGATCAAGATCTTAGTAGGTGCATAGCTTCAACAAAGGATTTGAAGTCAAGTTTTGGAGCCAGCACGGTTTGATCCAAGAGCCATTGGATCGTGTTTGGACCAAGTCAAGAAGATGAGAAGGCTTCAAGTGAAGACTTCAAGAAGATGAAGACTCGAGTCTAGGTTTATTTTTAGTAAGATTTTGTTTTAGATAAAATGTAAAGGATAGAATAGTTGGTGGATTGCTCAAGTATCATATACACACACACTCTTGATTTAGTTTGTTTTAGAAAAGATTTTTCTCTTTGACAAAATATCTTTTTGGTTTTTGGTATTCAAGTTTATATGTTTTATCCAAAACCATGTTTAGTGCTTAATGTCAAAAACATAGATATTTCACCATGTTTGTGTAGTGGATCATATCCATACACTCTATGCTTTCAAAGTTGTTTAAATATCTTGTTTTTGTATTTGGTGAAGTTTTGAAAAAACAAGTTTTGAAAAATCAAGTTTGAAAAAATACTGTTTTTCATTTGAGCCAATTTTTCCATATTACAAAAATAGTCCAAATCATTTGTAACATACCTTGATTTTGTGCAAGCATGTTTGTTTATCAAAGTATATTGGTAAAACTATTTTTTTTAGATTTTCTGTGATTTTATGGGATTTTATGTGAGCCAAAAGATCAAGTTTTAAATCCCAGTTTTTCTGTTTCCAGGCTTCAGTCGGTCGACCGACCCGGTCGACCGAAGTCTGAAGTCGGTCGACTAGGCGGTCGACTGACGTGCACAGACGTGCACGCCAGTTCTGGCAGGAGGGCCGGTCGACCGACAAGGTCGACCGTCCAGAGAGCTCTGCTCTCTGGAAAGGCCCCGGTCGACCGACCGGTCGACCGAACAGAGAAACTTGCTCTCTGTATCCTGGCCTCGGTCGACCGACCGGTCGACCGATGGCACAACGGTCTGAAATATGACCGTTGGCCGGTCGACCGACAATTCTGTCAGGCCTCCAACGGCTAGTTTTTGGAGCCCTATAAATTGGGCCATTTAGGGCTGTTTTCTCCAAGATTTTCAAGTGGATTTTTCACCAGTTTTCCCAACTCTTTTAAGAGGTTTTCTCCACTTGTTTTAGAGCAAATATTTCCAATCAAAAGGAGAGTTTTATCAAGAGTGTTTAAAAAGAGATTTCTTGAGTTTTCCTCCACCATTCTCATCCTTGTTTTTCTCACACAAACACTTGAGCTATCCATTGACATTCATCCTATAGGAGTGTTGTAGTGAGAGTTTTTATTGGTGATCAAAGTGTTTAGATCACCAAGAGATCTTTTCTTGTTTCGTTGAGGAGGCAGACGAGTGCGTTCGCGGTTGTTTAGAGTTCGTGTGTGAACTCTTTGTTTGAGGTGCGGCCTCGGCGAGCTTGTGGGGCTTGCAGTGTTAAGGGCTAGGGAGTCCGAGAGGTTGTAGGTGTTGCGGCACCGAGTGATCCGGTGGGATCGATTATAGTGGAAATCTTTCGTGTGTCGAAGGCGGGGATGTAGAGCAAGTGTGCTCGAACCTCGAAACAAATCACTTGTGTTTGCGATTGCTCACTCTCTCTCTCTCTTTGTCTCTTGTTTATATCTTGCATGCTATTATTGTGCTTATCCTTACATGCTTGATATTCATATTGTGCTTTATTGATATACATGCTTGGGTTTGTTTGCTAACACTTGTATTTAACCAAGAGAGCCAACGCGGCACCTCAACCCTTATCTAGGGGAATCTAGAAGAGTTAGTCCAGAGCCCTTCACGGGGAACTCGGCTACACTCTTGTGTTATACGTGGTGTTTAGTGTAATAGTTTGTTTAGGTCATAATAGTTTGTAATTCTGCATTATTTGGCATTCAGTGACCATTAGATTAGCCATCACCTATTCACCCCCATCTAGGTGATACTACAATTGGTATCAGAGCCAAGTGCTCTGAATTTGGATCTCACAACCTAGAGTTAAGGATCCTCATTTTAGGCTAATCACTATTTTTGTACACACACCATGGATTTCATGTCACCACCCACTTTTGACATTCTTAACATCCAAGTTTGGAAGGTTAAGATGTCTTTGTACCTCAAGGCCCTAGGCATTCATGTTTACCTTGCCATCACTAATGATTATTGTTTAAATGGCAAGAATCTTGAGGCTAATGCAAAAGCCCTTTATGCTTTGAAGAGTACCCAAGATGATGTTTATTTATCTAGGATTTCTAATGTTGATTCGGCTTTTGTAGCTTGGAACATCATCACCTCCCTTGGCGAAAAGGATCTATATTATGCCGGGAGCGATTCGGATGTTGGAAGTGACGTCTCCAACAAGTGCTACATGGTCCAAGGGGATAACCCCCTTGAGGTAACTACCGAATCTGAGGTAGATGAAAATGACATGTCATATGATGAACTTGCTTCATTTTGTCAACAACTATTAGAGAAATATGACATGCTTAAAAAGGATAATAAAAATTTGAAAAAGAAATTTGATTGCCTGTATAAGGAAAATGATTCTTTCAAAAATAATATTGCATGTTAGAAAAGAAAAAGAAGATTTGAAAAATGAGAATGTTTCCTTAATGTCCAAATTAAATGATCTTTGTGAAGGAAACACTTGTTTGAAAAATAAAATTACTTTGGTGGAAAAACAAAAGAAATTGTTTTTCAAGAAAACTCTTGTTTAAAAAGAAAAATTTTTGAAAAAGAAAAAGAAAATGTTTCTAAAAAGAACAAGAAAAATAGTTTTATATCTCATCATGCTTTACATGCCACCACAAATGAGATAAATGTTTTGAAAAATAAAATGGATTATTTGAGCTCAACTTTGAGCTCATGTGCATTTAATCATAAGAGATTGGAGTCAATGTTTTCAAAGAAACAAGCTCCACATGTTCATGCACATCATCATGCATATGCACACTTTGCACGCCATGATCACAAACACACTCAAATGTATCATAAGGTGTACAAGTGTACACATTGTGGCCGCAAAGGCCATTTAGCAAAATTTTGTTTTGACAAGTTGCATCATTTTAATTTTTCTAAAAAGAAAATTTTTTGGGTGCCTTACAAAGCTAACCCCCAAGGACCCAAAAGAAAATGGGTACCAAAACCCTCACCTTGTGTTTTTGATGTAGGTGAGGGCTCTCACAAGACGTGAGAGATTTGGTGCCTTGGTGGTGGTTGCATGGACTAGAAGGACATAGATTTAATGCATCGCTATCAAGGAGGTTTGGTGGGTCAACCACCATGTTTGGAGTTTGGAACATAGTTCCTTAGTTGGTAACTATTTCTAAACTCTTATTTCATTTACAAGCTTATTCATTTGTAATATCATATAGCATGTTCATGTTTTATTTATTTTATGTGCTTCATGTGGTAAATACTAGTTTAAATGTAGTTTTTATCAAAATTTGTATTTATACATGTACAAATAGTGAGAACAAATTGATTCATATATGTTTGCACTTCATGCTCATTTGTACCCACTATATGCACATATATAGGCTATTTTGATGATTCTTTCATTTATACTTGTTTTGCCAATTTTCATGTTTTACTTCATGTATATGTAATTTTATTCAAATCTAATAAATATACATGTATACCCGTGAGTCTCTTGCCTCTTTTATGTTTGGGATATGTATGCATATTGTTAGATTTAGATAAATCATACATATACCTAGAAGTTTGTTTTGTTTTAATGAAAAATGAATTTTTATGTTTTGTTTGATAAAAATAAAAGATTCATGTTTGTTTTGAGCATTATTGTTTATTTTCATGAAAATGCTAAACACATGATTCTTGTACACTCACACTTTATTTGTTTTATTCATGACTTTGTTTTATGATTATTTTATGAGCCTTATCGTCTTGAGTGTCAACTCTTGTGTATTTAGTATGATTCATGAAAAACATATGATTTGATTTCATGTTTTTGAAGGATCTTTAACTAGTTTTCAAAAAAAAATTAATTTAACTAGTTATTTATTCTTCAATGTTTTATGAGTTATACACATGATCCTATTATTGTTTCAATTGGTATTATCGAATCATTTCAATTGGTATTGTTGGCCCAAAGGCCATTAGCCCTATATCTTGATGGATATTTTGATGTTAACAAACCATATCTAGTTATGTATTTAACAATTTTTGTTTAAAAGCATTTCAGGTTAAACAGGTTGATTTGACGGCTCCACAATCAAGACTCACAAGTTTGGAGTTCGCCAAAGATTTGCATTCCCAAGCCAAGCATAATAGAAAGCTTCGGGAACAAGACGATGAAGAAAAGATCAAGTCAAGATCAAGACTATGAAGAATACCAAGACTTGTATTTGTATTTTTCATTTTAGATATTTTTGTCAAAACTAGATGTTAGAAGTAGAGTTATGGGATTACCACCTACACACACATTTTAATTTGGTTCATGACTTCAAAAAGGATTTTTAATTTCTATTTTCATTTAGAGTTACATGTTTAGATTAAGTTTTTGGAAAATATTTTAAGTTTTTGGAAAAACATTTATTTGGAAAAACAAGTTTTATCAAAGAAGTTTTTATAAAATGTTTCAAACTTGTTAGAGTAGTGACATAGGCTCACACTCTAAGTTTTACAAGATACAAAACTTCAAATCCAAGACAAATTCCAAAAACCCCAATTTCTGGTTTCTGGAAGTTCTGATTTTTCAGAACTGACAGAAACCGGTCGACCGCCCCAGTCGACCGACGGACACGCTGTGCATGTGTGTACGTCGGCCGACCGCTCGGGTCGACCGGAGCACTTACAGTGCTCTCTGTTTGTTCCGGTCGACTGGGACGGTCGACCGTAGTCCCCCAACGGTCATAAATATGACCGTTGGCGGTCGACCGGCCCGATCGACCGGATGCTGTCAGAACTTCTGACAGACTCCAACAGCTATATTTTCTGACAGTTTTTCTTTGGGATTTGATTCCAACGAATCTCTGAAGCTGTTTTGACCCCTATATATAGGAGGTCACTTCAACATGATAATCAATCAATAAAGAACATTTTTACAAGAGATTTTCAAAAGATTTACAAGTTTTCAAAAGGCTTTCATTTAGAAAAGATTTTCTCTCCAAAAGCCCTAAATTTCTAGACACCCATTTGAAGTCTTTACCTCTACTTCTCTCTAGCTATTGCACTACACAATCTCATAATTCTTCATCTACATATTGGTTCTAGGATTGTGCAAGTGAGCGAATTTTCGATCAAGTGTGATCCTTTTCTTCTTGAGTGAAGTTGTAGAGGCATCGGCCTCAAGGCGAGCTAGTGTGCTCCGGGTGGTATTGCGGCATCACGAGAGATAGGACAAGTGTGTCCTTGTATTGGTGATCCAGTGGGATCTTCAATAGTGGAAATCCTTCAAGTGTGAAGGCGGGGACGTAGAGCGTGGCTCGAACCTCGGAAACATATCGGCGTGTTTGCGTTTGCTCAAATCTCTCTAAACTCTAAACTCTTTAATTCTTGCACTATTGATTGCTTCATTTATTGCAAGTCTTTTATTTGAGCTAATTGTGATAGTTGAATTTTAAATTCCGCATTTGTGCCATTTACATATAGCCATCACCTATTCACCCCCCCTCTAGGTGATTTCAATTGGTATCAGAGCCTAACCCTAGTATTTGGTTTACCACCTTAGGGAGATCCTTGTTATTGGCTATACTATTTGTTGCATTCTTCATATTTTGTGCATTTTACTATTCATCTATGGCTTCACTTGATTTTTCTAGCATCAAGTCCCCACCTAAATTTGATGGCTTGAACTTTCCCATTTGGAAGGTCAAGATGAACCTCTTCCTTAAGTCCCTAGGAGTTAGGGTAGCTAGGGCCATAACTAAAGAATTTGTAGAGCCTCTCACCGATGAGAGATCATGGTCCGAGGACACTACCAAGGACTATGAGGCTAATGCTAGGGCTCAGTATGCTTTAACCCAAGCCCTTAATGAAGATGACCTCTCACGAATTATTAACTGTAAATCTGCATATGAAGTTTGGAATGTTTTAATTGTGACTCATGAGGGAACGTCACAAGTCAAGAGATCCAAGATTGACTTGCTACGTTCTCAATATGAGAATTTTTATATGCTTGAAAGTGAGAGTATTGATGACATGCTCACTCGTTTCACCAAGATCACTAATGCTTTATCTTCTTTAGGTGGTGATCGACAATGACCAAAAGATTCGCAAGGTCATTAGAGCTCTTCCCAAAGCTTGGGAAGTCAAGGCGACTACTCTCAAAGAGCTTAACGATCGAGAGGAGATGGACTTCTCCGGCTTCATCGGTAATCTCAAAACCCATGAGATGGAGATGAAGGTAAGAGAAGAAAGGGAGGCACCCAAGAAGAAAACAATCACATTCAAAGCCACTCCAACCACTATTAAAGAGGACGACTCATCAGAGGATTGCGATGAGGACTTTGCCATGCTTATCCGGAAGGTAGGCAAAATGTTTTACAAGAAAGGGAGGCAAAGCAACTTCCGAAGAGGGAAACCTCAAGGAAGGTTTGAAAAGAAGAGAGAAGAACCCGATCCTTGCTTCCATTGCAAGAAGATCGGACATCTCATAGCGGATTGCCCCGCTCTCCAAGCTACTACCTCCAAGCATGTACCAAGGAGAAGAAGGCTATGGTAGCCACATGGGATGATACGGAGTCGGAATCCGAAGAGGAGCACGACGCCGCTCACATGTGCTTCATGGCACAAGGAGACAATTCTTCTAAGGTAACCCTTGACAACACTTTAGAAGATGATGATCTTACCATGGATGAACTTGCTCATTTTTTCGAAGAGTTACAACATAGATATGAGATTTCTCAATCTCATAATAAAAAATTGAAAAAGGAAAATGATGTTTTAAAGAATAAACTTGATACTTGTCTTAGTGAGAAAAATATTTTATCTAGTGCTTTTGAAAAATTAAAAGGTGACTTTGATAAATATAAATTGGCTAATAAAGGGAAAACCCCCATGGTTTCTTGTAATAAAAATGAATTTGTAGAAATTCAAAACGGGTTGAAATGTTAGATTCTACTCTTAAAATTTATGCTTTTGATTTAAAGAAAATTGCATCTAGGTTTCCTAAGGGAGTAACCCAAAGGAAACATACACATCATACACATGCACGAAAACATGCACACACACATAGGCACGCTCATATGTATGGTAGTGGTAAAATTTATGTATGCACACATTGTGGCCGCAAAGGCCATTTAGAAAAATTTTGTTTTGCTAAGCATAATGTACATAATAAACATGTTTGGGTTCGCCCCGGTACTAACCCATAGGACCCAAGAAAATTTGGGTACCAAAAGACCACCTATTTTAGTTGCTACAGGTGGATCTACTTCCTCCAAGACATAGGGGGAAACGGTGCCCGGGTGATGGATGCAACAAAGCCAAAGATCACATCAAGCTTGCATCGCTATCATGGAGGCACCTATATTTTGGAGATTGCCTATGTTCGGTAACTTCTCCATTTAAAAGTTTAATTTTTTGTTTGATATATATACAAATGTATAGAAGTGTTAGCTTATTTTTGTGCTCTATAGACATATGCTAATGTAGAGTTACATTTCTATCTCAATTGTGCATATGCCATGTTTTTTTGTTATATCTTTTGTGAATGTCCACATATCTAGTCTTCATGATATATCTATGTACTCATCGTATTTTCAAAACTAAAAATTAATTTTTGTAAAATTTTTCATATTTAAAGCAAATACCTTAGAGATGGCAATTGCGCACCTCAACTCATTCAAGAGGAATCAAGAGGATGAAGTTCAGAACCCGTCATTGGGTATTCGGCTTCAACATCTCTAAAACTTTGTAGTATATATGAAAAATTAAAATAAAATGTCTTGTATGTATTTTGGTTGATAAGTTGACTTAATGAAGATTAAAACATGTTGTTTGTATAATTATATCATCCTTGTATTTAATTAAAATTTTTTTAAATTTTTCCTTCTGGCTGTTGCTGCAGACTGTCTTTCAGGCAAAGCCGGTCGACTGGAAATAGGCGCGGTCGACCGATTTCGCTTGAAATAAATTGTCTTTATTTTTTTTATCTGCTATCGGTCGACCGACCTTAGATCCGGTCGACTGCTGCAAGTCTGCAGAGCTCTCGGGATCCTTGGGTCGACCGACCGGTCGACCGCTCTGAGATTACAGAGCTCTCGGGTTTTCTGGGTCGACCGACTGGTCGACCGTTCATCGTATTCAGCCCTAAACTGCTATTTATTTTCACTTTTTCTCTCTCTCTCTCTCACTTTGCAGCTGACGAACCCATCTCCCCCCTTCTCCAAAAATTCTCTAACTCTCTAATCTCTCAATCTTTTCCAAATCCATTCAAAACCCGCTTCAATTCCATCTACAAGTGCTGGATCTTCGATTTCAGGTCTTCCCATCTGCTGGATTCGAAGATATTCAGTTTCTCTTGATCTAGGGTTTTGGTTCTTCATCTCTCAGGTAAAAATCCTTTTTTTTTCTTCTGTTCTTACTATCTAGCTTTAAGATCTTCCCCTATTTGTCAATATTTTTAGGTCTCTAAGCTTTCTAGATCAAGCCCTAACCTAAAAATCATCTTTTTCTTCAAAAATGTCTACATCTAAAAGGACTAGAACTGAGAAAGGCAAATCAGTAGCTCATACTTCTTCCCACACTCCTAAACCTAAAAGAACTTTTATAAATGAGCTTGCTGGAAATCGTTTTATCAATCTTTCCAAGAGGAACATCATTTCAGGGAGATATGTAGTTATTCAAGACTTTGACATCTTGATATCCCCCGTATTTTGCAGAACAACTCCTTAAACGAGTTCTTAACCATTAAGAACAAGTTTTATACATCCCTCGTGCCTTATTTCTATGCTAATTTCTCTTTTGATGGAAACCGTATCTTCTCCAGAGTCCTAGGCAGGGACATTGACCTAAACATTGGTCAGTTCGCTGATATCCTACATCTCTCACCTGGTGGAGCTGATGTATATTCCACATGACCTTCATGATTTTGAATTTCCAGACGGTGAGTCTGCACTCACCGCATCCACTTTGATTCACGGGGATGACAACCCCGGCTTGGTCAGGAACGAAGTTGTGAGCAGGTTCACTCTCACTTCCCAAGTACTAGCCAGATTATTTTTTATGACATTGTCCCTAAATCTAGTGAATATAGCCATGCTAGAGGTCCTGTGCCTTTGATTATCTATTGTCTTTTGCGAGGCATTAAGATAAATATTCCCCGTCTCATTGCTTCCCACATGGCATCCGACCAGATTCGCATGTCCGGTAGGGGTTTACCCTTTGGCATGCTTATCACCCGTCTTCTCAAAACTCTAGGCTTCGATCTTTCTTCTGAGACTTCTGATGATCCTCAAATAGACATTGACGGAGTTCTCTTGAAAAGGATGGAAGCTCAGTTGCGTCGTCACGCTCCTGTGCAACCTCCTGTTCCTCCTCCTATTGTTCCTAGATCTTCATCAGCACCAGGGTCTTCTTCGGCCCCAGGACATCTTCTGCTCCTGGCCTTGTCTTACCTCAGATTTTCTGGCCATGATTTCTTCTGAGATTCGCTCTAAGATTCAGAGCACCAGTCCTGGATTGAGCAGCGAGAGGCAGCTTTTCGTACGGAGATGGACGCCCGTTTTCAGTAAGAGGTCGCTTTCCGTGAGGAGATGAACTCACAGATCTGAGGAATTCGTAACGATATGTCCTATTTTGCTGACTCCATGAGATTCATGGATACGCAATTTGAGGCACTCTTTATGAAATTCGACATGTTTTCTCCCTGATCCCACTTCCATTGCTCGTCCCCTTCCCTCCACCGGCCCTCCATTTCCTACCAGAGCTCCTTCTTCTGTTCCCCCACCTCGGCCAAAGGTGGTCGGCGTTGATCCAGAGGAGGCAGCCACTTCTTCTTCTTCTTCTTCTTCTTCTTCAGAGGAAGACGATGATGGTGATAAGACCATGGCTGAAGGCACTATTGTGGAGAGCTCATCCGAGGACGACGGATGACGACGACGATGAGGGCGACGATGCTGGTGGTGCCAAGTGATGAGAGTGACCTCCCCTTATTTGATGATGTCAAAAAGGGGGAGAGTTATCTGTTGAGAGACACTTTTTTGATGTACTTGACTTATATTTTGTGATTGGACATGTATTTGGTGTGGACATCTACTTGTTTTATGTTATCTACTTGTTATGTTACTTTCTTTTATAACATTGTTTTCATTTCTTTTATGTCATGAGAATTTGTTGGCATGGACATGTGTTTTCATTTCTTTTATGTCATGAGAATTTGTTGGCATGGACATGTGTTTTTTCATTTCTTTTATGTCATGAGAATTTGTTGGCATGGACATGTGTATTATCACTAGATTGTTATCATTTGCAACATTTATCTATGCCTGAATATTTTTTTTTTGTATATGCATGTGTTGAGGGGGAGCTTCACTTGAAATCTCCACCCAAAATATTTGAGATAACTAAATATGTTTTGTCATCATCAAAAGGGGGAGATTGTTGGCCAAAGGCCATTAGCCCTATATCTTGATGGATATTTTGATGATAACAAACCATATCTAGTTATGTATTTAACAATTTTTATTTAAAAGCATTTCAGGTTAAAACAGGTTGATTTGACGGCTCCACAATCAAGACTCACAAGTTTGGAGTTCGCCAAAGATTTGCATTCCCAAGCCAAGCACAATAGAAAGCTTTGGGAACAAGACGATGAAGAAAAGACCAAGTCAAGATCAAGACTATGAAGAATACCAAGACTTGTATTTGTATTTTTCATTTTAGATATTTTTGTCAAAACCTAGATGTTAGAAGTAGAGTTATGGGATTACCACCTACACACACATTTTAATTTGGTTCATGACTTCAAAAAGGATTTTTAATTTCTATTTTCAATTTAGAGTTAACATGTTTAGATTAAGTTTTTGGAAAATAGTTTAAGTTTTTGGAAAAAATTTATTTGGAAAAACAAGTTTTATCAAAGAAGTTTTTATAAAAATGTTTCAAACTTGTTAGAGTAGTGACATAGGCTCACACTCTAAGTTTAACAAGATACAAAACTTCAAATCCAAGACCAATTCCAAAAACCCCAATTTTGGTTTCTGGAAGTTCTGATTTTTCAGAACTGACAGAAACCGGTCGACCGTCCCGTCGACCGGCGCGCACAATTCTGTGCATGTTGTGTCAGTCGACCGCCTCGGTCGACCGAGCACTGTGCAGTGCTCTCGGGTTGTTTGGGTCGACCGGGCGGTCGACCGTAGATCCCCAACGGTCAGATTTTTGACCGTTGGCGGTCGACCGTCCCGGTCGACTGGCTGCTGTCAGATTTTCTGACAGACTCCAACAGCTCTATTTTCTGACAGATTTTCTTTGGGATTTGATCCCAACGGATCTCTGAAGCTGTTTTTGACCCCTATAAATAGGAGGTCACTTCAACATGATAAGACAACAATTAAGATTATTTTTACAAGAGATTTTCAAAAGATTTACAAGTTTTCAAAAGACTTTCATTTAGAAAGATTTTCTCTCCAAAAGCCCTAAATTTCTAGACACCCATTTGAAGTCTTTACCTCTACTTCTCTCTAGCTTTTGCACTACACAGTCCCATAATTCTTCATCTACATATTGGTTCTAGGATTGTGCAAGTGAGCGAATTTTTTGATCAAGTGTGATCCTTTTCTTCTTGAGTGAAGTTGTAGAGGCATCGGCCTCAAGGCGAGCTAGTGTGCTCCGGGTGGTGTTGCGGCATCACGATAGAAATAGACAAGTGTGTCCTATATTGGTAGTCCGTGGGATCTTCAATAGTGGAAATCCTTCAAGTGTGAAGGCGGGACGTAGAGCGTGGCTCGAACCTCGGAAACATATCTGCGTGTTTGCGTTTGCTCAAATCTCTCTAAACTCAACTCTTTATTTTCTTGCACTATAAATTGCTTTATTTATTGCAAGTCTTTTATTTGAGCTAATTGTGTTAGTTAAATTTTAAATTCCGCAATTGTGCCATTTACATATAGCCATCACCTATTCACCCCCCCTCTAGGTGATTTCAATTGGTATCAGAGCCTAACCCTAGTATTTGGTTTAACCACCTTAGGAGATCCTTGTTATTGGCTATACTATTGTTGCATTCTTCATTTTGTGCATTTTACTATTCATCTATGGCTTCACTTGATTTTTCTAGCATCAAGTACCACCTAAATTTGATGGCTTGAACTTCCCCATTGGAAGGTCAAGATGAACCTCTTCCTTAAGTCCCTAGAGTTAGGGTAGCTAGGGCCATAACTAAAGAATTTGTAGAGCCTCTCACCGATGAGAGATCATGGTCCGAGGACACTACCAAGGACTATGAGGCTAATGCTAGGGCTAATATGCTTTAACCCAAGCCCTTAATGAAGATGACCTCTCACGCATTATTAAATGTAAATCTGCATATGAAGTATGGAATGTTTTAATTGTGACTCATGAGGGAACGTCACAAGTCAAGAGATCCAAATTGACTTGCTACGTTCTCAATATGAGAATTTTATATGCTGAAAGTGAGAGTATTGATGACATGCTCACTCGTTTCACCAAGATCACTAATGCTTTATCTTCTCTAGGTGACACGATCGACAATGACCAAAAGATTCGCAAGGTCATTAGAGCTCTTCCCAAAGCTTGGGAAGTCAAGGCGACCACTCTCAAAGAGCTTAACGATCGGGAGGAGATGGACTTCTCCGGCTTCATCGGTAATCTCAAAACCCATGAGATGGAGATGAAGGTAAGAGAAGAAAGGGAGGCACCCAAGAAGAAAACAATCGCCTTCAAAGCCACTCCAACCACTATTGAAGAGGACGACTCATCGGAGGATTGCGATGAGGACTTTGCCATGCTTATCCGAAAGGTAGGCAAAATGTTTTACAGGAAAGGGAGGCAAAGCAACTTCCGAAGAGGGAAACCTCAAGGAAGGTTGAAAAGAAGAGAGAAGAACCGGTCCTTGCTTCCATTGCAAAAAGATCGGACATCTCATAGCGGATTGCCCCGCTCTCCAAGCAACCACCTCCAAGCATGTACCAAAGAAGAAAAAGGCTATGGTAGCACGTGAGATGACACGGAGTCGGAATCCGAAGAGGAGAACGACGCCGCTCATATGTGCTTCATGGCACAAGGTGAGGATGCTTCTAAGGTAGCCCTTGATAACACTTTAGAAGATGATGATCTTACAATGGATGAACTTGCACATTTTTTCGAAGAACTAAAATAGATATGAGATCTCTCAATCTCATAATAAAAAATTGAAAAAGGAAAATGATATTTTAAAGAATAAACTTGATACTTGTCTTAATGAGAAGAATGTTTTATCTATTGCTTTTGAAAATTGAAAAATGACTTTGATAATATAAATGGCTAATAAAGGAAAAACCCCCATGGTTTCTTGTAATAAAAATGAATTTGTGGAAATTCAAAAACGTGTTGAAAATTGGATAACACTTTAAAGAAGTGTGCTTTTGATCTTAATAAATTTGCATCTAGATTTCCTAAGGGAGTAACCCAAGGGAAACATACACACCATGCTCATGCACGGAAACATGCACACACACATAAGCATGCACATATGTATGGTAGTGGTAAAATTTATGTATGCACGCATTGTGGCCGCAAGGCCATTTAGAAAAATTTGTTTTGCTAAGCATAATGTACATAATAAACATGTTTGGGTTCGCCCCGGTACTAACCCTATAGGACCCAAGAAAATTTGGGTACCAAAAGACCCACCTACCTTTTAGTTGATACAGGTGGATCTACTTCCTCCAAGACATAGGGGGAAACGGTGCCGGGTGGTGGATGCAACAAAGCCCAAAGATCACATCAAGCTTGCATCGCTATCGTGGAGGCACCTATATTTTGGAGATTGCCTAATGTCGGTAACTTCTCCATTTAAAAGTTTAATTTTTTGTTTGATATATATACAAATGTATAGAAGTGTTAGCTTATTTTTGTGCTCTATAGACATATGCTAATGAAGAGTTACATTTCTATCTCAATTGTGTATATGCCATGTTTTTTTTTTTGATATCTTTGTGAATGTCCACATATCTAGTCTTCATGATATATCTATGTACACATCGTATTTCAAAACTAAAAATTAATTTTTTTGTAAAATTTTTTCATATTTAAAGCAAATACCTTAGAGATGGCAATTGCGCACCTCAACTCATTCAAGAGGATCAAGAGGATGAAGTTCAGAACCCGTCACTGGGTATTCGGCTTCAACATCTCTAAAACTTTGTATTACATATGAAAAATCAAAATCAAAATAAATATCTTGTATGTAATTTTGGTTGATAAGTTGACTTAATGAAGATTAAAACATGTTGTTGTATAATTATATCATCCTTGTATTTAATTAATATTTTATTTTTAAATTTTTCCTTCTGGCTGTTGCTGCAGACTGTCTTTCAGGCAAAGACGGTCGACCGTAAATAGGCGCGGTCGACCGATTTCGCCTGAAATAAATTGCCCTTATTTTTATTGCTATCGGTCGACCGTCCTTAGACCCGGTCGACCGCTGCAAGTTTGCAGAACTCTCGGGATCCTTGGGTCAACCGACCGGTCGACCGCTCTGAGATTACAGAGCTCTCGGGTTTTTGGGTCGACCGACCGGTCGGACCGTTCGTCGAATTCAGCCCTAAACTGCTATTTATTTTCACTTTTTCTCTCTCTCTCACTCTTTCAGCCGACGAACCCACTTTCTCCCTTCTCCAAAATTTCTCTATCTCTCCAATCTCTCAATCATTTCAAAATCCATTAAACCCACTTCAAATTCCATCTCCAAGTGCTGGATCTTCAATTTCAGTCTTCCCATCTGCAGGATTCGAAGATATTCAGGTTTTCTTGATCTAGGGTTTTGGTTCTTCATCTTTCAGGTAAAAATCTGATTTTCTCTTCTATTCTTACTATCTAGCTTTAAGATCTTCCCTTATTTGTCAATATTTCTAGGTCTCTAAGCTTTCTAGATCAAGCCCTAACCTAAAAATCATCTTTTTCCTCAAAAACATGTCTACATCTAAAAGGACTAGGACTGAGAAAGGCAAATCAGTAGCTCATGCTTCTTCTCACACTCCTAAACCTAAAAGAACCTTATAAATGAGCTTGCTAGAAATCGTTATATCAATCTTTCCAAGAGGAACATCATTTCAGGGAGATTTGTAGTTATTCAAGACTTTGAACATCTTGATATCCCCCGTATTTTGCAGATAACTCCTTAAACGAGTTCTTAACCATTAAAGAACAAGTTTATACATCCCTCGTGCCTTATTTCTATGCCAATCTCTCTTTTGATGGAAACCGTTCTTCTCTAGAGTCCTAGGCAGGGACATTGATCTAAGCATTGGTCAGTTCGCTGATATCCTACATCTCTCCCCTGGTGGAGCTGATGTATATTCACATGACCTTCATGATTTTGAATTTTCGGACGGTGAGTCTGCACTCACCGCATCCACTTTGATTCATGGGGATGACAACCCCGGCTTGGTCAGGAACGAAGTTGTGAGCAGGTTCACTCTCACTTCCAAGTCCTAGCCAAGATTATTTTCTATGACATTGTCCCTAAATCTGGTGAATATAGCCATGCTAGGGGTCCTGTGCCTTTGATTATCTATAGTCTTTTGCGAGGCATTAAGATAAATGTTCTCCGTATCATTGCTTTCCACATGGCATCCGACCAGATTCGCATGTCCGGTAGGGGTTTATCCTTTGGCATGCTTATCACCCGTCTTCTCAAAACTCTAGGCTTCGATCTTTCCTCTGAGACTTCTGATGATCCTCAAATAGACATTGACGGAGTTCTATTGAAAAGGATGGAAGCTCAGTTGCGTCGTCACGCTCCTGTGCAACCTCCTGTTCCTCCTCCTGTTGTTCCTGGATCTTCATCAGCACCTGGGTCTTCTTCGGCCCCAGGGATGTCTTCTGCTCCTGGCCTTGTCTTACCTTCAGATTTTCAGGCCATGATTTCTTCTGAGATTCGCTCTCAGATTCAGGAGCACCAGTCCTGGATTGAGCAGCGAGAGGCAGCTCTTCGTACGGAGATGGACGCCGTTTCCAACAAGAGGTCACTTTCCGTGCGGAGATGAACTCACAGATCCAAGGAATTCGTAACGATATGTCCTATTTTGCTGACTCCATGAGATTCATGGATACGCAATTTGAGGCACTCTTTACGAAATTCGACATGATTTCTCCTGATCCCACTTCCATTGCTCGTCCCCTTCCCTCCACCGGCCCTCCATTTCCTACCAGAGCTCTTCTTCTGTTCCCCCACCTCGGCCTAGGTGGTCGGCGTTGATCCAGAGGAGGCCGCTACTTCTTCTTCTTCTTCTTCAGAGGAAGACAATGATGGAGATAAGACCATGGCTGAAGGCACTACTGTGGAGAGCTCATCAGAGGACGACGAAGATGATGACGACGATGAGGGCGACGATGTGGTGGTGGTGCGAGTGATGAGAGTGACCTCCCTTTATTTGATGATGTCAAAAAGGGGGAGAGTTATTTGTTGAGAGAGACTCCATATTTTGTGTATATTTTTTCTGTTGTTGAACATCTTTATCTTGTATTTATGTTTGTGTGGACATGTACTTGTTTGGTTTTATGCTTTGTGGACATGGTGTTTCATTTCTATGACATGAGTACTTTTATGACATGAGTATGTTTATCTAGCATGGATATATGTGTTATGGATGTATTGTGGATTATCACCCACCATTTCTTTTGAGATTTGTCTATGCTTGAGCATATTTTTTTTTGTATATGCATGTGTTGAGGGGAGCTTCACTTGAAGTCTTCACCCAAAATATTTGTGATAACTAAATATGTTTGTCATCATCAAAAAGGGGGAGATTGTTGGCCCAAAGGCCATTAGCCCTATATCTGATGGATATTTGATGATAACAAACCATATCTAGTTATGTATTTAACAATTTTTGTTTAAAAGCATTTCAGGTTAAAACAGGTTGATTTGACGGCTCCACAATCAAGACTCACAAGTTTAGAGTTCGCCAAAGATTTGCATTCCCAAGCCAAGCACAATATAAAGCTTCGGGAACAAGACGATGAAGTAAAGACCAAGTCAAGATCAAGACTATGAGAATACCAAGATTTGTATTTGTATTTTTCATTTTAGATATTTTGTCAAAACCTAGATGTTAGAAGTAGAGTTATGGGATTACCACCTACACACACATTTTAATTTGGTTCATGACTTCAAAAAGGATTTTTAATTTATTTTCAATTTAGAGTTAACATGTTTAGATTAAGTTTTCGAAAAATAGTTTAAGTTTTGGAAAAACATTTATTGGAAAAACAATTTTATCAAAGAAAGTTTTTATAAAAAGTTTCAAACTTGTTAGAGTAGTGACATAGGCTCACACTCTAAGTTTTACAAGATACAAAACTTCAAATCCAAGGCCAATTCCAAAAACCCAATTTCTGGTTTCTGGAAGTTCTGATTTTTCAGAACTGACAAAACCGGTCGACCGTCCTGGTCGACCGCGCCGCACAATTCTGTGCATGTTGTGTCAGTCGATCGCCTCGGTCGACCGAGCACTGTGCAGTGCTCTCGGGTTGTTTGGGTCGACCGGGCGGTCGACCGTAGATCCCCAACGGTCAGATTTTTGACCGTTGGCGGTCGACCGTCCCGGTCGACGGCTGCTGTCAGATTTTCTGACAGACTCCAACTCTGAAGCTGTTTTGACCCCTATAAATAGGAGATCACTTCAACATGATAAGACAACAATTAAGATCATTTTTACAAGAGATTTTCAAAAGATTTACAAGTTTTCAAAAGACTTTCATTTAGAAAAGATTTTCTCTCCAAAAGCCCTAAATTTCTAGACACCCATTTGAAGTCTTTACCTCTACTTCTCTCTAGCTTTTGCACTACACAATCCCATAATTCTTCATCTACATATTGGTTCTAGGATTGTGCAAGTGAGCGAATTTTTGATCAAGTGTGATCCTTTTCTTCTTGAGTGAAGTTGTAGAGCATCGGCCTCAAGCGAGCTAGTGTGCTCCGGGTGGTGTTGCGACATCACGAGAGATAGGACAAGGTGTCCTTGTATTGGTGGTCCAGTGGGATCTTCAATAGTGGAAATCCTTCAAGTGTGAAGGCGGGGACGTAGAGCGTGGCTCGAACCTCGGAAACATATCTGCGTGTTTGCGTTTGCTCAAATCTCTCTAAACTCAACTCCTTTATTTTCTTGCACTATAAATTGCTTTATTTATTGCAAGTCTTTTATTTGAGCTAATTGTGTTAGTTAAATTTTAAATTCCGCAATTGTGCCATTTACATATAGCCATCACCTATTCACCCCCCCTCTAGGTGATTTCAGTTAACCCCCATTATGGAGTATTTTTAGGGGGCACGTTCACCCCTGAAACCTCTATAAATAGCCCCGTTTGCTAGAGGGAGGGGGTCGGTGGGTTGAGGATATAATTCTTGGAGAAGAATTTCGCCTGTGAGCTGTAGAAGCACCAAGACTTCCACCAAAAAGAAAGAGAGTTCTACTCTTCAAGAAACTTGTTACGTACAAGTCAATCTTTGCCTATAATCTCTTTGAGATTCCTGGTTGACAGGAGCTTTGTTACTCAATCTACTGTCTAAAGAGAGGATTCCAAGAGGTCCTGACGTTCACCTTGTCAACGAAAAATAAGACTCACTTTTCACCGCCACATCAAGAACCCAGCATTAAACAAAGGGGAGATTCAAGTCTAAATATCTCCCCTCTCTTGTAGTCGAAGTGTAATCCGCTGTAATCTTTTATTTGATTCAAGAAAATTTTACTGAGGAGACTTCTCCCACCAGCGTCTCTTGGAGTGGTTCAGAGCCGCGTCCCTCAGCGAATGGGGTCCATTCAGAGGTTGCGTCTTGAGTTCACATCAACTTACAAAAACTTAAAAGCTGCGTCCTGAAGCTTGCGTCCTTAACAATCAGTGAAGACCCGCGCTTCACTCTTGAGGAGCCCAGAAACTCCGCCTCCATTGTAAGATGAAAGCTACATCTCCATGATAAACTCAATGCGGCCTGAGCATGCGCCTTATCAAGGGACTAGAGCTGCGTCTCTATTGAGCCAATGGTGTATCCCCATCAACTAGATGAGGTCCATGCGTCAGTCTTGAGGAGCCTAAAACTGCGTCCCTCCAAAAAGTCGCGCCTCTTCTGCAAGGCCAAAGTCGCGCCTAGTTCACAGAGTGAGAGCTGTGTCTTATCTCAAAGATCGCGTCCCTTCAAGAGCGGCGTTTCTTCAGCAAACTAATAGATGCGTCCCCATTCCAAGTGAAGACTGCGTCTCGAAAACAATATGACCCCTACGTCTACAAGACTTGCATTCAGTCTTTTGCTTCTGCAAATCAGTTCAACAGTACACTGACACAAGCAGACAACTGTTTATCCCCAGTTCAACAGTACACCAATAACCAGCTCAGAGCATCGAGGAGGTCTAGACTGCATATCTAGATACTCACCACGATCATCTCTAGTGGCTTCAAAGGGTTTTACAGTACACTCACGAAGACCATACTCCAGACAAGATCAAGTTCAGGGTATCTTAAATGATTGTCAGTCCAATCATGAGAAGTATGAATTCAACTAGAGTCTAAAGTATTTTGAAATCCGTCCCAGTCAATCGCGGAATATCAAAAACTTTGGAAGAAGTTCTGTAGGTGTCTAAAAATCACTAAAGACAAGTCATCAAAAAGCAGAATCCAACTCCAGACGCAAGGCTAATCATCACCGAGGTTTAAAACCCGCGTCTCAGCAGCACTGCAAGGACCAAGACGCGAGGGTTGAAACCCGCTTCTCAGCATTATTGCAGTAGCAAGACGTGAGGCTCAAAACTCGCGTCTTAGTTATAACTGCCCTCATTACTGGTCAATTATTGCCCACGTAATGAGGAAGTTAACCCCATTATGGAGATTTTAGGGGACACATTCACCCCCTGAAACCTCTATAAATAGCCTAGTTTGCTGTAGAGAAAGGAGGGACACAGATACATGGGAGATAAAAAAAAAGAGGAGAGAGAGTTTAACTCTTCTAACAACTTGCTGCGTACAAGTTAGTTTTTGCATACAATCTCTTTGAGATCCTGGTGGACAGAAGCTGTGTTACTTCGCCTACCATCCAAGGAGAATTCCCAAAAGGTTCTGACGTTCACCTGGTCAACGAAAAACAAGATTCACTTTCTACCATCACATCAAGAACCCGGTACTAAACAAAGGGGAGACTCAAGTGTGGTATCTCCTCTCTCTTGTAAGAGGATTATTGATCCACTGTAATTTTCTTTACTATCAAATAAAGAATTTACTTCTCGATCTCAATTTTTCCTCCACCAAACACACATCCACCTTCGTAAGAATACAGGAACTGGAGTACACTAGTTGGAGTATTCTCAAATTATCAGAAGTTTAATGTATTTAATGAATGCACTAGACCCGATATTTCTTACGCTATAAGTAAGTTAAGCAGATACACTAGTAACCCTAGTGATGATCATTGACTGCTCTAGGCTAACAGTTCAAGATTTAGTTCACTGATTAACCAGTAAATCTGATAAAGCTTTCGTCATGGAAGGTTCAAGACCTAGTCACCTATCCTGATGTAGTTTCTTTTTTAAAGTACCTTTCACTATAGAGTCAGTCTTTTTGTGTGTCAATTCCTTGAATCTCCATTTATTGTGAGAGATTATTGGAAAAAATGAAGAATTAAATGTGAATCTTTGAGTTGAATTTCGACGAGATCTGTTGATAGAATCAATTGGATAATGGTTGGAGTGTGTTCTCCTTCCATTGGGGATGAACGTGGCATATTCATATGTTCAATTCCGACTTCGAATGAATGAGATATTCAAGTCTAAAGTTTGCCTAATTCAAAAGTCAAAAGGGGATTAAAGGTAGCTAAAAGTATTTAGTCCCACATTGGTCATGGATGGAAGTTTGAAGTGTTTAAATAGAGAAAATGGGACAAAGGGTGTGCCCTTTGGGTACTTGGAGTTTTCACGCGCGATTAATGGGAAACCATGCCCGCGCGCCAGCGGGCGCCGGAGCCGGGCCCCAGTTCGGGTCCCAGTTCCCGGTCTGGTTTTTTTGAACCATGTCTCACGGTATGGGTTACAGCGGATCGCACCCGCTCCGCTATCCGGACCCACAACAGCACATAGAAAACTACCAAGAACCGTTACATGGTTGGGCGGTGTCTGTCTGAAACGAACCGTTGTAACCGTTCAGACGGATTTGCCCCTCCCGGAGCGCTATAAATAGCGCTTCTTTTCTCCCATTTTAGCACACAGAACACAGAAAAACACAAAACAAATCCCTCTTCCTTCTTCTGCATTCTGAAGTGAACTTCCTTCTTCTGCATTCTGAAGTGAAAGTCTGCATTCCGATTTCGAAGTGAAAGTGAAGAGGAAGTAACTCGGATTCTGAAGATTCGTTCTTAAAGAAGACTCAGAAAATTCAATAGATTCTTTAATAGAATTGTTGTCTGAATCAGTGACTTCCAAAAAAGAATATTCTTCTATTTTCCTCCATTCTCTACTGTGGTGTGTTGCTGCAAAGTAAAGACAAATATTCTCCCTGAAATTTGTCTTGGTCCTGCTGCTGCTTGATAATCCTGTGAAGGTTTTGATTAACTAAAGTTCGACCGTACGGTAATTTGGTAGTGCTATCTAAATACCGTGAAGGAGTGTTGTATCTTGGGAGACCAGCGTCCAGTAACCCGTTACACCATGTGGGGGACGTAATTGTCTTAAGGAGATTCGCTATAAGCGTACCTCACTTCAAGCCTTATATAAGTGAATTAATTTTTTTGTACAGGGGTTATACTGATATTTAGTATATTGAGGCTGACTTATACTAGTCTAATTGGTGTTTAACCAAGGAAGGTAATTGAAAGTAAGTTTTTGTGGCGCCCCGATCCCGGCGGGTACGGAGACGCCACTGCGACGTACATACACAGGGCGATGGTACCATCACGTATGTACGCTAAGCATCAATACAACAAAACACATGTATCAGAGTGCGAAAATACGTGGTATTTTACATTCCAACCTAAAATGGTACAAGTACTTAGTCATCACAAATAGTGACATAATATTACATCAAAATTACATCACTAGATAATACAAAAGTAGACTATACAGGATACAAAAGATAATAACTCACGAGATGGAACAGGAATCTCGCGAGCGGGGGAAGAGACTGGACGGAGCTACTGTTGATCCACCTGCTCCTCGAAGTAGGCCTGATCCTCAGCTGATGGGTCTACCTCGGTCCAAGTTGCTAGATCTGGACATGCAAATCCAGGGTTGTTAGGGGGCAACCCAGCGAGTACAAGAAAAACCCAATGGTAAGTACAAATAATAGCAAGTGCATCATGTCAAGTATAATGTACCCAAATCAATAAGCATGAATTAAGCACAATAAATAGTGAAATATGGAAATAACATTAGCATTTATATGGCATGAAATAAAAACATGTATAGCAGGTCAAATATTATGTAATCAAATTAGGAAGCATGGGGCAACTACAATAAATGACAAGTATGGAAATGACACAAAAATTCATGTAGCATGAAGTCAATTTTCAAGTTATTATTATTAACTCATTCAATTTGTATGTTTCGGTATATAACCGGTGCCATATACTTTCGCATACAAATCTAGCGAGGTTGGTTATTGAAAATTGATGGGGAACGACGAACCATGTTTAGAATAGGTCCTGTGCATGCCGGGACAACGGTCCAGGAGTATCCGGTAATGAGCCGGAACGTACCGCTAGGCACCGGGACTTACTATATGCCCGAAGGTCTTAGTATACGCCCGAACAGGAATAGATGTCACCGTTCCCCATAGGATATACCTAGGGGATTATAGCACACCCGGACAGGCAGGCAAGGGGGTAGGGGTGCCAGTACACCCTCGGAAACGCCTGGTGGCCTCCAGGTCGAATCCTACAGGAAGTTGTACAACATATGTATGGCCACCATAAACACAGAAGTTATATCGATACCCATTAATTTCCCCATCCCGATGTAAGTTGTTTAAATATAATAGAGTCTCAAATAATAATGTTCACAGGGTATTCACAAATGTACATATCCATGGTTATCCTATTACGGGAGTGAATAGGAGATAATATCAGGAGTAATGTCAGGAGCCTCCCTATTTTAGGGGTTCAAGTATACAGGAGTACAGGAGTTCAGGAGTACCAAATATTTGGTAATAATAATATAATAATCATGTCATGTCCCCGTAACAGTGATAGTCATGAATATGTCATATAATCAGGTATCAGGGGTGGTAGTGTCTAGTCAGGAGTCATGATGTCAGGTCCAGGTATTTGTACCACATGAAAGCATATCATATACCGGGTGTCAGGAGCAGGTATCAAGTACGACATATCAAATATCGGTATCTAATATCAAGTGATAAGTGTAGCAAGACAAGAACCGGGGTCGGGTATCACATGTCAAATATAGCACGGCAAGTATCAGGTGTCACATATCACATATAGCATGGCAAGTATCAGTGTCAAATATAGCAAGGCAAATATCAATATCAAATATAGCATGGCAAATATCAGTATTAAATATCGTTTGCCGGTGTAAATATCAAGTGTCAGTGACATAAATCATATATCTAGTGTAACATGCCAGGTGTCGGTGTAATTACGTATATCATTGTCATAAAACGTATATCAAGCATAACATGTCCAGGGTCGGGTAAATACCGAGTGCAACATAATATATTAACTCGCATAGCATGATATCATGTATTAAATTTACGGTAATAAGTTCTAAGCATGCTGACATATCCATATATCAAATCCATGCTTAAAATATAAGAGTGTTTATTTTTAGGTGCATTAAAAGTACTCGCATAATGACAAAATATAGGTATGTCAAAAAAGAAACTGTACTCGCCTGAAACCGGGGTAAAATACCGGTTAAAATCCAAAAATCGGCGAACCGTTCGAGTAAACCTCTAGCCCACAAATATATATATTAAAATATATATTTATAAATATTATATGGATATTAGAGAGGGAATGAGAGAGGAGAGAGAAAGTTGTAGAAGAAAGAGAGAGAAAATAAGGTGTTTTTAGAAATAAATTTGGGATTAAAAGGAGGAGGGTATTGATGTAAATATGGGGAAGTAGTTTTAGGGAATGGTGGGGGGTATTTTTGGAATGAGGGGATTTGATATTTATTTTAGGGATTTGAAATGAAGGAAAGAGAGAAAGAAAAGAAGAAAGAAAGAAAGAAAGGAAAAGAAAAAGGAAGGAGGTGGTTGGGGGTGGCCGGCCGGCCACTGTCGGCGCCGGCGGCCTGCCGGCGGCGGCGCCGCCGCGGGGGTGGAGGGCGGCGCGCGCGCGCGCGTGGGGTGGAGAGGAGGGAGGTGGGTTTTTTTTTTGTTTTTGTTGTGTGTTGTTATGTTATGTTGATGGTGGTGGTAGATGGTGGTGGTGGTGGTTGTTTGGTGGTGTTGGGGAGTTGGAGAAGGAGGAGGAGATGGTAATGGAGTGGTTAGAGTGGTGGAATTAGTGGTGGTGATGGGGAATTCTGGAGGAGATGAAGTTTGTATGGTGATGGGTTTTGGGTGGAATTGAAGAGAAGGAGGTGGAATTTGGGGTTGATGGACGTGGAGAAGGGTGGTGGGGTGATGGGGGATGCGGCGGCGGTGGCTGGGCGGGCGGCGGCGGAGGTGGCGGTGGTGATGGTGGAGGTGGCGGTGGTGTGAATGCGTGAGTTGGGTTGAGAGGTTGAAGATGAAAAGGATAAATGAAATAGAAAGAAGGGAGGAGGTTTAAGTGGAGAAGAAAAAGGAAAAAAGTAAATTGAAATGATGAAAATGGATGGAGTTTGAGATGATGAAGGGAGATGGAGTGGGGGGAATCGGTTGCTTGTTGCTGCTGAAGTTGCAGCCGCTGCTGCTGCGCTGGGGAGTTGCAAGGGATGGAGTTGGAGTGAAGGAGAGAAAAGAAAGAAAGAAAGTTAAAGGAAAAAAATTAATAAGAAAATAAATAAAATAGTTTAAAATTTTTTTATTATTAAATAATTTACTTATAGTTTTTGAAAGTATAAGGTAGTGGAGTAGGGAAGGAAAAAGTACGGAAAGTTAAGACCGGTAATAAATGTTATTATTTTAATAAGGCGAAAATTTGACTGTTTCAGGATCGTTCCGAAAAATTTTCAAAAATAACAAATATTATTCTAAGATGTTTGGTGAAATCTGATTTGAAAAATATAATGTAGTTTACAAAATAAAAATCCTGAAATCATCCGGCGATACCAGCTGACACCAGAATCGGTGAAATTTTGATAAATTTTGAAAAATCTCAAAAAAATATTTTTAGATAGAAAATGAAATTCTAAGATATACTGTGAAAGCCGTTTTTGAAAATTCAGTCCCATTTGAAAATTAAAAATCTGGGAATCAGTCAGCGATGCTGACCGACACCGGTTTTGGAGATTTTGCAGAAAATTTCAAAAAATTTCAAAAATCTAAAATATTATAAAACAGTCTCTGAAACTGAAATTGGTCAAATCGGGCTACCAAAAAGTCAAATCGGGCTACTGGCTGGTATGGGGTTCCCGGTCTGGGTCAGGGCTTACTCTAGGTCTGAGAATCCAGATCTGATACTAAATAAACTAAGTAATCACAACCCATGAACACATACAAGAAGAAAATTGAACAACATAGTCGAAAAAAATTTGGGACACGTATCTGGGTACGTATCCCGGGTACGGGGTGCTTCATTCTACCTACCTAACAAAATTTCGTCCTCGAAATTTCTATAAGGAAAGAAATGAACATGGAAATAAAGAATTGATAAGACAAAAGATGGAGTACAAGAGAATATTACCACTCAAGGCTCGAACAGATGCGGGTAACGGTCACGAATGACGTCTTCCCGCTCCCAAGTTGCTTCTCCCGGACTATGCCTGTTCCATGAAACAAGCACCAACGGATGGTCCGGTTCTTCAGGGTCTGACACTTCTGTCCACAATAGCCATTGGTTGCTCAATATATGACAAATCCGGCTGCAACTCCAACTCTGAATAATCCAATACATGGCTTTCATCCCTGATGTACCTCCTCAACAGTGACACATGAAACACATTGTGCACTCCTTCCAGTGATGGAGGCAGTGCCAATCTGTAGGCCACTTCTCCCACTCGATCCAATATCTCAAACGGGCCTATATACCTCGGACTCAGCTTCCCACGTGCACCAAACCTGATCACTCCCTTGGTCGGAGATATCTTCAGAAACACATGCTCTCCCACCTGAAACTCCAATGGTCTTCTATTAGAATCTGCCCAACTCTTCTGTCTGTCTTGGGCTACACGAAGGTGCTCTTGGATAGTCCTGATCTTGTCCACAGCCTGTACTATCACATCTGGCCCCAAATGCCTTCTCTCACCAACTTCATCCCAACACAATGGTGACCTGCATCTCCTGCCGTACAGGCTTCGAAAGGAGCCATCTTGATGCTCGCCTGATAACTGTTATTGTAGGAAAACTCTGCCAAATGTAGATGGTCTTCCCACGATCCTTTGAAGTCTATCATACAAGCCCTCAACATGTCTTCTAGGATCTGAATGGTCCGTTCGGACTGCCCGTCTGTCTCAGGGTGATAAGATGTGCTGAACTTCAGACGGGTCCCCAGACTCTCTTGGAGGCTCTCCCAGAAGTGAGATTTGAACCTCGTGTCTCTGTCTGACACGATACTCACAGGAACTCCATGCAGTCGAACAATCTCCCTCATGTACTTGTCTGCTAGAAGCTCTGTAGACTATCCCACTCTGAATGGTATGAAATGTGCTGACTTAGTGAGACGGTCAACAACTACCCATACTGCATTGTTCCCCTTTGGACTGTGGGGTAAAGCGGTGACAAAATCCATGGTAACATGCTTCCACTTCCATTCTGGTATTGGCAAAGGCTGTAGCAATCCAGCTGGTCTCTGGTGTTCAGCCTTCACTTGCTGACACACTAGACACTTCGCCACATATTGTGCGATCTCCCTCTTCATCGCATTCCACCAGAAAATGTTGCTTCAGGTCCTGATACATCTTAGTTCCTTCAGGGTGTATAGAATAAGCTGAGCTGTGAGCCTCATCTAAGATCTTCTGTCTAATCTCCCCTTGAGCCACACAAATTCTACCCCTAAAATAGAGTGCACAATCAGGATGTATGCAAACATCTGACCTTAGCCCTGCTTCCACTTGCTCTCTAAACTTCAGCAATCTGGGATCTTCCCTCTGAGCTTCTTTGATCTCTTCCATCAATGTCGGCTGGATCTGAAATGCCATCAACTGCATGGATCCACTGGTCCTTCGAATCACCATCTAGCCGTATCATCTCCTTGAGTAACTCCTCTTGCTGAGTGAGCAACATAACCATGTTGGCTTCAGGTCTTCTACTCAGGGCATCTGACACAACATTAACCTTGCCAGGATGGTACTGTAGATCTATATCATAATCTGCCATCAACTCAAGCCATCGCCTCTGCCTCATATTCAACTCTTTCTGAGTGAAAATGTATTTCAGGCTTTTATGATCAGTGTAAATCAACACTCGATCACCAAGCAGGTAATGCCTCCAAATCTTCAACGCAAAGATCACAGCTGCCAGCTCTAGATCATGCGTTGGGTAGTTCTTCTCATGAGGCTTTAATTGTCTGAATGCATAAGCTACCACATGTCCATGCTGCATCAATACGCATCCAAGACCCTTCCTTGAAGCATCACAGTACACAACCATACCTCCTGTCCCTGAGGGTGTCTTCAAGATTGGAGCTGAAATCAACTTGTTCTTCAACTCCTCAAAAGCAGACGCACACTTCTCAGTCCATATATACTTCTCTCCCTTCCTGGTCAGCTTGGTCAATGGAGCTGCAATCTTCGAGAAGTCCTGCACGAACCTCCGATAATACCCAGCTAGTCCGATGAAGCTCCCGATCTCTGTCATGGATTTCGGAGTCGGCCAGTCCTTCACCGCCTGAATCTTGCTGGGATCCACCGAGATTCCTTCCTTAGAAACAATATGCCCAAGAATGCTATACTCTCCAGCCAGAACTCACACTTGCTAAGTTTGGCATGAAGCTGCTCAAGTCGGAGAGTCTGTAGCACAATCCTCAGATGCCCCGCATAGTCCTCTTCATTCTTGGAATAGACCAAAATATCATCAATGAACACCAATACAAACTTGTCCAGATAGGGTGAGAAGACTCTTTTCATCAAGTCCATGAAGACTACTGGGGCATTTGTAACTCCAAAGGGCATAACCAAGAACTCGTAATGACCATACCGAGTCCTGAATGCCTTCTGGATGTCTTCCTTCTTCACCTTCAACTGGTGGTACCCCGACTGCAGATCTAACTTCGAGAACACTCGGGCTCCATGAAGTTGATCAAAGAGATCATCAATCCTCGGCAAAGGGTACTTGTTCTTGATGGTGACCTTGTTCAACTCTCTGTAATCAATGCACAACCTCTTGCCACCATCTTTCTTGTTTGCCAACAACACTAGTGCTCCCCAAGGTGAAGTACTCGGTCTAATTAGACCCTTGCTCGAATACTCCCGCAGCTGCTCCTTCAATATAGCCAATTCGGTTGGCGCCATCCGGTACGGTGCTTTAGAGATGGGAGTCGCTCCTGGAATAAGGTCAATAGAGAACTCCACAACTCTGTCAGGTGGAAGTCCTGATATCTCCTCAAATACATCCGGGAATTCATTCCACACTGACACCGTCTTCTTCTCTTCAGCAGTGGCACACTCCAGTTGATCTTCCTTCCTGAGGGGCTTGCATTCTCTAAAGAACTGAAACTCTGGTTGGTGTTGAATCCTGAAGATCACCTTCTTATTCTGACAGTCAATCACCGCATGATACTTGCTGAGCCAAGTCATGCCTAGGATCACATCGTACCCTCCAGTGTCCAGTACGAACATGTCGGCTTCTAACTTCCTACCACATAACTCCACATTGCACGCCTTGCAAATTTTGTTAGTTATGACTACCCATTCCCCGTACTAATTTCCCATTGGTCACCCATACATACTAGGGGTATAAAATGCAAGGCAATAAATCTACTGGATATGAAGCAATGTGATGCACCGGAGTCAAAAAGTGATAAGATTAGAACTGAGTGGACCAAAATTGTACCTGCCACTACTTCTCCAGATGCCTCGGCTTCCTCTGTTGTCAAGTTGTAGGCCTAGCCTCTCCCGCGGCTACTCCAGTCCTGGGTCCCCCTGAGCCTAACCCATACATAGTCTGACGCTGGGGAGGAAGTGGAACTCCTCTACCTACAGGTCCTGGATTCCTCCTCATCGGTGGTGTTGAAAGTACTGGGGGAGCTGCTCGAGCTGGAGGTGCTGGTGGTGCCACTCGTGCTGGAGGTGCTGGTGGTGCTGGAGCTGCATTCCAGGTCCTCTTGAATGGACATTCTCCCACCGAGTGGTTGCCGGATCCGCATGCCAAACACAGTCCATTGGCCATACGGCAGTTCTGCTGATTGTGTCCGGGTTTCTGGCAGTACCCACACACAAGCTGCTAAGGAGGCTGAAGTGGCCGCTTGGCTACTAGGGCACCAAAAGCTCTGACTTGATTCCCCCTGTGCACCTGCTGGAACTGGCACTTCATAGGTTTGTGCTGCAGCTCAACTCTCCTCTTCTTCTCCAATCCTTACTCCACATCACGGGCAATAGAAAGAACTTGGGAGTATGTCTTCAGCTGGTGGGGTATAAGGAACACCTGAATGTCCACCCTTAGTCCTTACTGAAATCTGCTAGCTCTCTTCTCCTCGTCGGCTATCATATACGGCGCAAACCGACTAAGTCTCAGGAATTCAGCAGCATACTCATCCATCGATCGACTTCACTGCTGCAGCTTGATAAACTGCTCCTCCATCTCCTTCGAGCAGTTGCAGGGAAAAACCCTCTCATAGAAGCCCTTCGAGAACTGGTCCCAAGAGATAGGCTTCTCCAGCCTCGCCTCTTCGGCAAGCCACCAAGTCCTCGCTACATACTTCAGCTGGATCTTGGCCACTTCAACTGGTTCTCACTAGGAATTCTGGCCGCCTTCAGGAGATCGGTCATGTCGATCAACTACTGCTCTACATCCAGGGGCTTCTCCATGCCTGAGAATTCTGCCGGCTGCAACCTCCTGAAATCCGATATAGTACCCGGCCTCTGCTCCCGGGGTGCAGTCAGCAATCCTTGTCGCAAGAGCTCCGTCTGCTGCTGCTGACTATTGATCATCCCCTAGAGTATCCTCATGATGTCGTTCTCCCCGTTCGGACCTTCACGGGAAGTGCCGGGACCGTTACGTGTCCCCCGTCTCTCCATATTCGAGCCGACTGAAGAGATGACAGAATATGAGTTTTCAGGAATCAAGGGATGGATTTCAAGGAAAGAATAGATAACTTCGTACTTGTGATTAGAATGTATAACAAAGACTCGTGTGACTCAGTCGCAAATTAATCCAACATTAATTTGCAGACTGGCTGTACTGAAGGTGTGAGAGCTTAGGCTCTGATACCAACCTGTGGCGCCCCGATCCCAGCGGGTACGGAGACGCCACTGCGATGTACATACGCAGGGCGATGGTACCATCACGTATGTATGCTAAGTATCAATACAACACAACACATGTATCAGAGTGCGAAAATACGTGGTATTATACATTCCAACCCAAAATGGTACAAGTACTTAGTCATCACAAATAGTGACATAATATTACATCAAAATTACATCACTAGATAATACAAAAGTAGACTATACAGGATACAAAAGAAAATAACTCACGAGCTGGAACAGGAATCTCGCGAGCGGGGGAAGAGACTGGACGGAGCTACCGCTGATCCGCCTGCTCCTCAAAGTAGGCCTGATCCTCAGCTGATGGGTCTACCTCGGTCCAAGCTGCTAGATCTGAACATGCAAATCTAGGGTTGTTAGGGGGCAACCCAGCGAGTACAAGAAAAAACCCAATGGTAAGTACAAATAATAGAAAGTGCATCATGTCAAGTATAATGTACCCAAATCAATAAGCATGAATTAACCACAATAAATAGTGAAATATGGAAATAACATTAGCATTTATATGGCATGAAATAAAAGCATGTATAGCAGGTCAAATATCATGTAATCAAATTAGGAAGCATGGGGTAACTACAATAAATGACAAGTATGAAAATGACACAAAAATTCATGTAGCATGAAGTCAATTTTCAAGTTATTATTATTAACTCGTTCAATTTGTATGTTTCGATATATAACCGGTGCCATATACTTTCGCATACAAATCTAGCGAGGTTGGTTATTGGAAATTGATGGGGAACGACGAACCATGTTTAGAATGGGTCCCGTGCATGCCCGAGACAACGGTCCAGGAGTATCTGGTA
This sequence comes from Agave tequilana, assembly GCA_038442645.1. Classification (NCBI taxonomy): domain Eukaryota; kingdom Viridiplantae; phylum Streptophyta; class Magnoliopsida; order Asparagales; family Asparagaceae; genus Agave; species Agave tequilana. The sequence continues at coordinate 87,887 of JAVJIF010006989.1, read as the reverse complement.
CTGAGCCGGAACGTACTGCTAGGCACCGGGACTTACTATATGCCCGAAGGTCTTAGTATACGCGCCCGAACAGGAATAGAGTGTCACCGTTCACCACAGGATATACCTGGGGATTATAGCACACCCGGACAGGAAGGCAAGGGGGTAGGGGTGCCAGTACACCCCTCGGAAACGCCTGGTGGCCTCCAGGTCGAATCCTATAGGAAGTTGTACAACATATGTATGGCCACCATAAACACAGAAGCTATATCGATACCCATCAATTTTCCCCATCCCGGTGTAAGTTGTTTAAATATAATAGAGTCTCAAATAATAATTTTCACAGGGTATTCACAAATGTACAATATCCATGGTTATCCTATTACGGGGGTGAACAGGAGATAATATCAGGAGTAATGTCAGGAGCCTCCCTATTTCAGGGGTTCAAGTATACAGGAGTACAGGAGCTCAGGAGTACCAAATATCTAGTAATAATAATATAATAATCATGTCATGTCCCCGTAACAGTAATAGTCATGAATATGTCATATAATCAGGTATCAGGGGTGGTAGTGTCCGGTCAGGAGTCATGATGTCAGGTCCAGGTATTTGTACCACATGAAAGCATATCATATATCGGGTGTCAGGAGCAGGTATCAAGTACAACATATCAAGTATCGGTATCTAATATCAAGTGATAAGTGTAGCTAGACAAGAACCGGGGTCGGGTATCACATGTCAAAATAGCACGGCAAGTATCAGTATCAGGTGTCACATATCACATATAGCATGGCAAGTATCAGTGTCAAATATAGCATGGCAAATATCAGTATCAAATATAGCATGGCAAATATCAGTGTTAATTACCGTGTGCCGGTGTAAATATCAAGTGTCGGTGACATAAATCATATATCTAGTGTAACATGCCAGGTGTCGGTGTAATTACCGTATATCATTGTCATAAATCATATATCAAGCATAACATGTCCAAGGTCGGGTAAATACCGAGTGCAACATAATATATTAACTCGCATAGCATGATATCATGTATTAAATTTACGGTAATAAGTTTAAGCATGCTGACATATCCATATATCAATTCCATGCTTAAAATATAAGAGTATTTATTTTTAGGTGCATTAAAAGTACTCGCATAATGACAAAATAGAGGTATGTCAAAAAAGAAACTGTACTCGCCTGAAACCGGGGTAAAATACCGGTTAAAATCTAAAAATCGGCGAACCATTCGAGTAAACCTCTAGCCCACAAATATACATTAAAATATATATTTATAAATATTTATATGGATATTAGAGAGGGAATGAGAGAGGAGAGAGAAAGTTGTAGAAGAAAGAGAGAGAAAAAAAGGTGTTTTTAGAAATAAATTGGGATTAAAAGGAGGAGGGTATTGATGTAAATATGGGGAAGTAGTTTTAGGGAATGGTGGGGGTATTTTTGGAATGAGGGGATTTGATATTTATTTTAGGGATTTGAAATGAAGGTAAGAGAGAAAGAAAAGAAGAAAGAAAGAAAGAAAGGAAAAGAAAAGGGAAGGAGGTGGTTGGGGGTGGCGGCCGGCCACTGTCGGCGCCGGCGGCCTGCCGGTGGCGGCGCCGACGGGGGTGGAGGGCGGTGCGCGCGCGCCTGGGGTGGAGAGGAGGGAGGTGGGTTTTTTTTTTTTTGTTATGTTGATGGTGGTGGTGATGGTTGTTTGGTGGTGTTGGGGAGTTGGAGAAGGAGGAGGAGATGGTAATGGAGTGGTTAGAGTGGTGGAATTAGTGGTGGTGATGGGGAATTTTGGAGGAGATGAAGTTTGTATGGTGATGGGTTTTGGGTGGAATTGAAGAGAAGGAGGTGAAATTTGGGGTTGATGGAAGTAGAGAAGGGTGGTGGGGTGATGGGGTATGCGGCGGCGGTGGCTTGGGCGGCGCCGGAGGTGGCGGTGGTGTGGTGGAGGCGGCGGTGGTGTGAATGCGTGAGTTGGGTTGAGAGGTTGAAGATGAAAAGGATAAATGAAATAGAAAGAAAGGAGGAGGTTTAAGTGGAGAAGAAAAAGGAAAAAAGTAAATTGAAATGATGAAAATGGATGGAGTTTGAGATGATGAAGGGAGATGGAGTGGGGGAATCAGTTGCTTGCTGCCGCTGAAGTTGCAGCCGCTGCTGCTGCGCTGGGGAGTTGCAGGGGATGGGAGTTGGAGTGAAGGAGAAGAAAAGAAAAGAAGAAAGTTAAAGGGAAAAAAATTAATAAGAAAATAAAATAAAATAGTTTAAAAAATTTTTTATTATTAAAATTTACTTATTATAATTTCTAAAAGTATAAGGTAGTGGAGAAGGGAAGGAAAAAGTACGGAAAGTTAAGACCGGTAATAAATATTATTATTTTAATAAGGCAAAAATTTGACTGTTTCAGAATCGTTCCAAAAAATTCTCAAAAATAGAAAATATTAGTCTAAGATGTTTGGTGAAATCGGATTTGAAAAATATAATGTAGTTTTCAAAATAAAAATTCTGAAATCTTCTGGCAATACGGCCGACACCAGAATCGGTGAAATTTTGATAAATTTTGAAAAATGTCAAAAAATATTTTTAGATAGAAAATGAAATTCTAAGATATACTGTGAAAGCCGTTTTTGAAACTTCAATCCCATTTGAAAATTAAAAATCCGGGAATCAGTCAGCGATGTTGACTGACGCCGGTTTAGGAAATTTTGCAGAAAATTTCAGAAAATAATGAAAAATCTAAAATATTATAAAACAGTCTCTGAAACTGAAATCGGTCCAATCGGGCCACCAAAAAGTCAAATGGGGCTACTGGCTGGTATCGGGTTTCCGGTCCGGGTCAGGGCTTACTCTAGATCTGAGAATCCAGATCTGATACTAAATAAACTAAGTAATCACAACCCATGAACACATACAGGAAGAAAATTGAACAACATAGTCGAAAAAATTTGGGACACGTATCTGGGTACGTATCCCGGGTACGGGGTGCTACAGTTTTGTAATTAAGGAACGTTCTATTTAACGGAAAACGTCCACCTGATATTCACCAACCTGGTCAATTAGATCGGTGACATTAATTAGTTGTCAGATTGATCCTAAAACTAACAAAATTTTGATGTGTTAAACCTTGGCAGCATCAGCTTAAACTGCACATTTAGTAAGGTAGTTTCTCCATGCATCTGCACCTTTGATTTGCTGAAACTTTATTGTTTGAACTGGCTCTCATTTCGTTTATCAATGTTCAATTGTCAACATGTCATAATCGATAACTCTATTGATTGATACATGTTTCCATCGTGACATGTTTACGATCTATACATGTTTCCATCGTGAAACCATTGCTCCTCTCTCTTCTCCATGTTTGGCTAATCTGAGCATTGACCAGTGATGAAATAATGCCATTGCTGAGGCAGAGTAATGTGACTTCTAGAATTTCCTTGTGTGGGTGTGGATATGTGCATGTGTGCATATGCATGTCTATGTGTGCATGCAATGTCTCTGTATATTTGTGTCCGAGTGTGATATCTGGTAGTTAGGTTAACATATACCACTGATGTGTGTTGTAAGTGACGTTGTGTAGGATTTTACCATATGATTCTCTACCTCAACTAAGCGTGCTTGATTTGGGGCGAAAGTGGAAAAAAACTCATTTTCCACTTCTGGTGTTTGTTTGAAATCGGAACAGGGAAATGAGAAAAACTCTTTACCTTTTCCCACTTGCAGGTGCTACAGTTAATTTTGTGATCATATAGATCTCACTTGTAATAAGTTATATCTCAAAACAGCTAATTTTATGGTCACGTAAAATCTCACTTGCAGTTTAATTACAGTCCAAAAAAAAATTTATAATTAATATTTAATTTAATATTATTTTGCTATCAACTTTGTGATCAACTCTTCCACTTCCACTTTCACATTGCTAACCAAACACCGAAAAACACAATATATTTTTTCACTTTCACTTTCACATTACAACCAAACACCGAAAAACTTACACAAATCCCGATTTCCTACATTTTACTCACATTTTCCTCCACATTTCCCACTTACACCTTTTCCTCCCACTTATGGTCACTCAAGTTTTGAGGCAAGCAGGGCTATTCTTTTCCTGTTATGTCGGTTCTTCCACTAATTGCAATATTGGTCATCATACTCTTGTAGGTAATCATGGGAGATGCAAGCAGCCTCTAACATGAAGCCAATATGAAGTTAACAGTTGTAGCGCGAGCTTGCTATTTAGATATGCTCAGTGTGGCCAGAGAACCATACTTACAAATTAAGAGCAGATAATTAGCAACTGTGTTACTGTGTCTCCCTGAGGACATGCTGCTCATAACGCGAAAATAACCAGCCTTAGCTCGATCTCACTGAACGCAGCTCATTCTTGTAGATGGCAACTCGTTGGGAAGAAAAGCATTCACACTACAGCTGGGTCTGGATGATTTTGAACTTCCAGGACCTCGACAATTGATCGGATTAAGTTCTTGTTTTGCCCAGCGACAACAACCCCAAGAGGATCCTATGAATCTCCCACGCACGAAGAACAATCCCAAACAGTACAAAACAATCACTGGAGAAAGAACACACGCAAACAAACAAATTAAAGAGGTTCGGCCTCAACGCCTACGTCCTCGGGGCAATCAGAGAGATTTAATTGCTTTGGAAGAAGATTACAATGGCTAGCAGCCTCTTTGAATGCAAGAGAGCTCTAGCAGTTCCTTCTCAAGTATACTTTTCCAGGTCCTTAACCCTAGAAACCAACAACAGCCCTTAAATACAACAGATTTCCGAATCAGCAGAAATTACCCGCACCCGACTGTCGGTCGACCGGGCAGTCGACCGACCCTTCCACCAGTCGACCGGTCGGTCGACTGGGTGCCCAACAGAGAGTTGGGTCACTTCAGTCGGTCGACCGGGCGGTCGACCGATCTACTACTTGTGCACATTGTGCACGTCCGGTCGACCGGTCAACCTGTTCTGCTGCTGCTGCTATTTTCTGCTGTTGTTGTTTCCTTCACCTTTCGTCGTCGACTTCCTTGGCGATCACCTCGACGACCTCTCGGCTATCCATGTCAACTTCCTTAGCAATATTCTCTCTTTCCAACAATTCTCCACCTCAGCGAAGATTTTTCCTAAAATCTGAGCCGATCTCCAACGTACCCCAGTCTATCACCTGGCGAAATCGACACATGATCTCAGCGAAATCGACACACAATCTCGGCTTGCGCGCACGGACGAAATCGACACACGATCTCGGCTTGGAATCTATAGCTCAGCTATCCACTGGAAAACATCGCACATGTCTTCCCTGCACTTCACCTTAGGAGAACTTCTATGCATGCCGATCACCAACATGGCTTCTACTCTGCAACTTCACGACCTCACGAAGACTTTCACACGAGCCAACACAGACTCTCCAACTGACCAGCTCTATCTAGTCTTCCTGTCTTCCACTAACGGTCCAACCAAGTCTGCGTAGAGCACACCAAACATCATCATCGGCTTCAACTGGATGCACACCACTCCTTATGCAAGCTCATCATCTTCTCACCGAAAGATCAACCTGTTCATCGAGATCACACCACCTCACCACTACATGAGATCCAACTGGCCATAACACTTCACCTCTACGTGAAACCTCTCCATCTCTACGTGAAGTTCCATCGGCCACAACTCTTCACCTCTACGTGAAGATCCATAACAGCTTCTCGAGAACCCAAATAGCTTCATAAGAGTTGCATCACCAAATGGCTGCGCCTTTACGGCTGCCTACGTACCTTTGCCCAAAGGATCAAGCCAACCATAGTTCATTTAAGATGAGCTTCATCAAGCTCGAACACTGGCACCTGTATTTGCAGCAGTGAACCTGTTTGACTGAGTCAAATGAACCTCCTCACGACCATCATGGAGAACAACGGCCTTCAACTTCAGCTTGTCGCGATCACAAGCTTGAGATTCATGCTTCTTTCCCCACAAGCGTGGTTTCACCTTGGCTCCAATGGCTGCAAACAACTCGACATCCTCAGCAATGTCTTCAACCTATTCAACATCAACCCTGGCTTCATGATCTCCATCCGGTGTCACATCGGTGAAGTCTCCTCCAATGCCGAACCAACTGGAGATGATGGAGTAGCATCAACCTCCACCCGCTGCGATCCTTCCTTGGTCTCCATCCTCTCCACCTGCTGAGAGACGGTGGACCTCAACCCTGAAGTCTCTCCAAAAGTGACATTCATGCTCATTACGATCTTCTTGTCTTCGGGGTCCCACAACCTGTAGTTGTTTCCCTTGACGCCCAAATAGACAAACCTCTTTGCTCGCGGATTCACCTTGCCATTCTTGGCACTGAAGTAGGCGGACTTCCAAACTCCCGCAGCACACCATGATCTTGAGCAGCTTTCCCAGACCAAATTTTCAATGGAGCTTACCTCCAATCACAGTCGATATGTTCATGAGATGGCTAGCATACTCAGTCGCCTCAGCCCAAAACGACCTGTCTAATCCTGCATTAGACAACAACCTCCGAACCTCCTCCAGTAAGGGACGGATTACTTCTTTAGCAACCCATCTGTACCTGTTGTGAAGTGAGTAACAATACCTGTGTTCTGGCCAAATTGTAGGAATTGGTTCATGTCTCTTCTAACATTACCAATATGAAGCTCCTTTACCTTCCTACCTATCTGTCTCTCCATTTTTCCTCTCTACTTCATTAACACATCTAGGGCTTCACCCCTTTGTCTCATGGGATATATCCAAACCTGCCTAGATGAACCATCAATAAATGAGACAAAGTACCTGTGACCTCCAAGCGATGCCGTCTTAGCAGGTCCCCATACGCTCATGTGAACACAATCAAGAAGACTTTCATGTCGATGAGTACTGGTGCTGAATCTCACCTTCTTCTTGTCCAGAACGCTGTGTCCACCTTCCAACTTGCAGGTAGCAGCACCTTCCATTTCCTTCTTTGCAGGAGCTCGCAAAGATTCTTCTTCTTCCTGTCCGACCTTTCCCTGCCAGACCTTCGGGCCACCATCTTCTGAGGAACTCGAAGTCTCCACCTGATCTGTAATCGTACTACCTTCAAGTAGTAGAGATTGCCTCAGCGGACGCCCTTCATCATCACCATCGAGCCCTTGATCATCCTGAAATCGCCATCTCGAACAGATATCACCATGCCCGATGCTTCCAAAGTTCCCACGGAAATAAGATTTCTCTTCAACTGAGGCACATACCTCACTCTCTTCAGCTCCCTTTCCATCCCATCAAACATCTTAATTCGGATTGTACCTATACCCTCCACGCTACATGGGTGATCGTCGCCCATAACGACCGAACACCCCTCCAGCTTCTCAAAACTAGAAAACAAACCCCGATTGGGGCATGCATGGTATGTTGTACCTGTATCCAAAATCCACTCATCTTTCCATGAGTTACCGATGATGGGAGAACTGACTGAAAACGAGAAACTGAAAGGTTTCACCTAGAGGGGGGGTGAATAGTGTTGGCCCAAGAGGTTACACTCTCCAATTGTTTTGTGTTTTGATGATGACAAACCAAATTAGAGCTATTTGGTACTAACAAGTTTGTTAAGATGAGTTTCAGGTTTTGTACCATGTTTAGAGACCATTTGCTTAGCTATTGCAAGAACTTCTAAGTTCCACAAAGCAAGGAAGGCAAATTGCACATCAAGGAAGGATCATAGAAGAGAAGGCACTAGCAAGGCATTGGATGGCTCAAAGACTTGAAGATAGCACAAGAAGTCTTCATGTAATTTGTTTTTCAGTTTATAGTATGTTAAAGAATAGTGGATAGGTTTGAAGCTCTATCACACACGTTTTTGCGCACATGCTCATTCCAAAATAATTTCTCATAAATTATACAAAAATATTTTGCATACAAGTTTTTGCCTACAAATACATCTTTATATTTTATACTATTCCCTGTTCAAAAGTATTTTTGTTAAAATCAAAATCCTCTTTGTTTTCTTTCTTAAAATCGATTTTTGACCTGATCCGGTCGACCGGGACAGTCGACCGAGTCTGTGTCAGTCTGGTCCGGTCGACCGGACCAGTCGACCGCAGTCCTGGCAGAGGCACGTATCAGTGTGCACGTCTGCCGGTCGACCGGGGCGGTCGACCGAGATATTTGTTTTTGCTCACAGGTTGTTTCAGTCGACCGGGTCGGTCGACCGCTGGCCTATAACGGTCAAATTTTTGATCAACCGGTCGACCAGCCCAGTCGACCGATCTGACCGTTTGAACAGTAACGGGCAGATTTTTAAGAGCTGTTTATTTTTGTCTTTTGTGTTTAAAAATTCGTTTAAAGATATATTTTGATCTAATTACCTCCTAAACATCAGTAATTATGTTTTATCCCTAAACCCTAGCCCTCTCCTATAAATAGGGGTGTTTGGGGAGAGATTTGTTACAACAATTATTGCTAAAAATTCAAAAGTTTAAGGCTTTCAAAGTTCTTGGTTTTTGTGCTAAATTCTCTCAATTTTCTGAAGGGTTTTCAAAAGTTTTTCTCTGATTTCAATTTCTTTTCCTTACACACAAAAGAGCTTCAATTCTACTCATTATTCTCTAAGGACCTTTGTAAGGGAAGAGATTTTGAAAGAGAGAGTTTGTGGTCTTGTGACTACTCAGATATTCTTGTGATTGTAATTGAGGAGTTGGGTACTCCGGTTGTAATTGTTCTTTGTGATAGTGGAAGTAGCTAGAATCCTTCTGGGGAAGGCGGGGAGTAGAGCTGGGTGCTCGAACCTCGATAACATATCCTTGTGTTTGCGATTGGTTTACTTTCTTGCACTCTTTTACTATACTTGCTCTTATTCTTGCTCATCACAATCATTGTCATATTTACTTGCTTGCATTCATCTTGTGAAACTTGATTGTTGTAGCTTTAAATTTTTAATTTGCCCCGTGATTAGCATTGTCACCTATTCACCCCCCTCTAGGTGACTTTTCAATTGGTATTAGAGCTTGGACTCTAGGTTTGGCTTAACATCCATAGAGAGATCCTTAAAATATTGCTAATCAACATTTTCATTTCATTCATTCTTCACTAGTAAACATGGCCGACAACATTAAATCCCCACCTAAATTTGATGGCCTCAATTTCCCAATTTGGAAGGTTAGGATGACTATATTTTTGCAATCTTTGGGTATCTTAGTAGCCAAGTCCTTGACCAAACCCTATGAAGCACCCGATGGTGATGAGAGCACTTGGACCGACCTTGACTTTAAATTATATGAGGCTAACTCCAAGGCCCAAAACTCCCTATTAACCGCCTTGAATGAGGATGACCTTACACGGGTAATTCATTGCCAATCCGCCTATGAGATTTGGCAACACTTATTGGTCACACACGAGGGGATTTCACAAGTCAAGAGAGCTAAGATAGATCTCTTGAGGTCCCAATATGAGTCATTTAAAATGCTTGATGATGAGTCTATTGATAGTATGGCTACAAGGTTTACTAAAATCACTAATGGTCTTTCTTCCTTAGGTGATGACATCTCCAACGATCAAAAGGTGCGGAAAGTTATTCGGGCTCTTCCTTCATCATGGGAGATCAAGGCCACCACCTTGAAGGAGTTGAACGACAAGGACGAGATGGACCTCATTAGTCTCATTGGGAACCTAAAGACCCATGAGATGGAGAAGAAGGCAAGAGAAGAGGCCACTACTTCAAAGAAGAAATCCATAGCCTTCAAGACTTCATCCACCAATGATGACGATGAAGATGACGAAGAAGAAGATGAGGAGCTAACTCTACTTGTGCGGAATGTCTAGAGGTTGTACCGAAAGAACAAGTTCAACTTCCGGAGAAAATTTGAAGGCAAAGAGGAGCGGAAGATCATATGCTACAATTGCCGCAAACCCGGACATATCATGGCGGATTGTCCGGAGTTCAAAAAGAAAATGACTTCCTCCTTCAAGCCAAAGAAGCCGGAGGAAAAGAAAGCTTACAAAGCAACATGGGATTCGGAAAGCGAGTCCGAAGAGGAGGTGGATCAAGCTAATATGTGTTTCATGGCAAACACACCCAAGGTAACCCCTCAATCCCTTGATGATGAAGATGATGATGTAAGTAAGGAAGTTCTAGTGCATGCTTTTGTAGAACTTTCTGAAACTTATGATAACAAGAAACTTGAATGCATAAAATTACAAAAAGAAGTTGCTTTTCTTAAGAATCAACTTGCCATTGTTTCTAAAGAAAGAGATGATATTTCTTCTAATTTCATTTCCATGCAAAAAGAATTTTGTGCCTACAAGAGTACTTGTAAGGCAAAATCTCCTATTATTGATGAAAAAGAAATTTCTTCTTTTAAATCCAAAATGAATGATTTTGAAAAGGTTTTAAAAGATTGTGCCTTTAATACTAAGAAACTTGAAGAAAAATTTTCTAAAAAGCACACATCTCATGCTAAGATTCCTCATGCTCACACTACACCTAACACGTCTCATGTTCATGCTTACAATGCCCATGCTCACAAATCACACACTCATTATGCTTTTAAATATGGTAGAGTATATAGATGCACATATTGTGGTAAAAATGGACATTTAGCTAAGTTTTGCTATGATCAACTAAATAGAACAAATAATCTTGTTTGGGTTAATGCACTAACCCTAGAGGACCCAAGAAAATGTGGGTACCAAAATCAAGTCTTAAATTGTTTGATGTAGGTACACACCAAAGCTCCAAGACGTAGGGAGCGGTGGTACCTTGATAGTGGTTGTTCAAGACACATGACATGGGACATCAACAACTTCACAACCCTATCAAGGTACATGGAAGGTGGCACCGTCACCTTCGGGGATGACTCCAAAGGAACTATCATCGGTATAGGTAACATTCAAATTGGTGCATCTCCTATTATTGAGAATGTTGTTTTAGTAGATGGTTTAAAACATATTTGCTTAGCATTAGCCAACTTTGTGATCGTGGACTTAAAGTTGTTTTTGATGATACTTCTTGCAAGATTTTTGATGTTAAATCCGATGTTTGTATTCTCACCGGTTTTCGTGATAATAATGTTTATATTATTGACATGCTTAATTTAGATTGTTCTACTAAATGCTTAAATGCTTTTGATGAAAATTCTTGGCTTTGGCATAGAAGATTAGGACATGCATCTTTTGACCATATCTCTAGGATTAATTCAAAGGAATTGGTGAAGGGTATACCTTGCTTGAATTTTGAGAAAGACCGCATTTGTAGTGCGTGCCAACTTGGGAAACAAACCAAGTCTTCCTTTAAACCAATCAAGGATATCATGTCAACTAGGCCTTTAGAATTAATTCATATGGATCTTTTTGGACCAACTAAAACTAAGAGTTTAAATGGAAGTAGATTTGCATTTGTTTTGGTTGATGATTTCTCCCGTTTTACTTGGGTTTTCTTTTTACAAAATAAAGATCAAACTTTTTCTCATTTTAAGATTTTTCGAAAAAGAGTTGAAAAAGAAAAGGGTTTTCCGATTTTGAGAATAAGGAGTGATAGAGGTGGTGAGTTTGTTAACCAACTCTTCATGACTTATTGTGATGAAAAGAGAATTAAGCATGAAATGTCTTGTCCTAGAACTCCACAACAAAATGGAGTAGTAGAAAGGAAAAATAGAACACTTCAAGAGATGGCTAGGACAATGATAAGTGAATATGACCTCCCTCAATATTTATGGGCCGAGGCCGTAAACACCGCATGCTATATATCGAATCGTATTTATTTGTGCAAAAATTCTTCAAAAGCATCATTTGAAATGTATCATTCTAGAAAACCAAATGTTGCATATTTTAAAGTTTTTGGATGCAAGTGTTTTGTTTTGAATACTAAGGATAATTTGGGTAAATTTGATGCTAAGGCTTATGAGGCTATCTTTGTTGGATATTCCTCTACTAGCAAAGCATATAGAGTTTTCATTAGATCTTCTCAAACCATTGAAGAATCCATGCATGTTAAGTTTGAAGAATCTAATGTGTTTGTTGAGAATGTTGTAGAGTTTGAACCATTAGGTGAAGACATGGAGAGACTATCCTTGAAGGACTCACCCGCTCAAGAAGAAAAGCTAGATCCTATTGGTGAAGTTCAAGAGGATAAGGAGGAAAGCACTCAACCGCTTCCTAAAGCTTGGAGATACGCTACAAATCATCCTAAGGAGCTCATCTTGGGTGATGCATCTAAAGGAGTCACAACGCGCTCCAAACTCCATGACCTATGTGGTAACTTTGCTTTCATTTCTCATTTTGAACCCAAAGGCATTCTCGAAGCCGAGACGGACCCATATTGGTTGCTTGCCATGCAAGAGGAACTCAATCAATTTGAGCGCAACCAAGTTTGGCACCTTGTTCCTAAGCCCCACGATAGACCAATAATTGGTACTAAGTGGATCTTTAGAAACAAGACGGATGAGTCCGGAAATGTCATTAGGAATAAAACTAGGTTAGTGGCCCAAGGTTACACTCAAGTTGAGGGAATTGACTTTGAGGAGACCTTTGCACCCGTAGCACGGCTTGAAGCCATACGGATGACACTAGCTTTTGCATGTTTTAAAAATTTTAAACTTTTTCAAATGGATGTGAAGAGTGCATTTTTGAATGGTTTCATTAATGAAGAAGTTTATGTTTCTCAACCTCCCGGTTTTGTTGATCATGTTCATCCCGATTTTGTTTTTAAACTTGATAAAGCTTTGTATGGATTGAAACAAGCTCCAAGAGCTTGGTATGAAAGGCTTTCTAGTTTTCTCATTTCAAATGATTTTATTAAAGGCAAAGTAGACACAACTCTTTTTACTAAGCATGTTGATAATGATATTTTAATTGTGCAAATTTATGTTGATGATATAATTTTGGATCTACTAATGAGCTTTTATGCAAGGATTTTGAGAAAGTCATGCAACTTGAATTTGAAATGTCTTCAATGGGTGAGCTCAATTTCTTCCTTGGACTCCAAATCAAGCAATTGCAAGACGGAACCTTCATTAACCAAGCCAAGTACGCAAAGGAGCTAGTAAAGAAGTTTGGGCTTGAAGGATCAAAGGCTTGCAACACTCCAATGGCAACTACAACCAAGCTTGATAAGGACGAACAAGGTAAAAATGTTGATATTAAATTATATAGAAGCATGATAGGAAGTCTTTTATATTTGACGGCAAGTAGGCCGGATATCATGTTTAGTGTGTGTCTTTGTGCTAGATTTCAATCGTGTCCTAAAGAGTCTCATCTTATTGCGGTAAAACGCATTATTCGTTATATTAAGGGCACTATTGGAATGGGTCTTTGGTATCCGAAAACTAGAGATTTTTCAATGACTAGCTATTCGGATGCCGACTATGCGGGTTGTAGAGTAGATAGAAAGAGTACTAGTGGGACATGTCAATTTCTTGGTAATTGTCTTGTTTCATGGTCCTCTAGGAAACAAAATTCCGTAGCTCTCTCAACCGCCGAGGCGGAGTATGTTGCCGCGGGGGCTTGTTGTGCACAAGTCCTTTGGATGAAACATACTCTCCTTGATTTTGATTTGCACTTTGATCATATAAAAATATTTTGTGATAATACTAGTACTATACACATGACCAAAAATGCAAATCAACATAGTAAGACCAAGCACATTGAGATTAGATATCACTTTCTTAGAGATCATTTTGAGAAAGGTGATATAGATATTGATTATGTTTCCACGGATTTACAACTAGCCGATATTTTCACTAAACCTCTTGATTTTGCTAGATTTTCGTTTATTTGTGGAGAACTTAATGTTTGTATTATTGAATAGACATGTTTTCATAACCCTTTTTGATGTATGACAAAGGGGGAGAATAAGTTTACATGACAAAAATAAGTTCATTTGGTCTTGGTTCCATATGAATTTATATGCTTTAAATTTTAAAGATTTGTTTTATGAGTTTTATGTTTATGTATGTATGAGTTTTTGAATTCATGTATTTTGAGAATTCTTGTGTTTTAGTGTTTTGGTATTTTTGGTATCAAGAGCAATTTTGTGTTTTATATTAGTTTCAATAATTGGTGCATCATTTCAATTATTGGTATCTAGAGCATATTCTTGTGTTTTATGTATAGCATAATTTGAGGGGGAGTTTTCTCCTCCCTACATTTTTGTCAATAGCCTATTTGTTTTGTCATCATCAAAAAGGGGGAGATTGTTGGCCCAAGAGGTTACACTCTCCAATTGTTTTGTGTTTTGATGATGACAAACCAAATTAGAGTTATTTGGTACTAACAAGTTTGTTAAGATGAGTTTCAGGTTTTGTACCATGTTTAGAGACCATTTGCTTAGCTATTGCAAGAACTTCTAAGTTCCACAAAGCAAGGAAGGCAAATTGCACATCAAGGAAGGATCATAGAAGAGAAGGCACTAGCAAGGCATTGGATGGCTCAAAGACTTGAAGATAGCACAAGAAGTCTTCATGTAATTTGTTTTTCAGTTTATAGTATGTTAAAGAATAGTGGATAGGTTTGAAGCTCTATCACACACGTTTTTGCGCACATGCTCATTCCAAAATAATTTCTCATAAATTATACAAAAATATTTTGCATACAAGTTTTTGCCTACAAATACATCTTATATTTTATACTATTCCCTGTTCAAAAGTATTTTTGTTAAAATCAAAATCCTCTTTGTTTTCTTTCTTAAAATCGATTTTTGACCTGATCCGGTCGACCGGGACAGTCGACCGAGTCTGTGTCAGTCTGGTCCGGTCGACCGGACCAGTCGACCGTAGTCCTGGCAGAGGCACGTATCAGTGTGCACGTCTGCCGGTCGACCGGGGCGGTCGACCGAGATATTTGTTTTTGCTCACAGGTTGTTTCAGTCGACCGGGTCGGTCGACCGCTGGCCTATAACGGTCAAATTTTTGATCTACCGGTCGACCGGCCCAGTCGACCGATCTGACCGTTTGAACAGTAACTGGCAGATTTTTAAGAGCTGTTTATTTTTGTCTTTGTGTTTTAAAATTCGTTTAAAGATATATTTTGATCTAATTACCTCCTAAACATCAGTAATTATGTTTTATCCCTAAACCCTAGCCCTCTCCTATAAATAGGGGTGTTTGGGGAGAGATTCGTTACAACAATTATTGCTAAAAATTCAAAAGTTTAAGGCTTTCAAAGTTCTTGGTTTTTGTGCTAAATTCTCTCAATTTTCTGAAGGGTTTTCAAAAGTTTTTCTCTGATTTCAATTTCTTTTCCTTACACACAAAAGAGCTTCAATTCTACTTATTATTCTCTAAGGACCTTTGTAAGGGAAGAGATTTTTGAAAGAGAGAGTTTGTGGTCTTGTGACTACTCAGATATTCTTGTGATTGTAATTGAGGAGTTGGGTACTCCGGTTGTAATTGTTCTTTGTGATAGTGGAAGTAGCTAGAATCCTTCTGGGGAAGGCGGGGAGTAGAGCTGGGTGCTCGAACCTCGATAA
This sequence comes from Agave tequilana, assembly GCA_038442645.1. NCBI lineage: Eukaryota > Viridiplantae > Streptophyta > Magnoliopsida > Asparagales > Asparagaceae > Agave > Agave tequilana. The sequence continues at coordinate 72,469 of JAVJIF010006989.1, read as the reverse complement.
CATATCCTTGTGTTTGCGATTGGTTTACTTTCTTGCACTCTTTTACTATACTTGCTCTTATTCTTGCTCATCACAATCATTGTCATATTTACTTGCTTGCATTCATCTTGTGAAACTTGATTGTTGTAGCTTTAAATTTTTAATTTGCCCCGTGATTAGCATTGTCACCTATTCACCCCCCTCTAGGTGACTTTTCAAATAGGTGATGGCTAATCTAATGGTCACTTAATGCCAAATGATGCAAATAATGCGGAAGCAAAAAGCAATTATGACCTAATTAAAACTTTTACACTAAACACTATGTATAACACAAGAGTGTTGCCGAATTCCCCGTGAAGGGCTCTGGACAAACTCCTCTAGATTCCCCTTGAATGGGTTGAGGTGCCGCGTTGGCTCTCTTGGTTGAATACAAGTGTTAGCAACAATCCCACGCAAGTATATCAATTAAGCACACAATGTATATCTAGCATATAAAGATGAACAATAAACACATGCAAGATATAAAAGAGACAAAGAGAGAGAGAGAGAGAGCAATCGCAAACACAAGGGTATGTTTCGAAGTTCGAGCACACTTGCTCTACATCCCCGCCTTCGACACACGAAAGATTTCCACTATGCAAGATCCCAATGGATCTCTCCTCGGTGCCGCAACACCTACAAGCCCTCGGACTCTCTAGTCCCTTACACACCGCAAGCCCACCGGCTCGCCAAGGCCGCACCTCAATCACGAGTTCGCACCCGAACCTGAAAACACCAAGTCCTCACTAGGACCCAAACAATCGCGAACACAACCGTCCGCCTCCTCAAAGGACAAAGAAAGAATCTTTGGTGATCTAAACACTTTGATCACCAATAAAAACTCTCACTACAACACTCCTATAAGATGAATAGCTCAATGGATGCTCAAGTGTTGGTGAGAAAACAAGGATGAAAGCTATGGTGAAAAACTCAAGAAAATCTCTTTTACACTCTTGATAAACTCTCCTTTTAATTGGAAGTATTGTTGGCCCAATGGCCTTCCACTCTAGTTTTGATGATGATCAACACTCATGTAGTTATGTCTACTAATATTCTTGTGTTTCTAAGTTTCAGATCATTAACAGGATATTAGGTTGGTGATTAGCTTCAACAAGATGATTAGAAGCTATTCTTGATGATTCCGGTGCCAAAGCTTAAAGGTCATACCTTGCACTTGGAGAATCACGGAGTTTGGACCGAGTCTACTTGAAGATGAAGATCGTCAAGAAGACTTAGGTATCTAGTTTAGAGTTTGTGTTTTAGATCCATATTTGTAAAGCTTAGTTTAGTTGATATGCTCAAGTGCACAAAACACACACGTTCATGATTTGGTTTTTGGTTTTCATGAATAATAGATCAAAACAAGTTTACCTTATACCTATGTATATTAGATATGTTCTAGAGATACATACATGCTTTAAACTTGCTAGACAAACTTATTTTGACTATCCTATTCATGTTTGGAAAATTTTAGTTTGATAAAATACAAGTTTTGTTTTTGATAAAATTGGCAAGACACAAAAATGAATTGATATGATTGATATATGTCTTGAAATTTTTATCACAAGTTTGGTTATCAAAGTAAAATGATAAAACAAGTTTTAGAAAAATATATTTTAGAAAAACAGTTTTTATTGTGATTAAAACTATTTTTAGATTTACTGTGAATTTATGGGATTTTTATTGAGTGAAAAGACCTATTTTCAAATCCCGTATCTGTGCAGAACTGAGGACTGGCTGACAGGCCAAGTCGGTCGACCGGACCGGTCGACCGCACCATAGGCCGGTCGACCGGGACGGTCGACCGACGTGCACAAGTCTGTGCACGTTTTGGAGTCCCTGGGACGGTCGACCGGGCCGGTCGACCGAGATGAGAGTTCTGCTCTCAGGATGTTTCGGTCGACCGGGCCGGTCGACCGCTATTGCCCAACGGTCACATTTTTGACCGTTGGCGGTCGACCGGACCGGTCGACCGGCAGTCTGTCAGACTGCCAACTCAGCCTAACGGCTAGTTTTGTATAGGGGCTATATAAACCCCATCTCTTTGGGGATTTTGGCCAAGTTTTTTAAGAGAAAAATTTTCAGTTTTCTGAAGTGTTTAAAAGAGTTTTCAAAAGAGTTTTAAGTGCAAAAACTTCTCATCTTATTTGTTTTTGGGTTTTTGAAAAATCAAAGAAAGCTAGGGTTTGGGATTTTGATTGGTATTTCATTTTCTATCATATACAAGAGATTTCCAAGTAGTTTTTCTTTGTTGCTTGTTTCCAAAAACACTTTGTTTCCACACTTGAGCTATCTTCTATCCTAAACTATTAGGATCTTGTTTTTGTGGAAAAAGATAAGAGAAAAAGAAAGAGAAGTGTTTGAGGTTGTTTGTTGTAAACCTCATTGTTGTAAACACCCTTATACTTGTGAATCCCTCTTCGGTAGAGGTGATCGGGTGATTGTGTTGTGGATCCCTCTTAGGTAGAGGTGATAGTGTTTGGTTGTGAGCCTCTTCGGTAGAGGTGTGTGGATTGGTTGTTGTATTGGCTACGGGCCTAACCCCTCGGTTGTGAGGAGGTTGTTGTTGAGAGAGGAGTTTGGTACTCCTAGAGTTGTAAGAAATCCTCTTCGGTAGAGGTTCCCTCGGTGGGAGTTGAGATAGTGGAAATCCTACACGGTGGTGTAGGCGGGGATGTAGAGCAAGGTGCTCGAACCTCGAAACAAATCTTGGTGTTTGCGTATTGATCCATTGTCTCTCTAACTCTCTCTCTTATATTTGTGCAAAGCATCATACTCATCATCATATCATACTTGCTTGTGTTGAGCATTGATTCATTCATATCATATATTGCTTGTGTTGTGCCTTGCATTTCTTATTGTCATATCTATTATATGCTTGGCTTGATTGTGTGTATTTCATATTGCTTGGATTGCTTGTGTGTGTGCCTAACTTATACTCATCCAACAAGAGCTTCACATAGCACCTCAACCCATTTCAAGGGGAATCAAGGGGAGTTAGTCCAGAGCCTCGCAAGGGGAATTCGGCTACACTTGTTGTATTGTATTAGTTTGTGCATAATTTGCATTAGCTTCCGCATTTAGCGCACTTAGTTTGCATTAAGTTTCTTAGATTAGCACTTACACCTATTCACCCCCCCTCTAGGTGTTTTTCAAGTATTGGCTCTAATTTTGTGGAGAAAAACCTCTGGAATGAATGGGAAAAACTGGTTCTAAGAGTCTCCAAAATCTTCTTGCAAAACAGTCCACAAACCCCCAAATATATAGGCTGTCAAAAACTAGCCGTTGGGGCTTTATCAGAACTGCCGGTCGACCGGTGCGGTCGACCGCCAACGGTCGGATTTCTGACCGTTGGAGCCACGGTCGACCGCCTGGGTCGACCGACCCACTGGAGCTGAGAGTCCAACTCTCTGTCGGTCGACCGGTGCGGTCGGCCGAACTTTCCAGAGAGCACTGCTCTCTGGAGCGGTCGACCGGCACGGTCGGCCGTCCTCCAGTACACAGGCGTGCACGTTTGTGCACGTCGGTCGACCGGTCCGGTCGGCCGACTCCAGGATTAGTCGACTATAAAGGTAGGCAAGTCGACTAGCTGAAGCCTGAAAACAGTTTTCTGGGATTTAAAACATGGTCTTTTTGGCTCAAATAAAATCCCATAAAATACATAAAAATCTACAAAAATAATTTAACCAATATACTTTGATATACAAACATGCTTGCACAAAATCAAGGCATGTTATAAAAGATTGGACTATTTTTGTAAGTTGGAAATATTTGGCTCAGGATAAAAACTGTATTTTCCAAAACAATATTTTCTAAACTTTGTTTTTCCAAATCTTCATCAAATACAAAAACAAGATATACTTTTAAAGCATAGTGTGTATGGATATGATCCACTACACAATCAAGATGAAATATCTATGTTTTTGACATTAAGCTCTAAATAAGGTTTTGGTTGAAAGATAAGTACATGAGAAACACCAAAAACAAACTTGCATTTTTCAAAATGAAAAATCTTTTCTAAACTAAAAATCTTTTATGAAAACAATTCTATCAAGAGTGTGTGTGTGATATATACTTGAGCAATCCACCAACTATCTATCCCTTACATTTTATCTAAAACAAAAACAAAATCTTATACCTAGACACAAGTCTTCATCTTCTTGAAGTCTTCACTTGAAGGCTTCTCATCTTCTTGACTTGGTCCAAGCTTGATCCAAAAGCTCCTTGGATCACACCGTGCTAGCTCCAAATCTTGACATATTATCTTTTGTTGAGCTATGCACCAACTAAGATCTTGACAATGAATCTGTCACTAATTAAACACAAGATCATTAGTAAACATAACTTCATGAGTTGATCATCATCAAAACTAGGGTGATAGGCCTTTGGGCCAACAGAAACCTGACGAGTCCAAATCTGATCCATCTGCCTTGGAACTGCTCCTCTGAGTATTTGTCACCTTTGATAGATTTGCTTCAGCCTTCGACTCTTTCTTCTTCCCCTTGAACTTCGGACAGTTCACTTTCTAGTGCCCTATCTCTTTGCAGAAGGCATACTGATCCTTCCTCAGATCCCTATAGCCCGACCTGGACTTTGATCTTCCTCTAACCTCCTTACCCTTCCTTGATGAACCTCTGCCTCTTACTTCCAGTGCCTCCGCCGATGAGCTTGACTGAGAAGGATATCTCTCCTTTCTCCTCATCTCATAACTTGTCAGTGCAGACGACATCTCATGGTAGTCCAAAGTTTGCCTACCATTGATAAAGGTCATAGTGAATGTCTCATACTCCTCCGCAGGGAGTGAGTTCAGGAGGATGATCGCCTTGTCCTCCTCTTCTACAATGACATCCACGTTCACCAAGTCTATAAGAAGCTTCGTGTATCGGTTGATGTGCTCATTCACTGTGCTCCCCTTCTTCATCCGAAACTGATACAGCTTACTCTTAAGCTGCAACCTGGACTCAACACTCTTCGTCAGGTATTTCTTCTCAAGGGTTTCCCACAGATGCTTCGCCGACGTCTCATGTTGTGCAAGATATTTTATGTCTTGTAACAAACATGAATGTATCAACCCACACGCTGACCTGTTCATCTTTGCCCACTCTTCATCAGTGGTCGTGTTCTTCTTCTTCTCCAATAGGAGAGCGTCCTCGAGGTTCGATGCATTCAGTGCATCCATAACCTCACATCTCCACATCCCGAAGTTATTTGTACCATTGAACTTCATCACGTCGATCCTCGGATGAGGATGCATGGTCTTAACCGAAGCAATTTCTTCTGCCATTGAGATTTATTGATCCTCTATCTATGCGGAAGAACAATCAACTGGAAATAGATCTCTATTCAGATAAAAATTAGATTTTTACCTTTCCCTTGAAACCCTAGATCGAGTTTCTCACCGGATCTACTCCACCACAGATTCCACGAGCCCTCCTTGCGTCCTCCTGAGATCGACACACGATCCCACGAACACCAATACCTCTGATCTGAGATCGACATACGATCTCCACCGAATCAGATCTCGAGCCCTCAGAATCTCCCGAAATCCCAAGCGAAACCTGGAAGCTCTGATACCACTTGTTGTGCCCAGCGACAACAACCCCAAGAGGATCCTACGAATCTCCCACGCACGAAGAACAATCCCAAACAGTACAAAACAATCACTGGAGAAAGAACACACGCAAACAAACAAATTAACGAGATTCGACCTCAACGCCTACGTCCTCGGGGCAATCAGAGAGAGAGATTTAATTGCTTTGGAAGAAGATTATAATGGCTAGCAGCCTCTTTGAATGCAAGAGAGCTCTAGCAGTTCCTTCTCAAGGATACTTTTCCGGGTCCTTAATCCTAGAAACCAACAACAGCCCTTAAATACAACAGATTTCTGAATCAGCAGAAATTACCCGCACCCGACTGTCGGTCGACCGGGCGGTCGACCGACCCTTCCACCAGTCGACCGGTCGGTCGACTGGGTGCCCAACAAAGAGTTGGGTCACTTCAGTCGGTCGACCGGGCGGTCGACCGATCTACTACTTGTGCACGTTGTGCACGTCCGGTCGACCGGGCCGGTCGACCGGTCAACCTGTTCTGCTGCTGCTGCTATTTTCTGCTGCTGTTGTTTCCTTCGCCTTTCGTCGTCGACTTCCTTGGCGATCACCTCGACGACATCTCGGCTATCCATGTCAACTTCCTTAGCAATATTCTCTCTTTCCAACAGTTCTGATTGTTTTGCCCCATTTGTGTTGCTCGTCATGCACCCGCAGAGCAAAAGTGCATTTGCAATACAGGCAGAAGAAAGTGATACAGAGCAATCTTCGCAGGCCCTTGTTGGTTTGGAATCTTTGATAGAACTGGAATACCTGCAATATAAGAAAATACTGTGTCGCCAGAAATCCTTTTACATGTATGGACCGATATGGTGAGAAAAAATGTTACCAGGGTAAGTAGGATTTTCCTCCACAGCCACTAACAAAACAAAGGGCAAATACTTCCTTCAGCTGATTGATGGCAGAGGCAGCACTTTTTACAAGAATTTTTCCACTAGAAATCCATATACACGAAATGAATTATACTTCGGTTTGGACCACAAAATCGCTGGCTCGCAGAATCATAATCTGGAACTCTGTCAACTGCAAAATGGCAATAAGAGATGTAAATGAGTGATGCACTCTAAACTTTATGGGGTTCAGGAACTTAATTGTAAAGAGAACAAAGATAGGCCGGAAAATGAAGAAAGGAAGTACCATCTCCAGAGCAAGCCATTGTCAGCGGTGAAGACAGCACCTTCTGAGCAAGTATCATGATATCATCTACAGTCAATTCGTCTGAGATTTTAAGAAAATGCTCCACTGATTTCCTGTAAGATTTGCTGCAGTTATTACAACCAAGATATCGTGGAAAGTTTCTTAATAGGTAAAGTAATTCATGCAGTTCAAAACCAGTAACCTACCGACAACCATAGGTCAATATTTGCCTTCCGATATCCTCTCTAACAATTGCCTGTCAAAGAAAAATAAATTGCATTTCTGAAGTATGAGGAATTTCTGAACTCGAGAAGTATAAGGAATTTCTGAAGTTATACTCCTAAGCCCTATTGACTGGCAATCGGAGCGAAGAACTTTATTGCCCTTATAAATGTCGGCAAACATACAGGAGCAGCAGAGGAAGGAAGGGGTGAGGACATAGAGCAGGAAAACATAAATGTGAACTGTAACTCTTGAAGGGAGAATGCATACAACACTATCATCTAGAGCATAGACAAGGAAAGCATACACATCACTCCTGTAACTCTTGCATTATGGTAACAGATCATTGAAAAAGTAAACCTGAGAAATATACAGAAATATTTCATGGAATAAGGTAGTGATTGGAAAATAGTCTATACCATCGGAAAGTTTATTAGGGATGCACATTTGTGAGAGATTGGAAAAGAAAGGGTTATTTTCTTTATCAAGTCTATAGGTTTAGTATTTTATCATCTTCCTGTTAAAGGAACAATGTTGCAATACCTTTGTATTTTCTTACATCGATGGTAATGCAGAAAAACAAACTCTATGCATAGAAGAAAATGAAACCAATGCTAATTTCATGAGAAAAGAACATTAAGCTCGTTCATTTTCATTTATAAAATTGCAATACGATCTACCAAAAGTTGCTTGCGGTAGTTGAAAAGATGCCAAAGAGACCGGTATCATCGAGTATGCTAGTAAATGCTGAAAAAGACTGAACTTCTCTGTATGAGTTTAGGACCCCAAGATCTGCATTGATTACAAATACGGTTTAATTGATCACACTGAATTAAAAGAAAATAACAACTTTTAGTGCAAAGGGCAAGCCAACTAACAAGTTTTTGTGGTCAGTTACATGAATCATTTTTTCTCCATTTAGCTCAGCTGAGGGACACCTCCTCCATTAATTTAGCAGTCACAATGTCTTTATTATTATTTTTTTCCAATTATCTCTATACATGTTCATTCTGGTCTACCCCTAAACCCAACTCCTGACAGCTCCTTCAGCTACAACCACATAACAAAGATGTTAAAATGAACATAATGTTCCCAATAGGTGTATCATTTTACAAAAGCAAAGTATGGGGAAAAAACCCAGGGTCGAATCTATTTTCTTTAATTGGAAACATAGAATGGTGGAAGCTGGACAGGCTGCTGAGAGACAACTTTCCTTAATGCTCTATTTGAGGGTCATATCTATGCAAATGTTCCATGGTCTCTCTCATGGATCTTGTTGCATATGATTTTGTATCTAGCATTTTCCTTATCTCAATGAAGTTCGCTTTCTTCGTTTGCCAACACAAAAAAAAAGAGTTTAAAAAAAAAAACCTTAAAATCATAATTACCTTCCTTGGTTATTGATAAGAACTGTTATTATCTAGACTCTAGAGGAAAATGAGATGTGCTAGGTTTATATATCTTCATGATACTATCGGAACATTCGTTCAAATTAGTATCCAGATGAACTAAAAGGGATATCTTTGTACATTTTCCTAGGTCACAAAGAAAATTGCTCCACAGCATGCTCAAACAAGTGTTTCTAATCTTATGCCTCATGCTCTCAAAGAAGACAAGAAAAGTTATAATTAACCAACATAGGATCAAAATAGCTAAAAGAAAGAAACTCTATATGAAGTGAATAAGAGATGAGCCAAAAAGATTACTTAATGCCTCATTGAAACAGTATCACAAATGTTCATAGAGAGATTCACAAAGCCGAGAATGCATCCCCTTGCCAGGGCCACCAGCAGAAAATGAACCACCACCACCCATTAGAGCCTGTTATATGCTAGTACTACTCAGATAGCACCCTAAAATCCATAGTAATTCAAGCAGTTAAAAACAAAAACAATGAAATAACTGTATCCCTACTGTTCGCGTGATGCAGATGTACTCACATTGCCTCCTGTTTTCTCAACATCATGTACTATCTTCAAATGGCTACGATTTTTTGTGCTTTTGGAAGACAGTCTTTCTAAAAGATGGCTAACCCCAATAGATTCCTTCGACTCATATGTAGAACCACAGTTTACATATATCCCAACACAAGCAGCAGGTTCCTGCCACAAAAGAAATTTAAAGAATCCATATTATACAAGCTGAATCAAAGTTTATATTATAAAATTCTGATTGAAAATGAGAACACTAATAAATATATGGGTAACCACAAAAAGATTTGTGGTTAGGTGAAATCCAGCAACTATATGACAATCAAAATAGGATATCTTTTGCAGGAAAAAATAAGTAGAAGTTACGTCACTTAAAGTTCTTGTCAGAGAGTTAGTGATGGGGACATCTAGTAGTATTTGTTTGATTTAGTTGTTGGCTTATCTTATCTTATTGTAGTTTGATTTAGTTGTTGACTTATCTTATCTTATTGTAGTTTGTTTTAGTTGGTTATTATTGTTGGTTGGTTTTATCCCATATCGGTTGTGATGGGATCTTTCCATTGATGTAGGCCTATTTAAGGCCAAGACTAGTATTGTTATTTTCAGTTAATGATTGATAATGAAAATTGTTGTTTGAGAGCCTGTGTGCTTCGGATGAGAAACCCTAGGGAGAGATTCCCAAACCCTATCTTGGGAGAGAAAGCCTAGGTTGAGATTTCCTAGAGTTCGTCCCCCATCATTTTAGTATCAGAGCTAAATCCTGATCTTTTTCACTTCTTTTACAAAACCCTAGCTTCCAAAAAAAAAAAACCTTTTTTCCTTCACCAAAACTTCCACAAATTCCCAAAACCTTAGATCTGAAAAAAAAAAACAGAGAGAGAAAACTTTTTGAGATTACTGTTCCGTGAACAGTAATCATCCGTTACTGTTCACGTGAACAGTAACCCGATACTGTTTACGTGAACAGTAATCCTGAACAGTACCGATACTGTTCATGTGAACAGTAAATCCTGATTACTGTTCACATGAACAGTAACCCGCAGTTCCTGTAAATCTGCCAAAAAAAAAAAAACCCCAAAGCTCGCCCGTTCGAAATCCGTTTTGAGATCTGTGTGAAGCATTGGGTTCGTGACAGAGCCCCGGAGTTACTAGATTGATTTTTGCAGCATTCAAGCAGCAGAGACGACCTCCAGAATCCCTATTTGGTGCTGCTATAAGTCCGATTTGGGTCCAGTTTGAGCCTTTGAGATTTTTTGATAATTTTTGAGCTTATGCATTGAAATTTTCCTTATGGGATTTTATTTTTGTGGTCAATATATTCATACTAATGGTGATCCAAAGGAAGTTGAATGGAAAATGTATGCGGTTGTCCCGACTTTTCGTGGTTTTTATGACCGTTACGGTTATAAAGACTGGGAGAGCAATCTTGAAACTTTCTTCAGTTATTTTTCTCTAACATCTGAGCAAAAGTGTCTCTATGCCCGAATGAAGTTGGTGGGAGAGCCATATTATTGTGTAGAGAACAATCATAAGTTATGTCGATATTGGTTTCTCTTGCAAGACTTTCTTCGCGCTCGTTATGCTCCACCCATTTATTCATTTGAGTCAGATTATAAAGAGCCTAATGCTGAGCAAGAGACTGAAAGCCGATCAATCACAGATCTCTATACTAAGTTTCGAGTGGCCCTACAAAAACGTGTAGCAAGCCAGGCTGCAAAGAGGGACACAGATCCAGAGCCTTCAGCCCTTGTCGAGCCTGATGTTCTCGAGGAGTCAGGGTCAGAAATTGTTACTGAGTTGGAGCACGAGCCAGAACAAGATAATGCAGTTAAGCTAGAGTCAGAGCCAGTAGTTGTTGATGAGCCTGAACCAGAGCCAAAGATAGAAGAGCCTCTTGTAAAGAACTCAGTAGATCTAACAGCGGAACTTGCCATGGAGCTAATGACATCCACACCAGCTATGAGGGTTCCAGTGTCCCAAAGATCACCGGACTTGTATGATCCTTTGCAGATCTTCCTACAGGAGACAGAATTACAGGAGGTTAGACTATTCATGATGCGAAGTATAGTTGATTCAGTTCTCATTCTGGAGGATGTGCCTCTTTCTGTTACCTGCGCATTACTTGAGTTGTCATCCTTTATAGCAAATCAGTCACAGAAGCCAGTCCCACCTACACCGCCTTGGTTCAGCCTTGATGCACATCTGTTGGGTCCACGGCCACCACCATGGCCCGATTGAGAGTTGAGATCTGCACTCGACAGGGTCGAGTTTTCCCCAACCCCGAGGGAATGATGGGGACATCTAGTAGTATTTGTTTGATTTAGTTGTTGGCTTATCTTATCTTATTGTAGTTTGATTTAGTTGTTGGCTTATCTTATCTTATTGTAGTTTGTTTTAGTTGGTTATTATTGTTGGTTGGTTTTATCCCATATCGGTTGTGATGGGATCTTTCCGTTGATGTAGGCCTATTTAAGGCCAAGACTAGTATTGTTATTTTCAGTTAATGATTGATAATGAAAATTGTTGTTTGAGAGCCTGTGTGCTTCGGGTGAGAAACCCTAGGGAGAGATTCTCAAACCCTATCTTGGGAGAGAAACCCTAGGTTGAGATTTCCTAGAGTTCGTCCCCCATCAGTTAGCAGTTGGTATGGTTTGTTTGCTTAACAAAACTAGGGCTACTATTCCCCAAAACAAACAAGATTGCCACCAATCAATCACTGAAAATGAATTACAGATGAATTAGATATTCAATCAAAAAATCTGAATTAGGTATGGATGTCTACAGTTGTATATACATATTTGGAATGTTGTCAAGCTAGAGAATGCATGGTATATTGACATGATACTATATGCAACATTCTTGAGGAAAAGACCTGAAGGATCCTTAACTATGTCACATACATTCCCCCTTTGTGGCATCAAAGCCTTCTGGCATGGAACACATTCTAAAAGGATGAGAAAATATTTCAAAAAACTGTAAAGAAATCAAGGACTCCTTTACTTCTTTCAAGTTGTGGTGAAGCTTAAATATTGACCATCAGAAAAGTGCCTGATTATACTATATGGAACTGAAGTCAAGATGAAGCTTCTCAGCTTGCTGTAATCTTTAGTGGCTAGTTCGAAAATTTGTCCCTTTGTTTACTTGAGGTTGCCTATTAGACCAGGTAAGTTGCAAAGGATGGGCGGGTAATCCTGATTGATTAGATTAAGTAGAAAGCACATTGCTCCAAGTCAATTCTCTCCGCAATACCATATTACTACCTTCTTTTCTTCAAGACTTGGGTTGAAAGAAGAATCGACAACATTTTGGTTTGGGGGGGGCGGGGGGAGCACAGGGTGGAAATACCCTCACATATATACACTAAGCATCAGTATAAGTAAGAATCAGAGCGCAAAAGTACAGTAGTAATATACATTCCAATAGAAAAGTACAAATACACAGTTCATCATAGAGAGTGATATAATATTACATGAATATTACATCAAAAGACGTCGAGTAACAAGCATGAAAAAGGACTAGAAGATACCCACGAGTAGCAAGATGAGAATCTCGCGAGCCAAACAAGGGGGCTGAAAAAAAAAGGAGTTTCAGACAGACAACCACTAATCCACGCTTCCCTGCGCCATTCTGATTAGTTACAGCAAGGCCACCATGATCCATACTCCTGGATCTAAACATGAAGGTCTAGGGTTGTCAGAAAACAACCAAACGAGTACGTAAGCTAAAACAATTTGGAGTGATCAGGCAGTCACACATGTACATGATCAAGTGATGTGATTCAAGCATACAGGTACAAGCAATGATCAGTAGCATAAAAAGAAATCAGAGAATCAATAGTAAATCTGAAATCAAGTAAGTACATGTGTATCGAAAAATCAGAATAAAGAGAGCATGCATTGAAAATTGAGTTGTGAACATAGGCACACATAATCATGTAAATGTGACATCGAATAATATGTGAGGTATAAATGTGAACAAAACTAGTTATACAAGCTCAGATTGTGGATTCATGAAATTGATACGTTGAGTGGATAATCCAAACAAGAAAACCCTTATCTATATACCATATACCCCATGTTGTTATCATCTGAGTTCATACAATTTGAGTTGCCCCCAGAATAACAAAACTAGAGCATGGCTGGAGTAATCACTGTGTCACAAAAATCATATGCCAGAAAATAGGTGTCAACTCAGGGCATAACACCTAATTAAATATAACTGGAGAATATAAAGGTATTGCATTTTAAGTTATCAATAATAATCATCAGTATCATTTGTTATTCTTTTTCCTTTCCTACCGGCGTCCCACACCACCGACAGTTCACGCTGGAGCCCGCACTTCCAGTAGAACTCATCCGAACTCCGATATGCGGGTACCATTATTTGTATACGGGAGACACCAAATAACATATGCTCATGGCGTTATTATTGTACAGATATATGTGTGCGTTAATATGCACTGAGAATGCTTATCACGCTAACACCAGGCGGCACAGGAAGGAAGAAGAATTATTTTTTTAGAGAATAGATTCAGGAGATAACCCCACAAATTCAAGAGGTGGCCACCACAAATTCAAGAGGTGGCCCCCACCATGTGTGTGGCGTGGCACTTTGGCCTGTGTGGGGAATGGATTCTAGAGGTGGCCCCACCACGTGTGTGGCGTGGTACTTTAGTCCGCGTGACACTTAATTTCATTCAAGATCCGCCGGACGCTAGCATGATCGTGGGATACATCCTCGTCACCCCGACACCAGCGGTATGCCCCGCCGGTATGACCGTTCTATTAACAAGAGTAAAAATGCAAAGGACATGAGTACAGGAGATACACGAGTTCAGGAGTACAGGAGTTCAGGGGTACCAGATGTCTAGTAGCGGTATAATATTATGTCAAGTCCAAGTAAAAGTGATAATCATAAATATATAATATAATACAAGTGTCGGGTGTGATAGCATCCAGTCGGGTGGCACAGCATGAGGCCAAGTGTATCAATTTAAGCGATAGCATATGTCAAGTATCGAGTGATAGCATGTCAATTGTCAGGTGTCAGATATCAGGTGTCAGATATTGGGTGTTAAGTATAAACATATCAGTATCAGTTAATTAACATGTCGGTATCAGGTAAGTTGAATACAGAGCCACAACATCATATGTTAGGTAATCATCCGGTCGTGTAATATGATACATGAGGACATAATAGTTAAACATTTCGAACTTTTCACAACCATATCTAAAATAATAATAACTTAATTTATTAATTAGTTAAGCAAAGCAGGAGCGTATCTAGGCACATCCAATAAAAATATAATACCAATTCAATAAATTATAATAATGACATCCTAAAAAGGTACTCGCCCGATATAAAGTGAAGTACTCGCATAACATGTATCAAGCATTATAAAATCAATCACAATAACGGGACAAGGCACTAGCAAAACAAGTAATAATCCCTAGAATGAAACTCGCAACACAAGAAACAATATGAAAAGCACTCGCCTAAAACGGGAACGCTACACTGAGCTAGATCCTGAAAATCCGCGAACACGTGCACCCGCGCGCGGGAGAGGGGCGAGAGAGAGGCAGTTGTAGGAAAGTGAGTGAGAGAGATAGGGAGAGAGTTGTGCTGGATAAAGAAAGAGGTAAAAGAGGAAAGAAAGGAAAAATAAAAGAAGAAAAGAAAGAAAGGAAGAAAGAAAGCAAGTTAAGAAAGAAGAGGAGAAGGAGGAGTGTGTGGCTTGCTGCCGGCCGCCGGCAGCAACCTGGGCGGCGCTGGCGCGCCAGAGAAGGGTGGTGCGTGGCCGGAGTCCCGAGGAGGAAGGGAGGGGAGGGGTTGGTTTGGTGATGTGGTTTGTTGTGGTTGTTGTTGATGTTGTTGTTGAAGCTGGATGTTGTTGGTGGTGGTGGTGGTTGAAGGTGATGAAGATGTGGTGGTGTTGGGAGTTGGAGGAGGAGGAGATGGTGGTTGGTGGCGAAAGTGGAGGGATTGGTGGAATTAGTGGTGAATTTTGGAGAAGAAAAGATGGTGGTGATGGGTTATAATGAAATTGGAGACGGGGATGGGTGGTTGAAAAGGAGGGAGGAGGGGAAGAGAAGAGGGGATCTTTGGGAAGTGGTGCCGACCTAGGGGAGGCGGTGCCTGGGTGGTGCTGGCGGAGGCGGAGGTCATGGAGAAGGGGAGGAAGAAGATGGGAGTTGGTGGGAGAGAGTAGGAGATGGAGAGAATGGGAAAAAAGAAAAAAAGGAAAAATAAAGAGAAGGAGAGGGAAAGGGAGGGATGTACGGTGGGATGGAGAGGAGATGGTGCTATTGGTTGTGGTCGTCGGCAGGGTAAGGGGGAGGTAGGGGAGCAGGTAGGGAAGAAAGAAAAAGAAAAAGGAAAGAAGAAAAAGAAAGAAAAGGAAAGAAAGGAAAAGGAAAAGGAAAAAAAATAAAGAAAAAGAAAAGAAATATGAAAAAAATTAATAAATAAATATATTATTAAATAATTAAATTAATAGAATAACATGAAAGTATTAAGTAGGAGTGGAGAAGGAAAAGCCAAGAAAAGAAAAAATAATATTATTATTTAAATTGGTAAAAATTGACTATTTCAGAAACGTTCCCAAAAGTTCTTAAAATAAAAAATATTATTTTAAGATGCCTGGTGAAATCAGATTCGAGAAACTCAATCTGATTTTTAAATTAAAAATCATGAAATCTTCCGGCGAAACCAATCGACACCAAAATCAGTCAAAGTTTGATAAATTTAGAAAAATATCAAATAATGCACTTAAATAGAAAATGAGATTCTAAAAAGTAATGTGAAAGCTGTTTTTAGAAATTCAACTCCATTTGAAAACTAAAATCCGAGAATCCGTCAGCGATACCGATCGATATCGATTTTAAAATTTTTTGCAAATTAATTCTGAAAAATTCAAGAAAATCATGAAAAATCTAAAATATTGAAAAACAATGTTGAAACTAAAATAGATTAAATCAAACTATCAGATAGGTCAAATAGGATAGTACACTGGTATCGAGTTCCCGGTCCAAACCACGGCTGACTCTGAGTCTGAGAATCCAGATCCAATACCAAATAATATAAACAATCACAACCCAAAAATAAATACAGGAAGAAAATTTAAACAATATGATCAAAAAAATTGGAACACGTATCTGGGTACGTAGCTTGAGAACGGGGTGCTATAATCTACCCACCTAACAAAATTTCGTCCTCGAAATTTCTATAAGGAAAGAGATGAACATAAGAGAGACTATTTTTCATTGATTTTCCAAAGGGAAAAACTTACAAAAAAGTGTCGAGGAGCTAAATTACATGTAATTCTTTGCAGTAAGAAGATTACAAGTAGATCTCCTCTGAGATTTCTGGGGAAGTGTGCCGGTAGGAATCTGATCAGCGCGCGACCACTTTATCCCTTTGACGATGCGATCGATCAGATAATCAAAATGCCACCTGATGGGATTCCCTTCTCGCCTGGTTTGGGGAATCGGAGAACAGAAGGTCAGTAGAGCCCTCTTGTTACTTCTCGAGCTGCGTCCGCTTGGGGAATTCCTTCTCGTCTGGTTCCAGAGATTCCTGGAGAGGGAGGAAGATCTTAGGGTATTAGCACCCTAAATTTATCCTTACAGGATTAGAGAAGTAATTCTTTGTGTTCTTGGAAGCGAGAGAATAGATTTTTGATCTCCTCTCTATCCTTGGTCGTTTCTCCTCACTTTTTCCAGCCTCTTCTCTGTATGCCTCTGGTAGGCTATTTATAAAGAGGAATAGGGGTATAATTGCCCTGAAAATCTGGAAACAGATTGAGTCAATCTGTTTTACATCTGGAAAGTAGCCTTACCGCGAGGCTAGAGACAGCTTTCGCGAAGCTAGAAATAGTAAGTAGCGCTGATCTCTTGATCCGCTCTGCTAAATGAGGGATACACCCTTGATTCTTTTCAAATAACTTAAAGATCTCCCCTGATCTTCTCACCTGATTAGGAGAGTCAAAAGATTATGGCAAGCAACTGCCAAATTTGATCTCAATTAGATTTGATCTCATCTGGGGATTTGATTGGTCAAAGGTGATCATAAAAGACCCACAGCGAAGTCGTGGCGTTGAGCTCATGGCGGAGCTAGGAGAAGCGTCTGGCGAAGTTAAAAGAAAGCTCTTCAGCGGAGCTGGGTAAGACTTGTGGCGAAGCTACCAGTCAGCCTTTCACGCAGCTGCGTGGGGCTTCGAGCGAAGTTAACTTTCTACAGAGTTAACTGAGCATCTCCGGGCGAAACTATAAGTTAGCTCGCAGCGAGGCTATGAAGGAGCTTCCTGCGATGCTAGGCAACTTTGGTTTCTTATGCGAGACTTATCTCGTGGGCTTGTGCGAGACTAAGTGTTGAGCGAACTTAGTGTCCCTGGACCTGCTTGGGCCTTCTCACGGGCTTTTAAGGACAACCTCAGCTTACTGTCTGCTTCGCTGAATCAGTAGAGTCTAAGTTGCTGATTCGTCCCCTTTGAGATGGGTGAAGAACTGACTGTCGGCTTGTCTGCTACTTGTCTTTTATAGATGTCAACAAGTTAGACATTGTTCAGGCCAGTTAGGAATCTTGTCTTTTTTAGAGTGTCAACAAGACCCCCTTCAAAGTTTTCATAAGTCTGCAATGGAATGGTTCAGACTTCGAATACTTTGAACTGCTTCGATTGATGGTATGTGAAATGCGAATGTCGCCATAGTGGTTGAGTTCAGCTTCGCTTTCAACCCTGCTTTTGGATTGGAATAAGTTCACCGAGGAATCGTGTAGATTCACGATTCTGGGTAGCTTCGCGTTTGGATAGCTTCGCGTTCGGATAGCTTCGCGTCTGGATAGCTTCGCGTTCGGATAGCTTCGCGTTCAAGCCTCCCGGAGCGGCTTCGTTTTAAATCGGGATTGGAACAACGTTCCTTTCCCAATGCTAACCGCTTTTTACGAGTTACAAGAGGGATTGCTCCCTTTGCTGAGATTAGAATAACTTCTCTTGTATTTAACGAGGGAGATTATTCCCTTTCTCGAGGCTAAGCATTTAAATGCTTTAACTTCGCCCGCGCTCCTAAGCTTGAAGCGTCAGCGGCGTGGTCAGGCCATGAGGCCTATAAATCGGACACTTGAAGTCCTTTTCAGAGAAACATACCTTTCTCTTTCTGAAATGTCTGTTCATGACATCTCCTCGTTGCCAGGAAAGGCGGTTGAAATAGTGGGGGTGCCTAGTCTGGTCACTAACCGGCCAAGAGCTGATGAGTCTCAGTCATCCAGAGACTTTACCAATAGATTAGTGACTTTAGGGAGTTTATCTCTCTTAATTTTCTTAGCTTTACCAGCTATCTTAGGGATTAAATTCCCTTGGTCTTTGCATTTGGTTGACTTTCAGAAAAGGGTTTCAGCCCTATTTTTCAGCTTCTCGATGAAGCTAGCATTCTCGCTTTTTTCATGCAGGGTCGCTACCTTGATCTGTCAAGTCTGCTCGTTAAATTTGTCACGCAGGTAAGGCTTAGGACTTGGCCTCTTCAAGGTTGAGCCGGTCTTGCCATATAGGTGGGTTTAAGACTGCGTCCCTCTGGGCCAGTCTGGCCCAGCCATATAGCGAGGCTAAAACTTAGCTTTTGCTAAGCTAGTCCATCATCACTGTGCAAGCGAGGCTATCCTCTGCTTAACTGAAATCCATCTTTAAGGCACAACTGGATCGGATATGAATTGCTTCGCCCAAAGAATTTGACTTAGCATTCCATCTTTGCATTTTTCTTTTGATTTAACGCTAACTCCTTTCAGTTTGCATTACAGTGAATTATGTTCGCCAGTCTTTCGTCTTGATGAAAGAGACCAAAAATTTTCCCCTTGATCTTAAAGTTGAAACTTTGATCATAAGCAGAAGGAACATACTGGAGCAGCTGATGCGCGTTCCAAGAAGAGGCTGGCAGTCGCTTATCCGAGATGATCCACTCCGGGAAAGGGCTGGTAGTCGCTTATCTGAGATGATCCACTTCGGAAAAGCGGGCGTCACCTGTAAGGTCTTGGATCCTTCCTTTACCAATTTTATTTAAGGAAGATCCAGCTTTCTGGTGGCAACTAGTCTTTTGTCAATTTTAATCAAAGAAGATCTAGCTCCTAATCTCTTGCCAATTTTGATTACGGAAGATCCAGCTTCCTTTGCTAATTTTCATCAAAGAAGTTTCAGCTTCTTGATGGCAAAATCTACCATTAAGCGAAGAATTACGGCCTTGTGCAGGAGGAAGACCCTTTGTGTCCAGTTGGGATGGTTCATCACTCTGAAAGTAGATAGGATGATTCTATTGTATGAAAGATAATCTTGATGTAGCATCAATGTATCTTCCCTTTTGAATTAATAAAAATGTTTATTTTCTGCTTGTCTACTTTGTTTCCCTCCTCTTCCTTTTGAATTTTGAAGGCAATTGGAATGGACTGGCGGAGGAAAGAAAAGTTCTTAGTGGAGCTAAACTTCCTGTGAAGTTAAAGACAGAATCCCAGCTAAATCAGCAACGAGCTTCCAGCGAAGCTAGCATGAATTTTCTGTGAAGTTAGAGCCGAGCTTTTAGCAGAGCTAAGGTTCATCTTTCAGCGAAGTTACTCAAACGTCGCACGAGGTTGACGCTAAACTCTAGCAAAGTTGGCCCCTAGCGGAGCTGGTAGTCTGGCGTCTTGGGAAAGCGCTTAGGCGCCGTTTCAAATTAATTTGAAACGACCGCCTGCGCTCGTCTCGAGGAGGCAAAATTTAGGCAATCATTAGCCTATAAAAGCCCGATTGGGCTGACAGAGAAAGAATTACTCTTTGAATTTTCAGAGAACACAAGTTTCTTCTTCTTCGTTTGATATTTTAAGAACTTTTCAGTTCTTCCATGGCCCCCAAAAGACGAGCAGGCAAAGAGGCAGCGACTCTGCGACGGAGGAGCCTCCTCCTCCGGTCATTGAACGCCCCATTACGGGTAGGGATTTTTCCCTTTTACTCAGAGATTTTCATCTCTTTTCGAAGCCAATTTATGGCTATTTCATGATGAATCTAGAACGATTCATTGTGATCCAGTGATCTCAGGGAGTTCAACTCCCTTAATTTTCTTTGCCTAATTTTTAGGGGATTTAATTTCCCTTAATTTCTCAACTGGAAATTTAGGAACCGAATGGTTTCTTCTCCAAGCTTCTGTGCGAAGCTAACCCTTATGCGGTTCACATCCTGTCGAATAACAGGATGTGAAGCTATCCTTCAAAGCGCAGCTAGAAAAGGACTTTAAAGCCCTTAAAATGATTTTAGACAGCAATGCCCTTCTGGCAAAGTTGGCGCTTGGAGCTACTTCGCGTTCTGTTATACGAGGCCAAGCTTCTAGAGCGAAGCTAACACTTAGATGTTTTCTGCATTCTGCCTTCATGCCGAGTGCGAAGCCAAGCTGCAGTTGCGAAGTTGAGCTTCGGGGCGAAGCTAATGCTAGGCTCGCTTCGCTCGGGGAGCGAAGCTATGCCTTAGCAAAATTATTTTTCTTGCCTTAGCTTTCTTCAGCAAATGAACTAATATAGTTTCTCCTTGTTTTTGCAGTGCACTATACTCCTGGTCCTCTGAACAGTCTCTTTGAAATAGCCAGGGAGCTGGACGACAATGTTAGCCTACAGTTCCAAGGGCAAGCTTCACTATTCAGTAAGCGGAGTGCTCCCGGTCGAGATACCCTTATATACGCCGGAGATCAGCGTACTATGAGGAGCATCTTAACTACTACTCCCCTTGAGGATTCTGATCGAAAAATCTATCGGAAGTCCGGCTTTATGCTTGGGGATGCAGCGCCAGATACCGATCATCAGCTGCTAGCCGGAGAAGGGCAGTGGATTTTCAATCTGGATGGCGAGAAGTATTATCTCCCATCTAGCAAGCGTCATTTTTCACTGTCTTTGTTCTAATGCGTGACGAGGGCTCGGAAGATGCAGTGGCCAGTGACTCGGACTACCAACTCCGTTCACGTGAGAAAATTGATAGCTTCACCTCCTGGTTATACAAGGGCAGGTCCTCCTCGCTGCATATTGGGTCTCCACCCTGGGAACGTACTTCCCGACATCCCAGTTGGAGAAAATCCCACGGTGGCTCAGACTTTTGGAAATCAGTTCTTCAAGGCTCATGGTAATTATCCAGCTACTGATTTCAGGACCCCTGGGTGGATTCACGCCCCCAAGGCCTGGTGGAGAGACCTGACCTTATATGTCTTGGCCCATTTTGAGGAGGATCTGGAGAGACTGGGGCTCTACGAGGCCGTCAGGGCGACCTGTTACGGCATCCAGATGAGCGTAGTGAACTTCTACTCCATCTTTAAGTTATACTGTCCAGCTACAGGGACTTTCTTCATCCCTGTAGGCGAATTGGCATGGCTTTGCACGAGATGTGGGAAGTCTCTGCTCTGCCCTTGGGATCTCTCCCATATGAAGAATATTTCCCGTGCGAGGCGGAATTGGCACTTCTAGAGAAACAGGAGCCCGCTTTGTTTGAGACTTACCGGGAGTTGATGTGTCACCTCTATATTTGCTGCAGTATGCTTGGGAGTCATAAGGGAGCTTCATGCAATTCGAAGAGCTGGGGGAATTATTTGTTCCCCAACCTGGAAGATGCTCCTGAGGCAGCTCATTGCGGGGTTGCAGATGAAGACATTTTCTGAAGGATGCAGGAACACTCCCAAGGGGACATGATTTTAGAAGAGGATGATGGACCTTACGAGAAGGGTGATATTCTCTAGAGTTTCCATCATCAGGCTCGTCGACCGATATCTCGGAAGGCACTTTTGGCCGATTTTTTATCGGTTTGGCTGAAGAGATGTGTGACGGCCTTCTCCCTCCAGCGCGTCATCCTTCTAACTATCTTATTGCCGGCCGTTCGTTTAGTTCACGGTCGTTCTCTTGGACTTCTCCCGGCAATGGTGTGTTGTATTCAGCGAGGCCTTCGTGCATTGACGGAGGCTTTCTGTAGGCCACCAATGACAAAGAGGGGCAAAGGCACAATCCTGCCTCGCGACGGACCAAACCCTAGGATCGGTTTGCCATATATCTATCTGATGGGACGGTTCACCCTTCACTGCCCTTCCATTATCCAAGCCAAAGAGGAGCCCCAAGAAGGTGCCCGAATGGCGCTTCTCCGTCAATTTGAGGGATGTTCATGGTTGTTGACTTATATGGCCGCGGTTCGCAAGTTGCTGCGCCGTTATGATGTTTACTGCCTTTTTCGCTGCTTTCCCTACATTCGTGATGCGGGCTGCGGTGAAGAATTCAAGGATGTAGGAGATGGGCAGACGTCGCTGAGCCGGGGAGTCTTCGAATGGCTGGTTAGCATCCGGCCATCCCACTGGTGTACAAGAGCGGGGATACCTGCTACTTGGAACCCTATGTCCCGAGTCGGTTTGCTCGTCAGTTTGAGTATGACCAACTGTACGTAGGTAACCCGAACACCAGCCTGGCCTTTATGGGGAGCCTCATTGATGATGCTCGTGCCTGGCGATTCTACATCGCTGGCTGTACTAAGGCACAGCTGTGCATGCCGCTAAGGACTCTAAATCTTCAGACGACTTTGGGGTTCTGTCAGTGGTACAGAACTTTGAACTCCACACCAACTGGGTTTCTATTAACTCATTTGATATGAAATTGATCTCTCAGCGGCTAAAGCGGAAGGTCACTGAGAGAGGTGAGGGCAGGAGGGTCCGTGTGCCAGGCCTCGGGGAATTCGTCGCTACTACTGATGTGAGGCTTCGGACGCAGAGAGTCCCCGCTTTGAGGGAGATGCAGGTGCTGAGGTTCCATCTGATGCTCCTAGTGGGGTAGGCACGGCCCCTATGGAACATGTAGAGGTAGAAGAAGTGGAGGATGAAGATCCCGACGTCCACTTCAAACGAAAGCGACAAGATGGATCTCGCAGGAAGAGGATAGTGAAGAAGCCTCATCGCTACACTCCCACCATTATTGCAGAGGGCGAGTCAACCGCGGCGCCTCCTCCTCCTGCTCCATTAGTCATTAAGCTGTCGGCTCTGAGGCAGATCGTTGGTAAAGCTGTTCATGACTTGAGTAAGATCAGCTCTGTTGCAACATATACTTATATATTTCATACAGCTCATTATTTATTCTATGATTCAGAAACTGAGACGGCAAGAGACCCGAGAGCCGAGACTTTAGGAGAACAGGGAGATTACTATGATCCCCTATTCACTTATAAGGAAGGTGATGAGGCTAGCTACTTCGTCATCTCAGAAGACTCTAAAGGTGATGCGGCCGACGTGGGTCCTTCGGGTGCTGGGACCTCAGAAGGAATTCCCATGGCCTCCAACTCTTTAGGATGGACCACAGAGGGTTCGGTGAGTGAAGGTGGGCCGGCCGTCCGTGTTGACTCTGCCGAAGATTTTCCTATGGAGCCTGAGGGGACTGATGCTGCCGTCGAGGAAATTCAGAGAGAAATTGCGACTAAGGCGATTGAGGCGATATCACCTTTTGGTAATGCCTTGACCTTTTATGAGTAATTCTCTCCTAATATTGATTATGCCTTGCTTAAACAGAGTCTTGCTACAGGTGTTCCATCTTTAGGTGCATCGACTTCAAGAGAGCCAACCAATCTTCCTGAGAGAATCAGAGGTGAAGCAAGTACTTCGACTGCAACGAACGCTGCTGAGTTGGATGCCTTGTATCACGACTTGCCCTCTTATTAACCTAAACCGGTAAGTGGCCTTAAGAGACCGAGGGGACAGTGGTTACGGAACCAATTTCACTTCCAACTACATCGGTAAGTGAACTGCCAGTGGTTTCGCCAGCGCTGCCTATCCTGCCAATTGCGAAGCTGAAGGTATTGCCAGTCCTACTTCTCTAACACTGGTTGTTGAGCCAGCTCTCCCGGAAGTAGTCACCAGCCCTACGTCAATTGTGGCTAGTGTACTGGTCTCAATGAGGACTCCTCCGAGATCACCAGCGACCCCTCATATTTCTCCAGTCAGTGCTCCTGCTATTCCCTCTACTGTTATGTCAGTGAAACCGGTGGAAGCTTTGCTTTCGGGGGCCACTCATTCACCAGGAGTAGTTGAAGCCGAGAATAAATCTGTGGCTGAGCTAGTCGACAACTTTTATAAGGGCTTGAAGCGATCCATTGCTTTGGTCTTAAAGGGCTCGACTACCTCGTTCTCTGCTTTGAAGGTGGTCCTCTCTCGAAGTATTGATAGCATTCGAGACTTTGGAGGGGATGACCAGGCCACCACATTGGAGCTTCTGGTGGACAGGCTTGAGAGGGATGTGGACGAACGGTGCCGTCTCAGCTATTCAGATTTGGAGTCCTCAGTTAATGAATAGCTTGCACACCTCGCTGCTCAAATGCATGAAGCTCATCTTGCTGCTCAATAAGCAGCTAAGGCAATTTCTTCCGACTTGAAATCCTTAGAGACAAGGAAAGGAGAACTTGGGATGCCATAGATGTTTCTAACAGTGCTCTTCTCGACGTTGAGGATAAGATTGAAAAGGCCAAGGAAATGATCAAGAAAGTCAATCTTCTTCTGTCCAAGGCCGAACCGGTGCATCTTGAGGAGATTGCTCGGCTAGAGCAGCTTAAGGCCCAGAATGATGAAGTCCTGCAACAGAAGCTAGCACAGAGGGCAACTTTGGTTGAAATTGAGGCTCGCCTGTCCCAGACAGTGAGTTTTAATGAGGCCGAGTTGAGGTCGCAGGCACTTATCAGGGCTGCTGAGGAGAGGAAGAATAGGTTGACCACTCTTGAAGAATGGATTAAGTCCTATGAAGTACCCTCGTAGCTTGTAATCCGTGTATTCATGTATCCCTCTTTTGGAATCAATAAAAAATAATTTTATTTGACTCCCATGTTGCATTTTCAACTTGTTTTATCTTCTGAATTTTCAATTCTTACTTTCAATTTGTATTACAATCCTCAAAAGGAACAGAATAACGGTATAACTAAACTAATCAGTGATGATAAACTGATAGGGTTAGTTACACATTTGAGAAATGATTTGCAAAGAAATAGTCCCTATTGGACTGAAAAATGAGATTGGATATCCATCAGTTCAGAGGTAACAAACTGGACATAACCGATTAGGGCTTACCAAACTCGGGATGTTTACTGTTCATAGGTGGCGAACTGGACATAACAGTAAGCAAAAAGGAGACTTGGCTATCTGTCGGTTCAGAGGTGATGAGCTGAACATGACTGATTGAGAAGCCACCAAGCTCGAAATTTTATCATTCAGAGGTGACGAACTGGACATGATGACAAAGAAATAGTCCCTACTGGACTGAAAGATGAGTTGATTATGAACTCCATGAGGATTTTGATATCTCCTTCGAATGTTATTTGGAAGAAATTATCAGAGGTATATTGTTAACGTGACAACCAGAAAAGTCTACTGAGGCTGATAGACTTTGAGGGGAATCTATCAGAAACTCGCTGGGGAGTTAGGAAACAAGTCCAGTAGAAAATCATATGTCAGAGAACTCTGTGGGGATTTGCAAAGCAACTTGCTAGAGGTGTGATATTAACTTGACAAGGATTCATTTACTCTTGAGGTGCTTGAATATAACAGCAATTTAAGTGGACCTGTCGTTCTGTTGAAGAGAAAGACAAGCGGGGTCTATTCACTGGGGATGTTGGTTTTATCCGTTGGGGAGCAGATTAGAGTCTTGCTATCAGAGGTTTAATGTTAACATGATAGGTTAGACTCGTCATTTCACAAGGAATATAAATACCTTTCTATGCGGTCTTACCATTTCATGGATGAGAATTGGAGAGGGAATCAAATGAGAATAGGTCCCTTAGAATTTTTAGCAAATCCTCAGCCGTCAACGGATTTGATATGCCTTTACCAACTGCTGTTTGAGTCAGGCTAGCCATGTTATTTCCCTCAGCATGATGAGTTATCAAGGACTTATGTTGGGCTTAAAGGCCAACATTTTCCTCTATCCTTAACCGCAGAATCAAATGGGAACAGGTCCCTTAAGATATTTAGCAAATCCTCAGCTGCCAACGGATTTGATATGCCATTACCAACTACCGTTTGAGTCAGGCTAGCCATACTATTTCCCTCAGCATGATGAGTTATCGAGGACTTATGTTGGGCTTAAAGGCTAACATTTTCCTCTATCCTTAACCACTAGGGGCGTTGGATTATTTTGTTACTGTATTTATAATAACCTTGGCTCTTCTTTGAGACAACCAGTATTCGATCAGCTCGACACTAGTTTATGGTTGTATGATCTCATTTAGAGAAAGAGAGGAGCGCTCCTTTTGCATATCTTGAATCTGAAGGTCTTGATCAGAGATGTAATGTTAACTTGATCATGCGAAGGATCCTATCAAGGATAATACTTCTTTAAGAACCTGCCGTTGATCGGCATCATGAGTAAGTCACCATCGGAAGTCATAAGGCGATATGCCCCGTTTGAATAGACTGTTTCTATTACAAACGGTCCTTCCCATTTAGGCTGAAATTTGCCTTTGATTTTGTGCGTCATGATCATCGGTCGTCTGACGGCTAAAACCAAATCTCCTTTCTGGAAGACTCTTTGCTTAACATTCTTATTGAAGGTTTTTGAGATCTGGGGTTGATACAACTCAATGTGTTGCTGAGCTTATAACCACTTCTCATCTAGGGCTTCGAACTCTTGGAGTCACAACCGATCGTTGTCCTCCGTTGTCATCTTAGCCATCAAAGCGACTCATAATGACGGCATCTGGATTTCTAACGGTATGACTGCTTCGCACCGGTATATCAGGGAAAAAGGTGTATTACCTGTCAGGGTCCGAACCGTGGTTCGGTAGGCCTAAAGACATTCACTAAGCTTCTCATTCCAGTCTTGCTTATTTGATGAAATGAATTTTTTGAGTAGCTTAATGATTTTCTTGTTGAATGCTTCCGCCAAGCCATTAGCAGCAGGGTTATAAGCGGTTGATGCCACATTCTGAATCCGGTACTTATCACAGAACTGATAGAATACCTGGCTTGCAAATTAGGGACCGTTATCATGGATGATCCGCCTAGGGACACCAAATCGATAGATGACATGGTGTTTGATAAAATTAATCACGTTAGAAGTTTTAACTTCTAACAGTGGTATAGCTTCTGCCCATTTTGAGAAGTAATCGGTTATTGCTAAGATAAACCGGTGACCTTTTGTTGAAGAAGGGCTGATTGCCCTACGACATCGATTCCCCACGCTTCAAATGGCCACGAAGCAACAGTTGGATGGAGCAACTTTGGAGGCTGATGTATGAAGTCCGCATGGATTTGGCATGCCTTACACCTTCGTGCATATTGGATGGCATCGGCTATCATGGTTGGCCAATAATACCCAAGCCTCTGCAATTGGTCCTTGAGTTTTGGACCTGGCTGATGAACTCCGTATATGCCATCATGCACTTCTTTGAGCACTTCCTGTGCTTCTAAATTAGAAAGGCAACGCAGGAGGATACCGTCGTATGAACAACAATAAAGTGTCTTCTGTGTTGGGTCATAGTAAAAACGGAGAAACCTTCGTCTGATAGATGCTGCTTCTTTAGGGTCATCCGGCAGCAAACCATGCAAAGTATAGTCAATGAGGGAAAATCGCCAATCTCTCGGTTCAAGATCCGTCGAGATATTATAGGCCTCTTTGGTTCTCAAGATATGTTTAGAGCAAATAAGGTGTCGAGTTGCCATTGTAAGGTGATACTTGGTGTCGTCTGGTAAGGCTAGCATTGTTGCTAATGCAGCCAGAGCATCGGCTCTAGTGTTCCGGGATTGAGACACGTGACCGATGTAGAAGCCATCAAATAAACTAGCCATTTCGATGACTGCGTGATAATAAGGTACCAAATCTTCGTGACGGACCTCATATTTGCCTTTAACCTGATTGATAATCAGTCTCGAATCGCCATAAGCTTCAAGGTAGCGTACCCCCATTTCGTGAGCGAGCTGAAGACCAATTAGTAGAGCATTGTATTCTGTCACATTGTTGGAGTATGATTCCATCAGAGAAAATGCCCTAGGAAGGACATGGTTTTGTGGTGAGATAAACACAACCCCCACACCGGTAATGATCTTGCCTTCAGGGCCTATTCGTGATGCTCCATCAAAGAACATCTGCCAAACTTCATCTTCTGAAGTTATATTAAATTCGAAGACTTCATCTGGAATGTCTTCATAAAGTTTTAAGCTTTCCGGAACTGAATGAGCAGCCAAGAACTCTGCAAGTGCCTGGCCTTTAACTGCTTTCTGAGGGACAAAGATCATGTCGTACTGAGACAAAAGGAGGGCCCATTTAGCTAATTTAGAATTCAGTGATCCTGGTTTCGTCATGAGGAGACGCAAAGGATTCACTCTGAAAATGACATGTATGATTCGGCCGACCAAATAATGTCGTGTCTTCTGCATAGAAAAGACAAGAGCTAAGCATTCCTTCTCAATAGGATTATAGCGAGATCTTGCCCCTATCAGAGTCCTGCTCAGATAATAAATAGCTTGTTCATAACCATTGTCGTCTTTTTGAGCAAGCAGAACACCAAGAGAATGGTCCATAACTTTCACATAAAGCAGGAAGGTTTTCCTGACGTGGGAGCTACCATGACTGGAGGTTTTATGAGATATCTTTTGACATCTTCGTAAGCTTCTTGACAGGCTTGATCCCATACAAAAGAAACACCCCTTTTCATGAGTCGGGTGAACGGTTAACAGCGGCCTGAGAGATTTGCAATGAATCTTCTGATATAAGCCAGTCAACCTTGCAGGCCTCTAAATTCTTTGAGATTCTTAGGTGGATGCATGCTTTGAATGGCTTTAACTTTGTCTGGGTCAAGATGAATTCCTTTTGATGTAATAATAAATTCAAGGAACTTACCACTCGAAACCCCCAAGAAGGATTTTGTCGAATTCATCTTCAGTTGATGAGCCCGCATCATGTCGAATATCGTTCTCAAGTCATGAAGATGGTCATTCTTATCGCGGCTTTTGACAGCAATGTCGTCGACATAACATTCTACCATCTTTCGGAGATGATCACGGAAAATCATACTCATTGCCCGTTGATAAGTCGCTCCCGCGTTCTTTAACCCGAAGGGCATCACGGAATAATAGTATACCCCCAACGGTGTCCGGAATGAAGTATGCTTCTCGTCCTCTGGATACATCTTAATTTGAATATATCCTGAGAAGTCGTCTATGAAAGACATTCTTTCGAATCCGCAGGTATTATCAATCATGACATCGGTGATGGGCAATGGGAATTCGTCTTTAGGATAGGCTGTATTATGATCGCGGTAGTCAATATAGATCCGAATTTTTCCATTCTTCTTGAGAACGGGGACGATGTTAGCAACCCAACTTGGATGTTGCTCCTCCCATATGAAGCCACATGTAATGAGTTTATGGACTTCGGCTTCAATAGCTTCCATAATGTTCGGACGAAATCGGTGTTGTTGTTGCTTGACTGGCTTAGTGTCTGGCTTGATGTTCAGACGGTGCATGGCTACTTGTGGATCAAGTACAGGCATGTCTTCGTAGTTCCACGCAAAGACATCTATATAGTCCCTTAGAAGTACCATCAATTCTTCTCTTTCTGTGAGTGACAAGCTCTCACTTATAAAGATGGGCTTAGGGTGATCTTGACTACCCATGTTAACCTGAATCACCTTGTCTTCAGTAGGTGGTTCACGTTGTTCGAATCGCTTTTCTCACTGAAAATCCAATTGCTGAGCTCATGGTTCCTCATCCGTAGCTTCCGCTGGCTCCAATTGGCTGCTTGAAGTCATATTAACAGTGAGTTCTTTGAACAACGTTCCCACACTGACATCTGAATCTCATTCGGAGGAAGAGGCAGAACGTGATGGGATTGGTTTGTTATCATTAGGTCGAACTGTTGTTGGCGGTGTAAGTGTAACGTATCTCAACCTCCTACGTGTGTTATCATAGTAATTTACCGGTTTCCCTCTTGGCACAGAGTTACGCAGAAAAGCACTTTTTTCTTTTTCGAAATGCAGGCTGTTCCCATGCTGCAGGTTATATCCCATTTTCCTCATCATATGCTGCGTTGATCGTGCATAATGGAAAATTTGTTGGATGTCTGAGTCTGAACTTGAATCCGCGGTTGCAGACCTTCGCAGTTGGGCTTTACCAAATATTATTAGTAATTGACCCTCTTTGGATGGAGTAACCACTAAAACGGATCCTTCTATAGATTCCACGGATGTACTTGATGCACTTGGTTTATGTAAGGGCATGTGCAGAGAGCTATCCGTAACGAACTCAAATAATTCGACACTCACAGGATAATCAAAGCAAATATTGTCATTAATTACCCATTCGCCCTCATCTTCAAAAGGAGTGTTACATTGGAGATTATTAAAACATGCTATAATCGGTTCACCGACCAAAATGGCTGGCATGTCTGCTTCAGACTCCGAATCTATCTCATTGCCACTATCATCATTGTCAGGCAATGATTCTTTTGACGTTTCACCAATCTCTTGATATAGGAGAACGTCAGTAAAGTAGTTTTTCACCCCTTTGAATGGTTGCTTCTCAGCGAAGACAGTTCGTACTGTTGCATCATCTTCAACATATTAGAAGCACTAGTGCAGAGTAGAGGGGACAATCCAATTAGCATGGATCCAGGGTCTCCCTAGTAACAAGTTGTATGACGTGTCAGCGTCAATGACATAGCACGTCACCTCTGACTTCAGGCTCCCCATTCGGCAACGGAGTCGAATCTTTCTAAGTGGATGACTACTCCATTCATTAAAACCGTATTTGTTGTAGTGGTTGTAGATAACGATACAGTGGTATGCCAAGGAAGCAGAGGAGCGTTTTGGGGATGATGCTGAGTGCAGACCCCAGGTCAACCTGTACCCTTTCAATGCATGTCGAACCGATGTATCCGCTGTAGTACAAAGGTCGATCATTCTTGTTATCCTTGAGAAGCGTATCCTCCGCTGTGAAAGTAATAGCAGGTACCTTTGATTGTACATGATGACATTCAGAGCAAGAAGACTGAGTGTCATCTATAGGGGTTTCTGGCATATATGTCAGGAATGATTCTGAGTTAGACACTGCATCCCTAAGCGCTTCTCTTGTCTCTTTCAAGAGACGAAGGAGCTCGTGTATGGTGATACGAGCTGGGATATTAGCCAGCTGGGCCAATATGTCAAAACGAAAGGGCATGTTAAGCCCTGGGCCTGAAGGCTTCTTCAGGATATGGTCAAACCGGATTTCTTTTTGCTTCTCTTTTTCCGTCGTCGGGAGCAGAGCCGGTGTGGGTATTTGTACTGACGTCGTCTGCTGCTGTGTCTCGTCAGTAATTTTCTCATACTGTTTTAAGTATGACTTCCCAGATCGAGTGCCTGTTGGTTAAGGTACATCAGCCTGCGTTATGCAAGGGTGCTTTTCCCCTTCAGAATCGCTAAGAGAAGCTGTCGTGAGACTGCCATCATCCGGCAAGATAAAGATAACATTACAAGATTTACCCTTTGACTTGGATTTCTTTGAATCCTATTGTTCATCTTGGACAAGGTCTGGGTGTATCCACATGATTTCTCCTGTCTCCAATGTCAAGGGAACAAGACCCTTAATCTCTTGTTTTAACTGAATGATGCTTTACTTCTAGCTGTGGTGCAGGGATTGGAAAGGTTCCATCAGGAACTGTAACCTTTGGGGTTTTACCGAACTCGAGGGTCACCATGTTTGCAGTGACTTTCTTTGTTCTGATTTCAGAGTCAGAACTCCGGCATCGACTAAACTTGAATTTTGTCTTTAAGGACAAAACACTTATCAGTAGGATGATGAACAATCCTATGAAAGAGTCCCATTTCATTAGAGCGTCGAACATCCGGCAGCTTCAGTTTATTCCCTTTGTGTAGTAAATGGAATATTGCGGCCACCTACTCGTCTTTAAAAGAGTACTATTTCGGAGGAAACTTAGACTCCTGATTATTGAAAGCGCTCTTCTTAGCCTTCGAATGAACGTCTCCTGACAATTCAACGGACATAGTCTCTTTCCCTTTAGCTTAGGAAGACTGTGCTATGTCGCTACGCCCCTTATTATTCATACCCCATTTGCCTTTAGAAGTAGATGGTGCAAACTTCTTAGCCGACTTTTCGGCTATCTCTGCTTATTCGACCAGTTCCTTTCAGGTATGGGCTTTGACAGCCCCCATACGAATCTCCACTTGATCGAGGAAATTATGCATGCACGTCTGCAAGAGCATGGGTAATGGCATCCCTACTGGGCACATCAGAGATAAATTTCTAAACCGCTCAATGTAGTCTCGAACAGATTCGCCCTTCCTTTGTACGATAGAGAGGAGTTTGTCCATGGTTACTTTAGTATCATCCTCGTAGAAATGAGAAAGAAATCGAGTTTTTAGGTCGATCCAAGAATCGATAGAGCCCGGAGGAAGGCTTCGGAACCAGTCAAATGTTACCCCCTTCAGGCTGCCAATGAACAGTCTGGCCATAATAGCATTATTGTCTATAACATTACTGGTCTGAGACCGGAAGTAGTAGATGTGCTGGTTCGGTGAGCTCTTACCATCATACGTATGAAACATTGGTGGCTTGAACTTTGGTGGGTATGGTACTGAATCCCATTCCAAAGGGTAAGGACGGACTGCCCTTACTTTCTTTAGTTTATCCCTCTGAGCTAGGGATGCGATCTGAGCTTGGATGCCTTTAAGAACTTCAGCATCTATAGAAGAACTTTCCTTTGACTTCTCAGTCTTTGGTTGTTCATCGCTATAATGTTCTTCCTCATTATGATTACTCCCGGTATCATTATTATTCCGATTAATGAGGAATTGGGCGAGCATCTGTTGAATGTTGTTTAAGGCTTCCTGTTGAGCCTTAGAGGTTTGCTCTTGAGCTTCCAACCGTCGACGGAGGTCATCATTACTGTTATCAGTCATATTCACCGACACTCTATCTGTTCGTACCAAGCTGATTGTTGCTGAAGAGGCATACCCACATCTTCGTCCTCCTCATCAGACCATCGGAATAACCCTTTCATTAGTTCTGGTGAGGTTACTGCAGTTGAGGAGGATGGATGCTCATAACTGTAGGGTATTGCGACCCTAGATCTGGTGTTTCGGAAGACAGCTTCTTCGTGCACCAAGCCTTGGCGTAAGCCCGGACTATAATCCGGATCTGGAGAACTGAAGGGAGGAGAGTTAACAGCATGCGGCGCTCGTCTGCCCCTACGTGGCTCCCGCCCTCTTCCGATCATATTGACGGATGCAGATAGCAAATCTGGTAGATTTCGCGATACACCCCTTTTGTGATGCTTCACCGGAGCTTGCACCGATAGTCGATCAAAAACTGACCGTCAGTCTGGTGGAGTGGCGGGGATTGATCCTAGCCGGCAATGGACTGAGTGGACTATCACCAACTGACATCCCACTTGTTGACAACAGGAGGGAGAAGTCTGGAAAGATTTTGACTTCCATTTGCTTGCTAAGAACTCTCGCAAGTCGGACTCAGTCGAGTTTAAGCGACTCAGCGCAGAGACTCTGGTGGATCGCACATTGATGCGTTCAGGTAATTTCGATACCACCTTCTTGCTTGCAAGCTTTGAAAACGAAACACAGGTTGATGCATTGTTCCTCTCATCACCACAAAGGTGATTGGCACTAGATAGTGCTTTAGTTCTAGCTTCGCGGCTAAAAACTTTGGGAGCACCCTTAGGTGCTGAAGCTGCATAAGCACCGCTATCAGCACCAAGAGATAATCTCTTAGCTTCGCTGCGAAGGGCGAACTTAACGCTTAAGGAACTGGAGAGCGAAGCACACCGTGGCGCTTTGTTCGCTACCTTACTGCGAAAGTGGTTAGCACTGCTAGGTGCTTTAGCCCCAGCCTGGCGGCTGGGAACTCCGCGCGTATCATAAGGTACTGGCACAGAGGTACTGGCGCTGTGCCTGTCGTGCTATCAGTCACTGCTCCTATATTAGGTGAAGGTATAGTCGCCATTCTAGCCTCGCGACTGATAGTCTCAATGAAGCAGGCAGGCATCTTGTCTTTGTCTTCGCGGGACAGGCGAACCTGTGGCGTAGCTACGCCTGAAGCTTCATCTAGAGCTTTTTGTTTTGGCCTCCACATTTGCTTTGGAAGAGGAGATTTAGGTTCGCAGGGAACCTGGCTAACCTCGCGCGAGGCTGAGAGGAGTTGGGAGGAGTCTCCTTCTGGTTTCTGCTCCGAAACCTTGGCCATTGAGACCTTCCTATGCTTCCGTATGTGGAGCACTGGACTACCTTCAGAGATGAGCTCTTCGAATTTTCCTTGGTCGAAATGAACGACCAGGTTTTCGAAGGTAACAGGCTCAAGATTCTGACCCTCGCATTGCGACACCGCCTCCTTGTTGCGCCAGAACATCGTAATAGGCTTACGGAGAGCCTTATCTGTCTCAACAGAAACTAGATTCGAAGAATTAGCCAGAGGGGTTCCGGCTATGCCGACTTCCTTGTACTTGGACGTACGTAGGGGACTTTTGCTACCCCTAGGAAGAAGTTGTTTGAACTTCTTTTGGCCAGAGTGAATGACCGGCGTCTTAGCAGTAGACCCAAAGGTCTGCTCATCGCATTGCGACACTTGATTCTCAACAGTGGAGAACTCACTCTCTAGCGGAGTCGCCATCTTGTTTTTCATTAATTACAAAAAAGTGTCGAGGAGCTAAATTACAAGTAATTCTTTGCAGTAAGAAGATTATAAGTAGATCTCCTCTGAGATTTCTGGGGAAGTGTGCCGGTAGGAATCTAATCAGCGCGCGATCACTTTATCCCTTTGACGATGCGATCGATCAGACAATTGGACTGCCGCCTGATGGGATTACCTTCTCGCCTGGTTTAGGGAATCGGAGAACAAAAGGTCGGTAGAGCCCTCTTGTTACTTCTCGAGCTGCATCCGCTTGGGGAATTCCTTCTCGTCTGGTTCCAGAGATTCCTGGAGAGGGAGGAAGATCTTAGGGTATTAGCACCCTAAATTTATCCTTACAGGATTAGAGAAGTAATTCTTTGTGTTCTTGGAAGCGTAGATTTCCGATCTCCTCTCTATCCTTAGCCGTTTCTCTTCTCATTTTCCAGCCTCTTCTCCGTATGCCTCTGGTAGGCTATTTATAAGGAGGAATAGGGGTATAATTACCCTGAAAATCTGGAAACAGATTGAGTCAATCTGTTTTATATCTGGAAAGTAGCCTTGCCGCGAGGCTAGAGACAACTTTAGCGAAGCTAGGAATAGCAAGTAGCGTTGATCTCTTGATCCGCTCTGCAAAATGAGGGATACTCCCTTGATTCAGTTACACTTTGATTCTTTTCAAATAACTGAAAGATCTCCCCTGATCTTCTCACCTGATTAGGAGAGTCAAAAGATTATGGCAAGCAACTGCCAAATTTGATCTCAATTAGATTTGATCTCATCTGGGGATTTGATTGGTCAAAGGTAACCATAAAAGACCCACAGCGGAGTCGTGGCGTTGAGCTCATAGCGGAGCTGGGAGAAGCGTCTGGCGAAGTTAAAAGAAAGCTCTTCAGCGAAGCTGGGTAAGACTTGTGGCGAAGCTACCAGTCAGCCTTTCACACAACCGCGTGGGGCTTCGAGCGAAGTTAACTTTCTGCGGAGTTAACTGAGCATCTCCGGGCGAAGCTGTAAGTTAGCTCGCAGCGAGGCTGTGAAGGAGCTTCCTGCGATGCTAAGAAACTTTAGTTTCTTATGCAAGACTTATCTCATGGGCTCGTGCGAGACTAAGTGTTGAGCTAACTTAGTGTCCCTGGACCTGTTTGGGCCTTCTCACGGGCTTTTAAGGATGACCTCGGCTTACTGTCTACTTCACTGGATCAGTAGAGTACAAGTTGCTGATTCGTCCCCTTTGAGATGGGTGAAGAACTGGCCGTCGGCTTGTCTGCCACTTGTCTTTTGTAGATGTCAACAAGTTAGATATTGTTCAGGCCAGTTAGGAATCTTGTCTTTTTAGAATGTCAACAGAGACTAGGGTCAAGGATGATAATATGATGAAGTGGGAAGGGTAAGGAAGATTACCAACTCAAGACGTGATAAAATGGGAATAATGGCTATGGTGACACCTTCAGGGTTCCTGTTCAGGTATCGGGCACCATATCTTTCTTCTGCATCGCCTGCTGCTATGGTCAGATGGTAGTCTTGGCTTCTTCTGCGATTTGGTTCTAATCTTGTTCCTCTTTGTGTCTATCGTAAGTATGCTACTGAGGAAGAAGTGAGTCTCTCCTGCTAACAGATCCCGGGTTCTTCATCACTGTCGGTGCTGGAAGTGCTAGTCAAACTGATGTGGCATTCCTTGCCCTTTTAAACGGACACTCAACCATCAAATGTTTCCCGGATCTGCATTTCAAACATGATCCATTTGCTATTCGGCAGCTTTGTTGTAAACGTTCGTAGTATTCGCATACCACTGGCTGAGTAGGAGGTTGGGGGGAACAAATGGTTAGCGGGGCATTAATGAGCCTAACTGAGTCTCTCTGCCCATTACTGGGCATTCTTTGTCCATCTGTTGGAATATTCGCTTCTCTGACTCAATCTGCATTTTACTCCTACTCTTCTTCTCCAGACCCCGTTTCATGGGCTATAGTGAGAACTTGGGAGTATGTCTTCAACTGCTGGGGTAAGAGAAACATCTGAATATTTATTAGCAAGCCCTGCTGAAACCTGCTGGCCCGTTTTCTTCATCAACCACCATATAGGGTGCGGACCGACAAAGTCTCAAAAATTCTGCCGCATATTCATTTACCGTTTAGTCCCACCGCTGCAGTCTGATAAAATAGTTCTTTCATCTCTTTCTGTGCCGCCTTAGAAAAGAATCTTTCATAGAAACTTTTCGAAAACTGGTCCCAAGTGATGGGCTTCTCCAGTCTTGCTTCTTCTGCCAACCACCAAGTTCTGGCCACATCCGTTAGTTGTATCTTAGCCACTTTCACTTGGTTCTCATCTAGGATTCGAGCTGCCTTCATAAGATCTGTTGTATTCATTAGCCATTGCTCTGCATCTAATGGCCTTTCGGTACCAGAAAACACGGTAGGTTGCAATCTCCTGAGATCGGACACATTCCCTGGTCTCGGTTCACGGGTTGCAGTCAATAATCCTTAGTGTAAGATCTCTGTCACGCCCCGCTTCCCAAAATATGGAATACAGGTACATGATGATGGCCAGCAGATACTCACGAAGAGTAAAATCTCTTCCATGAGTACTTTAGGCTGTCAATAACAAGCAGGATAGCACACATATATGCACATACAACCAAGCGCAGGGATAAAATCACATATATGAAAAACTGAATCATAAACAATATCATCTACTATATCTGAATAAAACAAGTCAAGAAAGAAAACTGAACTCACCGGAGAACAGCGAACCAGAAGTTGATCTACGAACAAACTCTCTATACCGACTTCCAGATCTAAATACTGAAAAATGTAATAAAGGTCTGTCAGAAGCGGACTAGCAAGAGTACACGAAGGGAAAAGAACAATAAAAGAGAATATGAAAATGTAGTAACAGTAAGTAGGACATAAGAACAATCTATTTGGCAATATCGAGAACTAAAAGTAATAATAGTAACAGGAATAATTAGGAAGATAGATCATGTACAAGGAGACCGTGCATGCATAGTGTGACATGTAAATAATGAACATGAAATGTCCTAGACAAGTAACTATCGTGAAACATAATCACAAGATCAGAAGAACTCAAGATCACAAGATAAAATAACATGGTATGTCCAGGAATGTCATGTAATCAAGATAATGCATGTCACATGAGTCTCAAGTGTCAGTATCTTGAAAATACTGTTGGCCCTAAAGGTTACACTCTCCATTTGTTTAGAGTTTTGATGATAACAAAACAAATAAGAGCTATTTGGTACTAATTAGTTTGTTTAAGATAAGTTTCAGGTTTGTACCATATTTGGAGGCCATTGCTTAGCTATTGCAAGAACTTCTAGGTTCATGAAGCAAAGAAGGCTTTTTGCACATCAAGGAACATAGAAGAGAAGGCTCTAACAAGGCATTGCATGGCTCAAGACTTCAAGATTGCTCAAGATAATTTATTAGATTTGTTTTTAGTTTAGAGTTTTGTTTAAAGAATAGTGAATAGGTTTGAAGCTCTATCACACACGTTTTTGCGCACATCTTGTTTCCAAACATATTTCCTATAACATGTACAAAAATAGTTTGTATACAATCTTCAGCCTACAAACTTACTTTGATATACCTATTCATGTGTTTTAAGTTTGTGTTTTAACAAAACTTATTTTTGGAATTAATGACAAAAACATGGATATATATTTGTTTCATGTATATAGGATTATATCCATATACATCATGCCTAAATGTTGTTTAATATCATGTTTTTGTATTTGGAAGAGTTTTGGACAAAACGTATTTTCTATTCAAAATCTAAGTTTTAGAAAATACAGTTTTTGGTTTTGGTAAAAATGATAAGACACAAAAATAGTTCATATTGATTGATATTTGAGCTAAACTTTTTACCACATGTTTATATATCAATGCAAAATGATAAAACTATTTTTGGTGATTTTTAGAAGTGTTAAAAGATTTTTCAAAATATTTTTAAACTGTTTTTCTGACCCAGTTTTCTGCTCCAGGCTTCAACCAGTCGACTAGTCTTCTGACCAAGTCGACTTGGCTGAAGTCGGTCGACCGGGTCGGTCGACCGACGTGCACAGATCTGTGCACGTTTGGCAGACATAGGACGGTCGACCGTCAGGGTCGACCGGGTCTGAGAGCAGAGCTCTCTGTATCTTTAGGTCGACCGGGCGGTCGACCATCAGCCTGCAACGGCTATTTTTTTGAACTAGCGGTCGACCGGCCGGTCGACCGAGCTAGCCGTTTGAACAGTAACGGCTAGTTTCTAAGCTGGTTTATTTTTTGTCCTTTTCTCACTTAAGTGTGTTTAAATGACATGTTTTGGTTTTAATACTTTCTGATTAGCCCTAAATATGTTTTATCTCCTAACCCTAGCCCTCTTCTATAAATAGGGGTGTTTAGGGAGAGGTTGGTTACCAAAAAAAATTCTCAAAATTTCCAAAAGTTTAAGGCATTCAAAAAGACTTGGTTTCTTGGTTTTTGTGCTGAAATTCTCTCTCATTTTCTAAAGTGTTTTCAAGAACTCTCTGATTTCTTTTTCTTTTCTCCTTACACACAAGAGCTTCATTCCTACTCATTATTCTCTACGGATCTTTGTAAGGGAAGAGAATTTTGCAAGAGAGAGTTTGTGGTCTTTTGACTACTCAGAGATTGCTTGTACTTGAGATTGTGGAGTTGGGTACTCCGGTGTATTTGTGACATCTTTGTGACAGTGGAAGTGGTTGGAATCCTTCTGGGGAAGGCGGGGAAGTAGAGCTGGGTGCTCGAACCTCGATAACAATTCTCGGTGTTTGCGTTTGGTTTACTTGCTCTTATTTCTTTCTCTATTTTCATTGCTCTTATTACTTGCTCTCTACATTCATTGCTATATTCACTTGCTTTGTGAGATTGTTGCATCATAAATTTTAAATTGTGGATTGATTAGCATTATCACCTATTCACCCCCCTCTAGGTGATTTTCAATTGGTATCAGAGCTTGGACTCTAGGTTTTGGCTTAACATCCATAGAGAGATCCTTAAAATTTGCTAATCAACATTTGCATTCCATTTGTCATTCACTAGTAAACATGGCCGATAACATCAAAACCCCTCCTAAATTTGATGGACTCAACTTCCCTATTTGGAAGGTTAGGATGACTATCTTTTTGCAATCCTTAGGTAGCTTAGTGGCTAAATCGTTGACCAAACCCTATGTTGCACCCGATAGTGATGAGAGCACATGGACCGACTTCAACTTTAGAGAATATGAGGCTAACTCTAAGGCCCAAAACTCCCTATTAACCGCCTTGAATGAGGATGACCTTACACGGGTAATTCATTGCCAATCCACCTATGAGATTTGGCAACATTTATTGGTCACACACGAGGGGACTTCACAAGTTAAGAGAGCTAAAATAGATCTCTTAAGGTCCCAATATGAATCCTTAAAATGATTGATGAAGAATCTATTGATTGTATGATTACTAGATTTACTAAAATCACCAATGCTCTTTCTTCTTTAGGTGATGACATCTCCAATGACCAAAAGGTGTGAAAAGTGATTCGGGCACTTCCTACATCATGGGAGATCAAGGCCACCACCTTAAAGAATTGAACGACAAGGATGAGATGGACCTAATTAGTCTCATTGGAAACTTAAAGACCCATGAGATGGAAAAGAAAGCAAGAGAAGAGGCCGCTCCACTAAAGAAGAAATCCATAGCCTTCAAGTCTTCATCTACTCTTGAAGACGATGAAGAAGATGAAGAAGAAGATGAGGAGCTATCACTACTTGTTCGCAATGTGAAGAGAATGTACCGGAGGAACAAGCTCAACTTCCGAAGGAAATTTGAAGGCAAAGAGGAGAGGAGAATTATATGCTACAATTGCCGAAAGCCCGGACACATCATGGCGGATTGCCCGGAGTTCAAGAAGAAGATGACCTCCTCCTTCAAGCCAAAGAAACCAGAAGAAAAGAAAGCGTACAAGGCAACTTAGGATTCGGAAAGCGAGTCCGAGGAAGAGGTGGATATAGCGAATATGAGTTTCATGGCAAACACACCAAAGGTAACCCCTCAACCTCTTGATGATGAAGATGATGAATTAAGCAAAGAAGTTCTTGTTCACGCCTTTGTTGAACTTTCAGAAACCTATGATAATAAAAAGATTGAATGGTCTAAATTGGAAAAGGAAGTTGCTTTTCTCAAAAATCAACTTGCTATTATTTCTAAAGAAAAAGATGAAATTTCTTCAAATCTCATTTCTACCCAAAATGAATTTTGTGCTTACAAAGTTTCTTGTAAAGCAAAATTTTCTAAG
The DNA here is from genome assembly GCA_038442645.1 of Agave tequilana. Classification (NCBI taxonomy): domain Eukaryota; kingdom Viridiplantae; phylum Streptophyta; class Magnoliopsida; order Asparagales; family Asparagaceae; genus Agave; species Agave tequilana. The sequence goes on along the minus strand of JAVJIF010006989.1, from coordinate 31,643 downwards.
ATTGATGAAAAGGAAATTTCTTCTTTGAAAACTAGAATTGTTGATTTTGAAAAGACTTTAAAGGATTGTGCTTTTAACACTAAGAAACTTGAAGAAATGTTTTCCAAAAAGCACACCTCTCATGCTAAAGATTCACATGTTAAGATTCCTCATGCTCACACTACACATAACACTTCTCATGCTAAATCTTTTCATGCTCACAATTCTCATGCTCACAAATCACACACTCACTATGCTTTTAAATATGGTAGAGTGTATAGATGCACATATTGTGGTAAGAATGGACATTTGGCTAAATTTTGTTATGACCAAATAAATAGAACCAATAATCTTGTTTGGGTTAATGAAACTAATTCTTTAGGACCCAAGAAAATGTGGGTACCAAAATCAAGTCCTAAATTATTTGATGTAGGTACACACCAAGGCTCCAAGACGTAGGGAGCGGTGGTACCTTGATAGTGGTTGTTCAAGACACATGACGTGGGACATCAATAACTTTACAACCCTATCAAGGTACGAGGAAGGTGGCTCCGTCACCTTCGGGGATGACTCCAAAGGCACTATCATCGGTATAGGTAACATTCAAATTGGTGCATCTCCCATTATAGATAATGTTGTACTTGTTGATGGTTTGAAACATAATTTGCTTAGCATTAGTCAATTTTGTGATCGTGGACTTAAAGTTGTTTTTGATGATTCTTCTTGCAAGATTTTTGATGTTAAAACTAATGATTGTATTTTCACCAGTTTTCGTGATGATAATGTTTATATCATTGACATGCTTAATGTGGAATGTTCTACTAAATGCTTAAATGCTTTGATGAAAATTCTTGGCTTTGGCATAGAAGATTAGGACATGCATCTTTTGACCATCTTTCTAGGATTAATTCTAAGGAATTGGTGAAGGGTATACCTTGCTTGAAGTTTGAGAAAGACCGCATTTGTAGTGCGTGCCAACTTGGGAAACAAACCAAGTCTTCCTTCAAACCAATCAAGGATATCATGTCAACTAGGCCTTTAGAATTAATTCATATGGATCTTTTTGGACCTACTAAAACTAAGAGCTTAAATGGTAGTAGATTTGCATTTGTTTTAGTTGATGATTTTTCCCGTTTCACTTGGGTTTTCTTCTTGGAACACAAAGATCAAGCTTTTTCTCATTTAAGATTTTTCGAAAAAGAGTTGAAAAAGAAAAAAGTTTTTTCGATTTTGAGAATAAGGAGTTATAGAGGTGGTGAGTTTGTTAACCAACTCTTCATGACTTATTGTGATGAAAAGGGAATTAAGCATGAAATGTCTTGTCCTAGAACTCCACAACAAAATGGAGTTGTAGAAAGGAAAAATAGAACACTTCAAGAGATGGCTAGGATAATGATAAGTGAGTATGACCTCCCTCAATATCTATGGGCGAGGCCGTAAACACCGCAAACTATATATCAAATCGTATTTATTTATGTAAAAATTCTTCTAAAACATCTTTTGAAATGTATCATTTTAGAAAACCTAATGTTGCATATTTCAAAGTTTTTGGATGCAAGTGTTTTGTTTTGAACACTAAAGATAACTTGGGTAAATTTGATGCTAAGTCTTATGAAGCAATCTTTGTTGGATATTCTACAACTAGTAAAACTTATAGAGTATTCAATAGATCTTCACTTACCATTGAAGAATCCATGCATATTAAATTTAAAGAATCTAATGTGTTTGTTGAGAATGTTGTAAAGATTAAACCATTAGGTGAAGACATGGAGAGATTATCCTTGAAGGACTCACCCGCTCAAGATGATAAGCAAGAACAAATTAGTGACGTTCAAGAGGATAAAGAGGAAAGCTCTCAACCGCTTCCTAAAGCTTGGAGATATGCCACAAATCATCCCAAGGAGCTCATCTTAGGTGATGCATCTAAAGGGGTAACAACTCGCTCCAAACTCCATGACCTATGTGGTAACTCCCAAAAGCATCCTCGAAGCCGAGGCGGACTCATATTGGTTGCTAGCCATGCAAGAGGAACTCAATCAATTTGAGCGCAACCAAGTTTGGCACCTTGTTCCTAGGCCCCACGATAGACCAATAATTGGTACTAAGTGGATCTTTAGAAACAAGATGGATGAGTCCGGAAATGTGATTAGGAATAAGGCTAGGTTAGTGACCCAAGGTTACACTCAAGTTGAGGGAATTGACTTTGAGGAGACCTTTGTACCCGTAGCACAGTTTGAAGCCATACGGATGACACTAGCTTTTGTATCTTTCAAAAATTTTAAACTTTTTCAAATGGATGTGAAAAGTGCATTTTTGAATGGTTTTATAAATGAAGAAGTTATGTTGAACAACCTCTCGATTTTATTGATCATGTTCATCCTAATTTTGTTTTAAACTTGATAAAGCTTTGTATGGATTGAAACAAGCTCCAAGAGCTTGGTATGAAAGGCTTTCTAGTTTTCTCATTTCAAATGATTTTATTAAAGGCAAAGTAGATACAACACTATTCACTAAGCATGTTGATAATGACATTTTAATTGTGCAAATTTATGTTGATGATATAATTTTTGGTTCTACTAATGAGTTTTTATGCAAGGAATTTGAAAAGGTTATGCAATGTGAATTTGAAATGTCTTCAATGGGTGAGCTTAATTTCTTTCTTGGACTCCAAATCAAGCAATTACAAGATGTGAACTTCATATGCCAAGCCAAATACGCAAAGGAACTCGTAAAGAAGTTTGGACTTGAAGACTCTAAAGTTTGCAACACTCCCATGGCAACTACAACCAAGCTTGATAAGGATGACCAAGATAAAAATGTTGATATTAAATTGTTTAGAAGCATGATAGGTAGTCTTTTATATTTGACGGCAAGTAAGCCGGATATCATGTTTAGTGTGTGTCTTTGTGCTAGATTTCAATCGTGTCCCAAAGAGTCTCATCTTATTGCGGTAAAACGCATTATTCGTTATATTAAGGGAACGATTGGAATGGGTTTATGGTATCCGAAAATCGGAGATTTCTTAATGACGAGTTATTCGGATGCTGACTATGCGGGTTGTAGAGTAGATAGAAAGAGTACTAGTGGGACATGTCAATTTCTTGGTAATTGTCTTGTTTCATGGTCCTCTAGGCAACAAAATTCCGTAGCTCTCTCAACCGCCGAGGCGGAGTATGTTGCCGCGGGGGCTTATTGTGCACAAGTCCTTTGGATGAAACATACTCTCCTTGATTATGATTTGCGTTATAACCATATAAAAATATTTTGTGATAATACTAGTACTACACATATGACTAAGAATGCAAATCAACATAGTAAGATCAAGCACATTGAGATTAGATATCACTTTCTTAAAGATCATTTTGAGAAAGGAGATATAGATATTGATTATGTTTCTACGGATTTGTAACTTGCCGATATTTTCACTAAACCACTTGATTTTGCTAGATTTTCCTTCATTTGTGGTGAACTTAATGCTTGTGTTATTGAATAAAAATGTTTTCTTAACCCTTTTTGATGTATGACAAAAAAGGGGAGAATGAGTTTATGTATGAAAATATTAATTCTTATGGTTTTGGTTCCATATGAGTTTATATATGTTTTTAGTTTTTGATGTGTTTTCATGAATTCTTGTAATTTGAGTTTAAGTGTTTTGTGCAAGTGTTTTAAATTCTCATAGTTTTTGGTTTCATGTTGTTTACTTGCAAATTACAAATTACATTATTTTTCTTTGTTTAATATAGCATAATTTGAGGGGGAGCTTTCTCCTCCCCTATATTCTTGTTTACTCCTCCCCTATATTCTTGTTTATAGCCTATTGTTTTGTCATCATCAAAAAGGGAGATTGTTGGCCCATAAGGTTACACTCTCCTTTTGTTTAGAGTTTTGATGATAACAAAACAAATAAGAGCTATTTGGTACTAATTAGTTTGTTTAAGAGAAGTTTCAGGTTTGTACCATATTTGGAGGCCATTGCTTAGCTATTGCAAGAACTTCTAGGTTCATGAAGCAAAGAAGGCTTTTTGCACATCAAGGAACATAGAAGAGAAGGCTCTAGCAAGGCATTGCATGGCTCAAGACTTCAAGATTGCTCAAGATAATTTATTAGATTTGTTTTTAGTTTAGAGTTTTGTTAAAGAATAGTGAATAGGTTTGAAGCTCTATCACACACGTTTTTGCGCACATCTTGTTTCCAAACATATTTCCTATAACATGTACAAAAATAGTTTGTATACAATCTTCAGCCTACAAACTTACTTTGATATACCTATTCATGTGTTTTAAGTTTGTGTTTTAACAAAACTTATTTTTGGAATTAATGAAAAAAACATGGATATATATTTGTTTCATGTATATAGGATTATATCCATATACATCATGCCTAAATGTTGTTTAATATCATGTTTTTGTATTTGGAAGAGTTTTGGACAAAACGTATTTTCTATTCAAAATCCAAGTTTTAGAAAATACAGTTTTTGGTTTTGGTAAAAATGATAAGACACAAAAAATAGTTCATATTGATTGATATTTGAGCTAAACTTTTTACCACATGTTTATATATCAATGCAAAATGATAAAACTATTTTTGGTGATTTTTAGAAGTGTTAAAAGATTTTTCAAAATATTTTTAAACTGTTTTTCTGACCTAGTTTTTTGCTCCAGGCTTCAACCAGTCGACTAGTCTTCTGACCAAGTCGACTTGGCTGAAGTCGGTCGACCGGATCGGTCGACCGACGTGCACAGATCTGTGCACGTTTGGCAGACATGGGACGGTCGACCATCAGGGTCGACCGAGTCTGAGAGCAGAGCTCTCTGTATCTTTGGGTCGACCGGGCGGTCGTCGACCATCAGCCTGCAACGGCTATTTTTTTGAACTAGCGGTCGACCGGCCGGTCGACCGAGCTAGCCGTTTGAACAGTAACGGCTAGTTTCTAAGCTGGTTTATTTTTTGTCCTTTTCTCACTTAAGTGTGTTTAAATGCATGTTTTGGTTTTAATACTTTCTGATTAGCCTTAAATATGTTTTATCTCCTAACCCTAGCCCTCTTCTATAAATAGGGGTGTTTAGGGAGAGGTTGGTTACCAAAAAAAATTCTCAAAATTTCCAAAAGTTTAAGGCATTCAAAAAGACTTGGTTTCTTGGTTTTTGTGCTGAAATTCTCTCTCATTTTCTGAAGTGTTTTCAAGAACTCTCTGATTTCTTTTTCTTTTCTCCTTGCACACAAGAGCTTCATTCCTACTCATTATTCTCTAAGGACCTTTGTAAGGGAAGAGAATTTTGCAAGAGAGAGTTTGTGGTCTTTTGACTACTCAGAGATTGCTTGTACTTGAGATTGTGGAGTTGGGTACTCCGGTGTATTTGTGACATCTTTGTGATAGTGGAAGTGGTTGGAATCCTTCTGGGGAAGGCGGGGAAGTAGAGCTGGGTGCTCGAACCTCGATAACAATTCTCGGTGTTTGCGTTTGGTTTACTTGCTCTTATTTCTTACTCTATTTTCATTGCTCTTATTACTTGCTCTCTACATTCATTGCTATATTCACTTGCTTTGTGAGATTGTTGCATCATAAATTTTAAATTGTGCATTGATTAGTATTATCACCTATTCACCCCCCTAGGTGATTTTCAAATACAAGTCAGGTACTAGATCACTGAAGACAATGAAGGATATGATGCAAGTGCATATGTCTAGCATATTTTATTAATCTAACTAATGCAATCATCATGTGCCCCATCCCACAGGACAACTGCATATCAAACAAGTGATGCGTTAGTGGATCCTGATAGCAGAGAGAAACAGTTCACTGTACTCAGGTATCATGTAACATGTAATTGTTGGTCCCGAGATGATGCCAAATGCGGAACTTTCTCTGTTGGCACTTATGGATCTAAACTACAAAGTCAACACAAATACTAAACAAAGAAGAATTAAGTTAAACAAATAAATAAACTTGCAATAAAGGAAATCAAATCTCAGAAAAGTTTAGACAAACGCAAACACGAGAGATTTATCCTGGTTCGGTCCTCGTGACCTACATCCAGTCCCCAAGCCACCCCTTGAGATTTTCCTTTATCCTTGATTTTGTACACCCAAAATCACAACCATGCACACCACTTGACAAATCCCCTCTGCTAAATGTGTACACCTTCTCTTCCACCAAGAGAACAAACTTCACCTTGTACAACTGCTTCTACACCAAGAAGACACCCGTGTACAATGATTGCTTTGAGTATTACAACACTTTCCTATAAGCCTTGGTACAATATGTGAACGTGGACAAGGTCTAGTATAGGAGAAACTTCAGAGAACTTCACTAGAGAATCAGAATTTGGTGAAGAACTGAAGTGGGAACAGTTTTCAGGATTGACAGAATTTTTGATCTTAGAAAACTGAAGATTTGGATTGGTATTTTGCCTTTAGATTAACCACCCTATTTATAGCTGCACTCTAGGAGTAGTTAGGGTAGTTAATAGGTGCCTTTTGAATGTTCAAACGTTAAAGAACGTTGCAAAAAATACCAGAATACAGAAACTGTCCAACAATCAGAAACTGCCTATAGTCGACTTGCCTTTTGAGTTAGTCGACTATACAAGGCAATTTTCCAAAGAGTAGTCGACTACAGTTTGGTATTAGTCGACTAGGTCAAGATAAGTTCGAGTGACAGTTTTCTGGTTAACTGAATCAAGTCGACTGCAACTTCTTATAAGTCGACTGGATCATGGATTAGTCGACTAGGGGAATATGGTTAGTCGACTACAAGGTCTATTAGTCGACTATGTTTGTCTGTTGTAACACCCTGATCCCCGGTGTACGTATCACCGTATCTGTACGCGATACGAAGTACAAATTTGATTTGACTTCTGTAGTATTCCGATTGACCTGATTTCAGTTTCAAAAATTATTTTCTAATATTGTAGATTTTTCAGGATTTTCTGAAAATTTTCTGGATTATTTTGGAAAATGTCCGTAGTCGGTGTCGACCGATACCGATAATCAGCCTTCCGATTTTTATTTCACAAACGGAGTTGGATTTTGAGAATCCGCTTTCACTGAATGTCTTAGAATCACATGAGCTACGTTTGGGTATTTTTGGGGATTTTTCAGAATTTATCGGAAATCCGGCCAAACCGGTGTCGCCCGTATCGGGAGGCACTCCGGGATTTTTAATTGGCAAACCGGATTGAGTTTCGACAAACCGTCTTCATATTACGTCTCAGAATAATATTCTCTATTTTCTGTAATTTTTGGGTACCGTTCGGAGCTGGTCGAATATCGGGCCAATTTAATAATAAAATTAATTGATAATTTTCTTTTCTTTTCTTTTCTTTCCTTCTTCTTCCAGCGAATTCGCCCACCTCCCTACTGTAGCAATCGACCTCTCTCTCTCCTCTTCTTTAAATTCTTTCTTTCCCTACATCTCTCTCAAAATTCTCTCTCTAACTCTCTCTCTTTCTCTACCCTCTCTCTCTTCCTTTCTTTCTCTCTCTCTCCCTATCTCTCACTCTCTCTCTCCCTGTGAACCTCCGGCCAAGTAATCGGCGGCGCGGGTGGCGGCAGGGGCACCAGAGCAACACCGGCGCCGGAGGCCGGCCAAGCCTGGCCGGCAGCGCCGGGCGGCAGGCACGCGCCAGGCGGCGCGGGCGGTGGTGGGGGGGCGCCAGCCCCCACCCCTCACTCTCTTCTCCTCTCTGCTGGCTGCCCCGGCGGCCTGGGGCACCGGAGCAGCGCCGGCGCCGGCGGGACAGCGGCGCCGGCGGCGGGCGCGCGCCGGCGGCGGGCGGCAGCAGCAGCCATGGCTGCTGCTGCCGTTGGTTCCATTTGGGTAAAAACCCAAGTGGGTTTGGGTGTGGAGTCAAACCCAAACCCGACCCGTTTACACTCCAAACCCGACCCGTTAAGGTACAATTACATTTTAACCCCTGTAATATTTTAAATTACTTTTAGGCCCCTGTAAAATTACAATTAGCCCCCTGAATATTTTCAGTTATTACATATTTAACCCCTTTTAATTTATTTTAGTGTTCGGGCGATATCGGGAGCATCCGGACTCCGATTCGGGCGATTCTGGATCCGTTGCGATCGTGGGAACGAGAGCTACAGTCCTGTAACCAGTTTGTGAGTGTTTTTATTTTATAAATTATCTTTTTAGTCTATTAAATTAAACTCGATTGCTTTATTACTTACCGGTAAATCCTGATTGGTACACCATATTAAAACATTGTAATAAACACTGTACTTAAATATGTCGGATACGTAATAGACGTAGAGTATAACACTGGATACCTATTAGGTCATGTTCATGGACCACTGACATCCGGCACACTATGTCACCATATGTTTGGACACTATCATGTCATGTATCGTATCACAGTAACGTTACCTGCATACGGCTCCACAGATACGTTATGACACAACACTGTCACTAGACATGCATGCTAGATACTGTCACTATAATTCACAGGACATGATATTATATGATACACGGACTACCAGTATTACAGGTACTGTTACATGAATTATGGCCACACATTTATGTTCCACTAGTATAAGGATAAGTACCGCATGTCATATTATTATGATCATCCTTACACTGATACGATAGTTCACTGTACATGATATTAGACACTGCCCATAAGTATTACTTATACATGTTGCACCGATACTGTGACACGTCACATCAGTTACTCATATGCACTACTTCACAGACTACCGTCATCACATATATTGTGATCATCATTATATAGATTCTCTGCATATCACTGTTGCATGTGCATGTATGCTTTCTCTATGGATCCTTGTTCATAATACATGTACTATTGTTCCATGTTACCGTATTCATGTTATGTGATTGTTTCCTGTTATTGATATGGATATTCCCGATACTGGACTTGAGAGCTGTTGATATGCTATATGTGGACTTCCACATCTATTGATCCCGTTTCCCGTTATATTGTTCCCGTTATATTGATTCCGTTATATTGTTCCCGATTCCCGTTATATTGTTCTACGCTATCAACAGAGCTCTGGTCCAGTTATCATGTTACCCGTATTATGTATTGTTATTTGTTCTTGTCACATTGTATACTTGACATATCAGATAATAATGATAACTTTGGGTATGGGGGAGACTTGACGGTTGATTAGATCTTATCGGGTGATGTACTGGATCCATATTGTTAGTCCCACTGTAGGGGACGGTAGTGCTACCCACCACTAGCTCCATGAGCTCCCGTTACTTGATTCGTGCTCCCCTCTTAGCGGAGGGCCCTGGTCTTAGCAGCCAGGGGTCCGTTTAAGGCCGTGATCCCGGGTATGCACGGGATACATCCACCCGATAAGAACTCCTCGACCATGAGTTTCCAATTAACATAATAAAATCAGTATACACAATAGTGACGTCGGGAACACTTGTTATTTGTTTACTCTCTCGTTTGGATAATGGTACCCGTAGGCCATGTCCGGATGGGTTCGACTGGAGTGCGGGCTCCAGTATGAACCGCTAGTGGTATGGGACACTGGAAGAGAGTAATTAAAATACCAGGTGGTACTGATTGCTACTATTGTATAAATGACATGACTTTGACATGACCTGCCCGCTACATGTTTCGTTGTACTTGTTACTGTTCCTGATCATTTATCTGCTATCATGTGACATGTATACATTGCTATTGTTCCTGTTTCCTGTTACACTTTCTTTAGTGCCCTACTACTCATGCTCATGTATACTTTATTACATTACCTGGTATATGGTACACTGTATGTAGTGGCATACTATGCATGTTCTGTATTGCATATATTTTATTGTTGCAGACATATGCTCATCTGCATGTTCACTTCTATCACGTCACCACTATCATGTTCATGTCTAGTACGTTACCACTAGACAACATTAGTTATTACATAAACTGGACACGACTATAGATATGACCTGATAATAACCGGCTAGGTAGTGATAGTATTAAAAGTTGACCTGTTTATATCTTTGCACTACTTCCATGTTTAACTCTGTCTACTGTTTATATATATCCTTGTTATATGGTATCACTATTCCAACAGCATGTATTATCTATTATTATTGTGCATTGCCTCCTTCAGTTTTACCACTCACTAGGTCGCTTTCTGACGACCCTGGGTTTGCATGCCCAGATTGGAGATCCGAGTTATCATAGCTTCAGAGAGTGCCTTGGAGTCACATGGGAGATTCCGCATCAGGACTATTCATAGGTATTTTAGTGCTTTATTTCTGTTATCTTATTTATCCTTGTTTTCATATCTGTTATGATCGCTGACCTCTTTCTGCAGGTATTCTTGTACTGCTTTCATGCTGGACCTCAGATCTATATGGAGGTATTGTACTGTACTGAGGCTTAACGTACGCGTGAGGTTGTTTTTACCTCGCGTATGTACGTCGCCATAACGTCTCCGTTTCCTTGGGATCGGGGCGTTACATCTGTCAAGTCGACTAATGGACAAACAGAGAGTTGGGTTTCTTTTGGACACATGACTAGTCGACTAAGGGGTTTGATCAAGTCGACTATCAAATGGATTAGTCGACTATAAGGAGTTATAAGTCGACTATACGGACATGATATGTGTGTATGCATTAAGGCTTTTGACATGCTATTTCACAATTACAAACCACATCATATCAACTCTCTTTGGGACATCTTGATCATGAAGAACTCTTGATTCGTCGTGTGTTAGAGCTCCAAATGAAATGCTTCACAAAAGTCTTCATCAAAACAAGTTCCAACATTCTCCCCCTTTTTGATCATGACACTTTGTGTGCACAAGTGCTCCCCTTGCAGAAAATATGTTATATTTTCCTCCCCCTGCAGAAAATGGGTTATAACAAATATAGAAATACTTTGTTCTCCCCCTGCAACAAATATATCATTATATATATATATATATATATATATATATAATATATATATATATATATATATATATATATATATATATGTTGGCCCAGAGGCCTTCCACTCTAGTTTTGATGATGATTAACTAATGTAGTTATGTGTACTAATAATCTTGTGATTTTAGTTTCAGATCATTAATCGAGTTATTAGTAGGTGATTAGCTTCAACAAGATGATTTGGAAGCTTTCACATGTTGATTCAAGAGCCCGAGCGTCAAAGATCATATATAGCACTTGCTCGGTGGATCAAGGAGTTTTGGATCGAGTCGGCTTGGAGACGGCGCTCTACAAGTAGACATCGGTACCATAGTTTAGCTTTGTGTTTAGATCCAAATTGTAAAGATTAGAATAGTATGATATGCTCAAGTTCACAACACACACGTTTCATGTTTTGAATATTGGTTTTCGGTTTTTTCGTTTTTGGTTTAGCCGATCTTGGTTTCATGAATAGATAGATCAAAACAAGTTTACATGGTTTAATGTATATAAGATTTGTTCTATATACATACATGCTTCAACTTCTTAGACAAACTTATTTTGACTTACTTATTCATGTGTTTTATGTTTTGGTATTTTTAACAAAACATATTTTGGAATTAAAATCAAAAACATGAATATATATATGTTTCATGTATATAGGATTATATCCATATACATCATGCCTAAATGTTGTTTAAATATCATGTTTTTGTATTTGGATGAGTTTTGGACAAAACATATTTTCAATTGAAAAATTCAAGTTTTAGAAAATACAAGTTTTGGTTTTGACAAAAATGATATAACACAAAAATAGTTTCATATGCTTGATATTTGAGTTAAATATTTATCACAAGTTTATATATCAATGCAAAATGGTAAAACTATTTTTGGGGATTTTTAGAAAAGATAAAAGATTTTTAGAAATATTTTTGACCCAGTTTCTGACTTAGACTGTGGCTGACAGACCAGGTCGGTCGACCGCACCAAGGGCCAGTCGACCGTTGCGGTCGACTGACGTGCACAGCCCTGTGCACGTTTGTCAGACATAGGGCCGGTCGGCCGACCGGATCAGAGAGCCTTGCTCTCTGTATCTGGGCGGTCGACCGAGCGGTCAACCGGTACAGAGAAGTCTGCTCTCTGTATCTGGGCGGTCGACCGAGTTTGCCCAACAGTCATATATATGACCGTTGGCGGTCGACCGACCAGTCGACCGTCAGCCTGTCAGGCTGCCAAATCAGCCTAACGGCTAGTTTCTGTTTGGGCTATAAATACCCCATTGAAGAGAGGTTTTCTTTAAGATTTTTTGTGCGAAATTTTCCTGACTCTCTAGTGTTTTCACAGCAATCAAAAAAAGTTTTTGGGCTTTAAATTGAACAATCTATTTGGTGTTTTTGCTAGGGTTTGGAAAATCAAAGAAAAGGGTTTTTGGGAAAAGTGTTTGATTAAACTTCTTCATCTTGGTTTCTAGTTTTTTCAAGGATTTTCTTTGAGATTTTGATTTCCATTCCTTTAGTTTTCTCCACACTTGAGCTACATCAACTATCTCATTCTATAGGATCCTTGTGTGGGAAAGAAATTGTTTGTGGTTGTTGTTTAGACCACCAAGTTGTAAACCCTTCATTTGCTTGGCTTTGTGCCTTTCCTCATTGTGTTGAGGAGGTTTTTCAAGTGGATTGTATCCCTCAAGTTGTGAGGCGATCCTTGTGTAAGCTTTGTGCTAATCCCTCAAGTTGTGAGGTGATTGTTTGTTGGCTTGGAGTTGTGCCTCAAGGAGGAGGTTGTGTTTGTAAGGAGAGGAGTTGGGTACTCCTTGTAATTGTGATTGCCCCAAATCCTCGGTGGAGGTTCCCTTTGTGGGAGTCCTTTGTGGACAAGCTAGTGGACTTGAAATCCTTCTGTGTGAAGGCGGGGATGTAGAGCTGGGTGTTCGAACCTCGAAACATATCTTATTGTTTGCGCTTGATCCCTTGACTCTTACTCTATCTCTCTCTCTCTTTACTTTGTGCCTTGCATCATTTCACATTGATCATTCATACTTATATGCTTGGCTTGGTTGTGTGTGCATCTCTAGTTGGTTGCATTTGTGTAATTGCAATTAGTTTTTAAATTCCGCATTAAGTTCATTAGATTAGATTATCACCTATTCACCCCCCCTCCTTTAGGTGATTTCAATTGGTATCAGAGCCTCCGCTCCTGATATTTAGGTTTAACCACCTAGGAGTGAGATCTTGGTTTGCTAATCTCCATTTGCACACATATAGTTTGCACTCATGGATAACCCTCCTATGTTTGATTTTCTAGACATGATCTTTGGAAGGCCAAGATGAGTAGTCATTTAAAAAGCCTAGGACATCTAGTTTATCAAGCCACTACTCAAGAATCCTACCTAATGCTAGCAAGCATAAGAAGGCCAATGCACTTGCACTTAGGACACTTAGAGCATCTCTTAATGAAGATCTTTTACATGTGTTTGCTCATTATGATTCGGCTTTTACAGTTTGGAGCATATTGACTTCTCCCGAGCTACCAAGGATTATCAACAAGTTGAGGAGATCTAGGAGAGACAACTCCGACGAGCATTGCCTCATGGTCCAAGGGAAAGACTCCCTTGAGGTACAATCGGATTCTCAACTAAATGATAGCTCTAGTTCCTATTGCCATGGTTGTCTTGAAGTTCAAACATTGAATATGGAACTTGCTCAAAATCTTGAAATTTTTTTGGAAAAACATGATTTGTTGAAAAAGAATAATTTTGAACTAAAAGAAGAATTAAAGGATTTGTGCTCAACTTTTGAATCGGTTTTGCAAGAGAAGGAAGAGATTACTAGTGAACGTGACTCACTAAGATCTCAACTAGACCTTACCCTAAAAGAGATTGAATCTTTGAAAAGCAAAAATTATTGTGATGATGTTGTGAAAAACAATGAGATTTTATCTTCAAAATTAGATTGTGTTTTAAATGATAACCTTGTTTTGAAAAACGAAATTGAATTTATTACAAAAGAATTGGATTTAGTTTTGAAGAAAAATGAATCTTTGAAAATTGATATAGATTCTCATGTTTGCCATGCTAGTGTAGATTCACCTAGCACATCTTTTGCATGCTCCACTTTATCTTTAAGTATTGAAAATGATATAAATATTTTAAAGAAAAGTGTTGATAGTTTGGGCTCCACTTTGAGCCAATGTGCTTTAAATCATACACGCTTGGAAACCTTGGTTCGCAAGAAACAAGTTCCATCCTTGCATGCACACCCATCACGGCATACACATGCTCATCACGATCACAAACTTCACACTATGTATGCCCATGTGTATATTTATACACATTGTGGTCAAAAAGGCCACCTTGCTAGATTTTGCTATAATCGTTTACATATTGAAAATTTAGCAAATAATCTTGTTTGGGTTAGGAAAGATAATAACCCTTATGGACCCAAAAGAAAATGGGTACCAAAGACCACTCCTAAAATTTTTAATGTAGGTGTGAGCTCTCGCATCACGTGAGAGTAGCGGTGCCTTGAAGTGGATGCGTTCCGTGCTTAAAGAAAACAATTTGGATGCATCACTCTCAAGGGGAGTTTGGTGGAAAGGACCACCATTGGTTTGGAGAACTAGAGAGGTGCCTTCATCGGTTTTGGTATCAATCTCTAACTCCTATTTATGTTTGCATGCTTATTATGCTTTTTATGTCGTTGATTTATAGCATGTCATGTTTTAAAACTCATTATGATTATGCCATGTGATTTAGATTAATGATATACATGTTTAGTTATTTGAGACACCCATGGACCTATCTTTGTGTTCTCACTTTGTTTTTTAAACTAATATGTATGTCCTAGATCTAACGCACATGCATACACATAATGATCATATGTGTGTTTATGATTTTTATTTTGTTTTGATGTTTATAGTTTATTATGTTAAATGCTATGATTCTTAGATCATTAACATGCATGTATAGCTCTTGAGATCACCCATGTTTATATGGACCCATATGTTGTGTTCTCACCATTTGTTTAGCTATTATGCACATCATAACTCTAATACATGTGGATTTACATAATGATGATTTATGTCTCGTTTCGTGCTTCATGATTTGATTACTTGTTTAAATGTTAGTTTTCATTAAGACTAGGTATATACTTGTACATAGAATGGGCCACAAATAAATCTTTATATATGTTTGTGCTTGGATGCTTATTTGTACCCATTAGATGTTCTAGTATAGTCTAGTTTTGATGATTCATGCATTCTAACTTGTATTCCCTATGTTGGACATGTTTTTATAATCATGTGTTTTCACTTCATGTATATGTTTATTTTGCCAAACCTTAAGATGTACATGTATACTCCTTGAGTCATTTGCTTCTCATGCAAATCTTTATTATGGACTCAAATTGTGTTTAGGGATATGTATGTATACTTTTTGTATTGTCAAAACATACATATGCCTTGAAGTATAAATTAGTTTTATTGAAAATTTTAGATTTTCATGTTTCATGTTTTAAGGAATATCTTAATTGAGCTTAATTGAATATTTTCATGTTGATATGTGTCACATAACACTTATTTACTCACTTTATTAGGTTTCTCATGACTTTGTTTTCATAAGTACAATATGTGCTATATATAGATTTTGAGTGTTTTAGTGCCATGTGATTTACATGTGTTTCATGAAAAATAATTTTGTTTTATTCCTTGCTTGAAGGATTTCGTACTAGTTAACAAATTTTTCCATAACTAGTTCGTATTCTTCACTTTGGTAGAGTTTTTCAAACGTACTCTATTTTCAAACCTATTTTTGAAAAACCCCTACCTTAATGGGTGGTTGGATGGGAGATCATGCTCATGTATGCCATATAGTGAAAATCATTTTAAACTTGAACATGATTGGGAGGCTAGGAAATATGAGATATACATTTGATATTATTGTTGTTTCAATTAGTATCATTGAATTCTTTCAATTGGTATCAATATTGACATTTTTGTATACTCATATTTTTTTTGGTATATGTATGCTTGCACTTCAAAGAGTATCAATTTCAATTGGTATCTAACTTTTCATACATATATATGTTTTTATTTGTGCTTATTATATTCATATATCTTAGAGCACAAATTTTGATCATGATAAAGCTTGTTTTATAATGACTATCTTGTTTCAATTGACTAGTTTTCAATTGGTATCCATATACAAGCTTATTCATTGTTTCATTTAGTATTTCATAAAGAGGGAGAAAACTTGTATTTCATCTTTCAATTGGTATTTGTTTTCCACTCCCATACTTTATGATTGAAAATTTCAATTTGGTATCATATGATTAAAATGAAAAATATTTACAATTGGTATCAAAATTTTTGTTTAGACATTCAAAATTTATTATGTTTAATTTCAATTGGTATCAAGATTTTCATGTGTTTTGCTTAAAATTGGTATCAATATTTTTTGTTTCCTTTCGATTGGTATCAAGATGCTCTACTTTGACAAATTTTTAATTGATATCTTAATTGATTGTCACCCCTTATTTACATCATTTGTGTTTTAGACAAAAAAGGGGAGAACATTGTTTTATGCCTTTTAACCCTTTTGTTGATTTGTTATTTCGAACAAAAAGGGGAAAAAAATTTATTGATTTGTTTTTGCTTTTACCCCTTTATTGATGATTGTTTCTTTGTAGCAAAAAGGGGGAGAAGAATGTTTTTTTTTTTTTACTTGGACCCCTTTGTTGATGATTGACAAAAAGGGGGAGAAAGATTTTGAGTTTATATATGCATATTATGTTTTGCATATATTAAGTTTAATTTAGTTTAAGTTTAATTGGTATCTAGAGCATGTTTTGTTTTTGACAATTTCATTGGTATCTAGAACCTTTTATTGTTTATGCATATCTATGCATGTTTTATGTTTCATATTCATTGCATATTTATATTTATTTGTTTATGCATGAGTTAAGGGGGAGCTTCTTTGAAGCTTAACTTTAATCCATGCATATATAACTCCATGAGTTTTGTCATCATCAAAAAGGGGAGATTGTTGGCCTAGAGGCCTTCCACTCTAGTTTTGATGATGATTAACTAATGTAGTTATGTGTACTAATAATCTTGTGATTTTAGTTTCAGATCATTAATCAAGTTATTAGTAGGTGATTAGCTTCAACAAGATGATTTGGAAGCTTTCACATGTTGATTCAAGAGCCCGAGCGTCAAAGATCATATATAGCACTTGCTCGGTGGATCAAGGAGTTTTGGATCGAGTCGGCTTGGAGACGGCGCTCTACAAGAAGACATCGGTACCATAATTTAGTTTTGTGTTTAGATCCAAATTGTAAAGATTAGAATAGTATGATATGCTCAAGTTCACAACACACACGTTTCATGTTTTGAATATTGGTTTTCAGTTTTTTCGTTTTTGGTTTAACCGATCTTGGTTTCATGAATAGATAGATCAAAACAAGTTTACATGGTTTAATGTATATAAGATTTGTTCTATATACATGCATGCTTCAACTTCTTAGACAAACTTATTTTGACTTACTTATTCATGTGTTTTATGTTTTGGTATTTTTAACATAACATATTTTGGAATTAAAGTCAAAAACATGGATATATATGTGTTTCATGTATATAGGATTATATCCATATACATCATGCCTAAATGTTGTTTAAATATCATGTTTTTGTATTTGGATGAGTTTTGGACAAAACATATTTTCAATTGAAAAATTCAAGTTTTAGAAAATACAAGTTTTAGTTTTTGACAAAAATTATATAACACAAAAATAGTTTCATATGCTTGATATTTGAGTTAAAATGTTTATCACAAGTTTATATATCAATGCAAAATGGTAAAACTATTTTTGGGGATTTTAGAAAAGATAAAAGATTTTTTAGAAATATTTTTGACCCAGTTTCTGACCCAGACTGTGGCTGACAGACCAGGTCGGTCGACCGCAACGGTCGACCGCACCAAGGGCCAGTCGACCGTTGCGGTCGACTGACGTGCACAGCCCTGTGCACGTTTGTCAGACACAGGGCCGGTCGGCCGGTCGGATCAGAGAGCCTTGCTCTCTATATCTGGGCGGTCGACCGAGCGGTCGACCGGTACAGAGAAGTCTGCTCTCTGTATCTGGGCGGTCGACCGAGTTTGCCCAACAGTCATATATTTGACCGTTGGCGGTCGACCGACTGGTCGACCGCCAGCCTGTCAGGCTGCCAAATCAGCCTAACGGCTAGTTTTCTGTTTGGGCTATAAATACCCCATTGAAGAGAGGTTTTCTTTAAAATTTTTTGTGCGAATTTTTCCTGACTCTCTAGTGTTTTCACAGCAATCAAAAGAAGTTTTTGGGCTTTAAATTGAACAATCTATTTGGTGTTTTTGCTAGGGTTTGGAAAATCAAAGAAAAGGGTTTTTGGGAAAAGTGTTTGATTAAACTTCTTCATCTTGGTTTCTAGTTTTTCCCAAGGATTTTCTTTGAGATTTTGATTTCCATTCCTTTGGTTTTCTCCACACTTGAGCTACATCAACTATCTCATTCTATAGGATCCTTATGTGGGAAAGAAATTGTTTGTGGTTGTTGTTTAGACCACCAAGTTGTAAACCCTTCATTTGCTTGGCTTTGTGCCTTTCCCTCATTGTGTTGAGGAGGTTGTGCAAGTGGGTTGTATCCCTCAAGTTGTGAGGTGATCCTTGTGTAAGCTTTGTGCTAATCCCTCAAGTTGTGAGGTGATTGTTTGTTGGCTTGGAGTTGTGCCTCAAGGAGGAGGTTGTGTTTGTAAGGAGAGGAGTTGGGTACTCCTTGTAATTGTGATTGCCCCAAATCCTCGGTGGAGGTTCCCTTTGTGGGAGTCCTTTATGGACAAGCTAGTGGACTTGAAATCCTTCTGTGTGAAGGCAGGGATGTAGAGCTGGGTGCTCGAACCTCGAAACATATCTTATTGTTTGCGCTTGATCCCTTGACTCTTACTCTATCCTCTCTCTCTCTCTCTTTACTTTGTGCCTTGCATCATTTCACATTGATCATTCATGCTTATATGCTTGGCTTGGTTGTGTGTGCATCTCTAGTTGGTTGCATTTGTGTAATTGCAATTAGTTTTTAAATTCCGCATTAAGTTCATTAGGTTAGAATTATCACCTATTCACCTCCCCTCTAGCTGATTTCAATATATATATGTTCTTATCAACTTTTATATGGTACTTGCAAGATAAACGTTAGATGGTACCAAACATAAAAGAACATATTAACCTTTAGGAGTCCAAATCCATTTAGAATTTGGTTTTCACCTGTTAGTATACACATAATTGCAAGAATTACATATATCATGAATGTATGATGCAATATAGGTATTTTTATCATGAATACTTAAATTCTTAGGAATCCATATAAACTTATTTTTCTTAGACTTTCTTTTTACAAAAGAATCATATGGATTACAACAATATGATGATTTTTCAATAAATCCAAGACCATAATTATTATGTGACAACTTCTGAAAAGATAATAAATCATTCAATTTTTCTTTTCCTTGATTGAACTTAGTCACATTTTGCAAAATATCTTCATATTTCTTTTTGAAAACTGAAATATCTTTATCTAAAATAGAAATCCTTTTATTCAAAGACTCAGTTTCCTTTTTAAGAAAAATGTTCTCTTTTATAAACTTCTCATTATCATTTTTCAAAGATGATATGACTTTTTCAAACTCATCTTGTTGAGAATTTATAGAAGATACTTGTAAAGCATAACATGAATTTTCATTTAAAAGTTTTTCATTTTCTTTTGATAAAACTTTATTTTTCAGTTTTTCATGCTTTAGATCATTAAACAATTCATGAAATGCATCAGAAAGTTCAGTAAATAATACCTCATCATCTTCTATAGCCATGTAACATAGGCTGACACGTTCAGTAGATTTTCTTCGTCAGAAGATGAGGAATCACTGTTTTCCCATGAGGCTTCGTAGTCTTTCACCTTTCTGAACTTTTTGCTCATGTATTTGCTTTTATTCTTGAGCAAAGGGCAATCCATATTCATATGACCTGGTTTATTGCAATTAAAGCATTTGAATTTACCTTACTTTAGAAATCTCCTGAATTTCTTTGAAAGCATTGCCATCTCCTCTTCATCTTCATCGGAATCGTCCGTGTCGGAGGATGCATGAAAAGCAAGTTCTTTCTTCTTTGAGTGGTATTGTCGTTCCTCCTTCTTTCTTTCTTCCAATTGCACTTCATATGTCATTAGATTACCAATTAGGTTTTCTAACGTCATAGTTGAGAGATCATTCGCCTCTTCAATAGCGGTTGTCTTCTTCTCCCATTCTGGTGTGAGTGCACGAAGGATCTTACGAACTCTTTCAACTTGGGTGTAGTCCTTTCCAAGAGATGCTAATAAATTGGTAATGTCGGTGAATCTTGTAACCATTTCGGATATGGTTTCATTCTCCTCCATTTTGAATAATTCAAACCTGTGGACAAGAACAGATATTTTAGACTCTTTAACTTTACTTGTGCCTTCGTGTGTTACCTGAAGAGTATGCCATATTTGATGTGCAGAAGTGGCTGTTGACACTCTGTTGAACTCTTCTTTGGTTAATGCACAGAACAAGGCATTCATCGCTTTGGCGTCAAGGTTCGCATTCTTCTTTTGATCCTCACTCCAAGCGTTGTAGTTGGTTGTTGGTTTGGTGTACGATGCTTCGACGATATTCCAAAGTTCATAGTTGAGCGATTGCAAGTAGATCTTCATTCTACAGTTCCAATAGTTGTAGTTGGATCCGTCAAATAGCGGTGGACGTTGTGTAGAGTGTCCTTCCTTGAATTGGGATGATGAAAACTCCGTTGCCATCCTTGTTGTTGACTAGGTATGCAGGGCTTGTATGCCGGTTCAGGGCATGCAGGGATCTGATACCAAATGTAAGACCTGCTCTGATACCAATTGTTGGTCCCGAGATGATGCCAAATGCGGAACTTTCTCTGTTGGCACTTATGGATCTAAACTACAAAGTCAACACAAATACTAAACAAAAAAGAATTAAGTTAAACAAATAAATAAACTTGCAGTAAAGGAAATCAAATCTCAGAAAAGTTTAGACAAACGCAAACACGAGAGATTTATCCTGATTCGGTCCTCGTGACCTACATCCAGTCCCCAAGCCACCCGCTTGAGATTTTCCTTTATCCTTGATTTTGTACACCCAAAATCACAACCATGCACACCACTTGAAAATCCCCTCTGCTAAATGTGTACACCTTCTCTTCCACCAAGAGAACAAACTTCACCTTATACAACTGTTTCTACACCAAGAAGACACCCATGTACAATGATTGCTTTGAGTATTACAACACTTTCCTATAAGCCTTGGTACAATATGTGAACGTGGACAAGGTCTAGTATAGGAGAAACTTCAGAGAACTTCACTAGAGAATCAGAATTTGGTGAAGAACTGAAGTGGGAACAGTTTTCAGGATTGACAGAATTTTTGATCTTAGAAAACTGAAGATTTGGATTGGTATTTTGCCTTTAGATTAACCACCCTATTTATAGCTGCACTCTAGGAGTAGTTAGGGTAGTTAATAGGTGCCTTTTGAATGTTCAAACGTTAAAGAACGTTGCAAAAAATACCAGAATACAGAAACTGTCTATAGTCGACTTGCCTTTTGAGTTAGTCGACTATACAAGGCAATTTTCCAAAGAGTAGTCGACTACAGTTTGGTATTAGTCGACTAGGTCAAGATAAGTTCGAGTGACAGTTTTCTGGTTAACTGAATCAAGTCGACTACAACTTCTTATAAGTCGACTGGATCATGGATTAGTCGACTAGGGGAATATGGTTAGTCGACTACAAGGTCTATCAGTCGACTATATTTGTCTGTCAAGTCGACTAATGGACAAACAGAGAGTTGGGTTTCTTTTGGACACATGACTAGTCGACTAGGGGGTTCGATCAAGTCGACTATCAAATGGATTAGTCGACTATAAGGAGTTATAAGTCGACTATACAGACATGATATGTGTGTGTGCATCAAGGCTTTTGACATGCTATTTCACAATTACAAACCACATCATATCAACTCTCTTTGGGACATCTTGATCATGAAGAACTCTTGATTCGTCGTGTGTTAGAGCTCCAAATGAAATGCTTCACAAAAGTCTTCATCAAAACAAGTTCCAACAGTAATAACAGGAGTGCGCATAAATAACAAGATCACGTGTGGCATCCAAACCCATAAGGGTCGCCCTTCCAAGCACACCTCCCTGGATTTCCCCTGCTACATTCTCCCCCAATAACTCCGGGTTGATTAATTTTATTAATTGATGCAAATGTAAAATAGTGTGTGACTCAGTGTATATAATTCAGAAACAGTATCATGGATATCAGTGTCACATAGTGAAAACAATGTGCATCAAGATCAAGGGACGATGTAGACAGTGACCATATCAAGTGACAAGTATATAGTTGTGCAAGTGATACAAAATACATGCAAAGTAGTGCAAGTAATATCAGTGACATGTAATCTAAAGGTCATAATAAGTCGGTCTCAATCATATGTCCATAATCCAACAAGTATCCTCGAATAATTTCGCAAACTATAAAATTTGATTTCCTCGATTAATTTCTTGTAGTATCAGTATCATGATATCAGTCGATATATAGTTTTTATCCGTCAATCATTATAGATACTCGTGCCAGAATATATCACATACAAGTAATATGTCAATTTAAGTTAGATGCATGTATGTATATGAACAAGATGCAAACATGTATGTAAGGTAATGAAACATGATCACAAGACAGTATCAGTAATAATATCAAGAATAGAATAATTAGTCATATAATTGGAAGAGAAAAGCTGATATGTAAATATGATCACATGATATTGTTGACGATCATGCGATATGATAACCATGATTTATAATTAAGAGGTAGAATTAAGATCAAGACGAAAGTCAACGAGAAGAGAACGTGTACACTTGCCTGATGTCGTTGGAGTCTGAATTCCCGTAACTGCAACCAGCTCTTGGTACAATTCGCGGCCTAAATATTGCGTTAATTAATTAGAGACTTAACATGTTATTATTCAGTGATAAGTTAAATAAAAAAGTAATTTTACTATTTATTATAATTTTTTGACTAATGTTTTCAAATAATTAAATTTCTGACTTTTAGCAGCCATTTAAAAATATACTTTTATGATAAAATATATGCATAAAATAATAAATTGATGTATAATATTTACATATTACTGAATTATGAATTTCATATTTTTTGTGCTATTTAGTAATTTATTGGCCATTTTTAAATAAAATATCATTGAATAGTAATTACAAAAATATTTAATTTCATATTATTCTAAGTAATATTACATCAAAATAATTTTACAGAGTTTCAAATTTAGTTTGTGATTTTCTGTGAATTTTATGGAATTTTCTGTGAATTTTCTGAAATTTTCTGAATTAAAATAAACCTAAAAATCAATAAAAATAAATAAAAAGCTTAACGGGTATGTTGCTACAAACGGGTCTGTTACTACAGTAATAAGTTGGGTCTCGTTTGCTACAGTAAATGCTACAATTATTTTTTACTTATTTTTATTTTATTTATTCCTTTTCGTTTTCTTTTCCATTTTCTTTTTCCTTTCTTTCTTTTTCCCTTTTTCTTTTTTTTTTATATATTGGGTCGGGTTACAGACCTAGGTTGTGTCTGGTCTAGCTCGACCAGACCGAGGTTGGGTCTGGTCTGGCCTGACCTGGCCAGGCTGGGCCTGGTCTGGCCTGACCAAACTCGGGTCTGGTCTGGCTCTGGCCAGACCTGGCCTGGTCCGCACAGTGCTGTGCACAGTGTAGTGCACAGCACAGTCCAGTCTTTTATTTATTTTTTCGATTGGAAATAAATTTCTAAAAATAATTAAAAAGTATGATAATTAGAAGGCATATCCTAGGTGTTCTACCAATTTTTTTTGTGATTTTAGCATGTGTTTTACATGGTGAAATTAAAGCTAACATGTAACGCATACTACGTGTTCGGTGAAATGCCACAACGAACTAAATCCTACAAAATTCAAAATAAATACCTGAATGCTTCCCTTCATTCTGAATCTTCCTCCCCTCGTTCAGCACTTCAGAATCTCACCAAGTTTGAAAGAGGAAGAGATAGTGTAGTGAAGGAAAGAGAGAGAAGTTTGGTTTTGCAAGTGACTTGAGATGATGAGATATCCCTTTTATAGGCACCACACACACCCCTAAGCCCCCCTAAGAGTTGGGCTACATAAGAGGAGTAGTGGGTTCAGTTTGGGTGAGTGGGAATGAGAGGGAGAAAGTGTAGGAGAAGTTAGAGAGAGTGGGGGAAGTTGGAGAAGCTGGGGGGAGTAGGAGCGAGGTTTAAATAATTAGACATGGGCTTTTAAACCACACGCTAATGTGGCAAAGCGGTCTAGGCGTTAGGATATGGGGGCTGTGGCCATGGGTTCGAATCTGCGATTGAACATATGGTGCTTTGATTTTTTTCAATATTGAGAAAATAAAGGGGTAAAAGGATATAGGGTTAAATATAGTTTGTTTACTTCTCCACACCAAAAGCCAAGAAGGAATCTTGGTTGGTGCATTCATTTCCTTTCTACTGGGTCACGGGTTCGTAACCTACTACACATGTCAATTTCTAATTTTTATTTTATTTAATAGCATTTTTTTGAATAAATTAGTATTTTAAATTATTAGTTTATTGGATTAAATTCTTATAAATTCAGGAAAATCATCAAAAATTCTCAAAAATAGAAGATGTCATCCTGAATATTGTTAAGAAGTCAGATTTCTAAAATTCATCCCCAATTGTTAATTAAAAATCGCAGAGTCAGTTCGTGACACCGATCGTTTCCAAATTGAGATTCATCTCCAATAATAATTAAAAATTTCTAGAAAATCTAGAAAAAATCTAAATATTGGGAAATAATATCTAAACTGAAATGGCCTTAATCCGACTACCAAGATGATTAAATCAGCATCAGATACCAATATTGACATACGTATATTAAGAACTGAGGGTTACAATCCTACCCACCTTATAAAAAGAATTTCGTCCTCGAAATTCGGCCAGACATCGACATATGAATCAAAGCTGCATCTGCGTGAGTTAAGATTGTCCCAGATCCGCAATCGTGTCAATATGATATAACCAAATACCAATTCAATCATGGGTCATGATCCGACATATTCATCACCATAAGTATGAGAATCGAATTAACTTTTTAGAGTTCATAATCGGTCGTCCTAATATTAATTTAGTCCTTCGATCCACTATAGTCATGTTCATCTGATAAAATTACTCCCACCATTTATAGATCAAATACTTAAGGTCTATCAGTAACCATACTCCACTGATTTTTTTTCACCATGATCACATCGAACAAGAATTCAGATATCTCCATTACGTTACATTTCTTGTAACATCACTCTAAAATTAGATTATCTTTGAGACTGCCACATATTGCCCAAATAATAATCGCCTCTGGTTTTTATTTCTTAAAAATCATTAAGATCCCAAATAATCTCAAGTACATGTTTTATACAGGTCCACAGTATCATAGTAACACAAATCTCAGATCACACCGTCACTATTGAAAAATCATCAGTTCAAGTAGCAGTCACTAATGGAAATTTTCAAGATCAAATATCAACAATCAGTAATTATAAGTCCCCGAAATTCGTGCAATGATATCAATTAGTTCTTGTCGCAATCCCTTAATATCTAACAAATTGATCCTTATAATCTTACTTTAATATTTCTTCACATCCTTAAAGTTGAGTTTAATATTCATTGATCTCCATAAAGATCCAGATATATCTATCTCCTCCTTTCATCTATGATTCCTCAATTAAAAGATCACAGGATTCTCAAATTATCAAGGTATTCCAAATAATGTTCTTAAGAGTCATAGGATTAACTCAACAACCTCAAATTATAATAGGTATTATTAAAATATTACTTAGGTCTGAAAACTTCAAGATTCTAATCCTCAGAAACTAAATCCAAGCATCTAATCCAAGGTATAGTCATATTTTGCCAAAGGCAATGATTCCGTTTATTGATCTGATTATCACTCCAAGATCCATATTCCCAAATCCATATATATTGATGTAATCTGATCATTATTTTATCCAGGCATGATTATTATCTTAAGTCCACCATCTTACCATGATTCCCTTGTAGACATGTATCTCAAAAGTTTCAGATCCAAAATTTCTTGTAGAATTAACTGCCAGATAATTCGATAATGATCCTCTCAATTATTCTTCTTCATCCAAATAATCAGGTCAAAACCTCAATATATCTATCATCAATCTAAACCAAGAATAGTCTAGCCAGACATGATCAAGCAGGGCAGAGTAGGCACGATGACTATATGGATGGAAGAGTCACATCAGGGTGACGGTTCAAGGATTTTCGGGGATTGATTATACAAGTATGGAGTCAGATAAGGGAGTCAATGACTGTTTACTCAGATAATTTCGTGAATGATTATCATATATGTGGTCTGATTGTATATATGGCATATAACTAACCTGGCTCTGATACCAACAAAATCATGTCACGCCCCGCTTCCCAAAATACGGAATACAGGTATGTGACGATGGCCAGCAGATACTCACGAAGAGTGAAATCTCTTCCATGAGTACCTTAGGCTGTCAATAACAAGCAGGATAGCATACATATATGCACATACAACCAAGCGCAGTGATAAAATCACATATATGAAAAACTGAATCATAAACAATATCATCCACTATATCTGAATAAAACAAGTCAAGAAAGAAAACTGAACTCACCGGAGAACAGCGAACCAGAAGATGATCTACGAACAAACTCTCTATACTGACTTTCAGATCTAAATACTGAAAAATATAATAAAGGTCCGTCAGAAGCGGACTAGCAAGAGTACACGAAGGGAAAAGAACAATAAAAGAGAATATAAAAATGTAGTAACAGTAAGTAGGACAAAAGAACAATATGTTTGGCAATATCGAGAACTGAAAGTAATAATAGTAACAGGAATAATCAGGAAGATAGATCATATACAAGGAGACCGTGCATGCATAGTGTGACATGTATATAATGAATATGAAATGTCCTGGACAAGTAACTGTCGTGAAACATAATCACAAGATCACAAGAACTCAAGATCACAAGATAAAATAACATGGTTTGTCCAGGAATGTCATGTTGTCAAGATAATACATGTCACATGACTCTCAAGTGTCAGTATCTTGAAAATACAAGTCAGGTACTAGATTACTGAAGACAATGAAGGATATGATGCAAGTGCATATGTCTAGCATATTTTATTAATCTAACTAATGCAATCATCCTGTGTCCCATCCCACAGGACAACTGCATATCACATAAGTGATGCGTTAGTGGATCCTGATAGCAGCGAGAAACAGTTCATTGTACTCAGGTATCATGTAATATGTAATAACAGGAGCGCGCATAAATAACATCACGTGTGGCATCCAAACCTATAAGGGTCGCCCTTCCAAGCACACCTCCCTGGATTTCCCCTGCTACAGTCTCCCCCAATAACCCCAGCTTGATTAATTTTATTAATTAATGCAAATGTAAAATAGTGTGTGACTCAGTGTATATAATCCAGAAACAGTATCATGAATATCAGTGTCACATAGTGAAAACAATATGCATCAAGATCAAGGACGATGTAGACAGTGACCATATCAAGTGACAAATATATAGTTGTGCAAGTGATACAAAATACATGCAAAGTTGTGCAAGTAATGTCAGTAACATGTAATCTAAAGGTCATAATAAGTCGGTCTCAATCATATGTCCATAATCCAACAAGTATCCTCAAATAATTTCTCAAACTATAAAAGTTGATTTCCTCGATTAATTTCTTGTAGTATCAGTATCACGATATCAGTCGATAAATAGTTTTTATCCATCAATCATTATAGATACTCGTGCCAGAATATATCACATACAAGTAATATGTCAATTTAAGTTGGATGCATGTATGTACAGGAACAAGATGCAAACATGATATGTAAGGTAATGAAACATGATCAAGAGATAGTATCGGTAATAATATCAAGAATAGAATAATTAATCATATAATCGGAAGAGAAAAGCTGATATGTAAATATGATCACAGGATAGTGTTAACGATCATGCGATATGATAACCATGAATTATAATTAAGAGATAGAACTAAGATCAAGACAAAAGTCAACGAGAAGAGAATCGTGTACACTTGCCTGGTGTCGTTGGATTCTGAATTCCCGTAACTGCAACCAGCTCTTGGTACAATTCGCGGTCTAAATATTGCGTGAATTAATTAGAGACTTAACATGTTCTTATTCAGTAATAAGTTAAATAAAAAGTAATTTTTACTATTTATTATAATTTTCGATGACTCATGTTTTCAAATAATTCAATTTCTGACTTTTAGCAACCATTAAAAATATACTTTTATAATAAAATATATACATAAATAATAAATTGATGTATAATATTTACATAGTACTGAGTTATGAATTTCATATTTTTTGTGCTATTTAGTAATTTATTGGTCATTTTTAAATAAAATATCATTGAATAGTAATTACAAAAATATTTAATTTCATATTATTCTAAGTAATATTATATCAAAATAATTTTACAGAGTTTCAAATTTAGTTTGTGATTTTCTGTGAATTTTCTGGAATTTTCTGTGAATTTTTTGGAATTTTCTGAATTAAAATAAACTTAAAAATCAATAAAAATAAATAAAAAGGTTAACGGGTCTGTTGCTACAGTAACGGTCTGTTACTACAGTAATGAGTTTGGGTCTGGTTTGCTACAGTAAATACTACAATTATTTTTCTACTTATTTTTATTTTATTTATTCTTTTTCTTTTCCATTTTCTTTTTCCTTTCTTTCTTTTTCCCTTTTTTTTTTTTTTTAATATATTGGGGGTTCGGGTCTGTAAAACAGGCACGGACCTCTGGTGGAGCCCGACCAGGCCTGGCTGGGCCTGGCCTGGCCCGACCAGACCCCCTGGGTCTAGTCGGGCCGACCTGGCCAGGCGGGGCTTGGTCTGGCCTGACCAGACTCGGGTCTGGTCTGGCTCTGGCCAGACCTGGCCTGGTCCGCACTGTGCTGTGCACAGTGCAGTGCACAACACAGTCCAGTCTTTTATATTTTTTTTCGATTGGAAATAAATTTCTAAAAATAAATTAAAAATCATGATAATTAGAAGGCATATCCTAGGTGTTCTACAAATTTTTTTGTGATTTTAGCATGTGTTTTACATGGTGAAATTAAAGCTAACATGTAACGCATACTACGTGTTCGGTAAAATGCCACAACGAACTATATCCTACAAAATTCAAAATAAATACCTGAATGCTTCTCTCTTTTCTTCACTACACTATCTTCCTCTTTCAAACTTGGTGATGAATCTACGCCCCTAAGCCCCCCTAAGAGTTAGACTACATAAGAGGGGTAGTGGGTTCAGTTTGGGTGAGTGGGAATGAGAGGGAGAAAGTGTAGGAGAAGTTAGAGAGAGTGGGGGAAGTTGGAGAAGATGGGGGGAGTAGGAGCGAGGTTTAAATAATTAGACATGGGCTTTTAAACCACATGCTAATGTGGCAAAGCGGTCTGGGCGTTAGGATATGGGGTTGTGGCCATGGGTTCGAATCTGCGATTGAACAATATGGTGCTTTGATTTTTTCAATATTGAGAAAATAAAGGGGTAAAAGAATATAGGGTAAATATAGTTTGTTTACTTCTCCACACCAAAAGCCAAGAAGGAATCCTTGTTGGTGCATTCATTCCTTTCCACTAGGTCACGGGTTCATAACCTGCTACACATGCCAGTTTTCTAATTTTTATTTTATTTAATAGCATTTTTTTTGAATAAATCAGTATTTTAAATTATTAGTTTATTGGATTAAATTCTTATAAATTCAGGAAAATCATCAAAAATTCTCGAAAATAGAAAATGTCATCCTGAATATTGTTGTGAAGTCAGATTTCTAAAATTCATCCCCAATTGTTAATTAAAAATCTCAGAGTCAGTTCGTAACACCGATCGTCTCCGAATTGAGATTCATCTCCATAATAACTAAAATTTCCAGAAAATCTAGAAAAATCCAAATATTGGGAAATAATATCTAAACTGAAATGGCCTCAATCCGACTACCAGGATGATTAAAACAACATCAGATACCAATATTGACATATGTATATTAGGAACCAAGGGTTACAATCTCCATGTGCTTTTGTTGGTTTTCCATTATACTCTACAGAAATCTCGTCATATCATCATTTCCTTCAATGGGGCACCCTGATAAGAACCAAACCGTCACGATTTTCTCGTTTTTTTCATGTCTGAGTTGGTTTAAAGAGTGATGGGAAGAAGCTGGATGAAAAAGATAGAAGGGTCTCAGGGTCCAAAAAAATATTGTGAAGGAATAGATAACATCGCACTTGCAATTGAAATGTATAGCCAAGACTTGTTCTCTCCAATTGCAAATTAATATATCATTAATCTGCTGACTGGTTGTATTGAAGATATGAGAGCTTAGGCTCTGATACCACCCTGTAACATCCCGATCTTACGGGTATGAAGGCGTTACTGTGACGTATATATGCAGGGCGAAAATACCCTCACATATATAAGCATCAGTACATGCAAGAATCAGAGTGCGAAAGCACAGTAGTAATATACATTCCAACAGAAAAGTACAAGTACACAGTTCAGCACAGAGAGTGATACAATATTACAGGAATATTACAGTAAAAGCTGTAGAGTATGATTATAAGGCATGAAAAGGACTGGAAGATACCCACAAGTAGCAAGATGAGAATCTCACGAGCTGATCGAGGAGGCTAGAAAAAAAGGAGCTCCGGAAAATAACCACTAATCCACGCTTTCTTGCACCTCTCTGATTAGTTAAAACAAGGCCATCACGGTCCAGACTCCTAGATCTGGACATAAAAGTTTAGGGTTATTAGAAAACAACCCAACGAGTACGTAAGCTAAAGCCAGTTGGCATGCTCAGGCAGTCACACGTGTACATGATCAAGTGATGTGATTCAAGTATACAGGTACAAGCAATGATCAGTACCATAAATAGAAATGAGAGAATCAGTAGTAAATCCGAAATCACGTACATGTGTATCGATAAATCTGAATAAAGAGAGCATGTATTTAAAATTGAGTTGTGAACATAGGCACACATAATCATGTAAATGTGACATCGAATAATATGTTAGGTGTAAATGTGAACAAAACTAGTTGTACAAGCTCAGATTGTAGATTCATGAGATTGATACGTTAAGTGGATAATCCAAACAAGAAAACCCTCATCTATATACCATATACCCATGTTGCTATCATCTGAGTTCATACAACTTGAGTTGCCCTCAGAGTAACAGAACTAGAGCGTGTCTGGAGTAATCATTGTGTCACAGAAATCATATGCCATAAAACAGGGTGTCAATTCAGAGCATAACACCTAATTAAATGCTTTCATCACTATAACCGGAGAATATAAAGGTATTGTATTTTACGTTATTCAATAATAATCATCAGTGTCATTTGTTATTCTTTCCCTTTCCCACCGGCGTCCCACACCACCGACAGTTCACGCTGGAGCCCGTACTTCTAGTAGAACTCATCCAAACTCTGATATGTGTGTACCATTCTTCGAATAGAGGAGAGAGCAAATAACATATACTCCTAGCGTTATTATTGTACAGGTATGTGTGTG
>JAVJIF010006988.1:110000-182835 GCA_038442645.1 Agave tequilana | reverse complement strand
AAATATCAATTTACTGTTGAGGTTAGAAAGTATATACAGTGAGTTAAAATAAGAAAATAAATAGCTGCAGAAATTTAGCTTTGTAAAGCAACCAACCTAAAAAAAATACAGGTTAGTAGTTCACTCAGATTGTCATGTGAATGCAGCAAATCTGAGGGCTTCTAAGCTCTACTTTCTTGATCAGAGTCCAGAGCTATTTATATGTCCAAATGCAATAAAATTTCCTTAACATCTATCCCTGCACACTAAGAACAAAGAAGAAAGTTAACCAAAAATATAAATTTAAAAAGAGAATTACTTACCGTCCCTCCCTGACAACGGCGCCAAAATTTGATTGAGTTAGAACATGCACACAGAAATTAAAAGTACACCTAGAGAGGGGTGAACAGGTGTAAGGCTAATCTATGACAAATAATGTGAAATTTAAAAGCTTAATGCAACATACTTAGTGTAATTAAAGAGTGTATCCGAATTCCTAGTGAAGGGCTCTGGACTAACTCCTCTCGATTCCTCTGAATAAGAGTTGAGGTGCTATATGAAGGTCTCTTGGTAACACAAGTATGGGCACACAATCAATACAAGCATATATATGATATGACAATATGATGCAATGCACAATGTAAGAGAGAGAGAGAGAGTTAGAGAAAGTGGATCAAACGCAAACACCGAGATATGTTTCGAGGTTCGAGCACACAGCTCTACGTCCCCGCCTTCACACAGAATGATTTTCACTAACTCGTCTACACAGGACTTCCCACACTGGGAACCTCCACTGAGGATTTGGGCAAATATAATTTGGGAGTACACAACTCCTCTCTCCAATAATTACAACCTCTCACTAGAGGTAGGCACAAACCAACACAATATCAACCTCACAAATGAGAGATAGGCACAAAGCCAAACAACCACCTCTCACT
This sequence comes from Agave tequilana, assembly GCA_038442645.1. NCBI lineage: Eukaryota > Viridiplantae > Streptophyta > Magnoliopsida > Asparagales > Asparagaceae > Agave > Agave tequilana. The sequence continues at coordinate 181,918 of JAVJIF010006988.1, read as the reverse complement.
AGAGGGTCTAGGAACTTAGCCAAACAAACAATCCACCTCTCACTAGAGGGATTGGCTCAAAGCCACACAACCACAATCACCTCACACTTGAGGGATTCCAATAATCCATTGCACAACCTCCTCTACACTTAGAGGGCAAAGTACAAAACCACAAGAAAATGGATGGATACAACTCTTGGTGATTTCAACAAACCATAAACAAATTCTTTTCTCGTAAAAATAAGATCCTATAGATAGGATAGATGTGATAGCTCAAGTGTGAGAATATAAAGAGGTTGGAAACAAAATCACAAAGAAAAATACTTGGGAAAACAACTAGAAAAGATTGAAATGAAGATCAAAACCAATATCCCAAATATCCTATTTTTCTTTGATTTTTCCAACCCTTTAAAACAAATAAAGATAAATCTTTTGGCTCTAAAACCTCTTTTAAAAACTTGTATTAAACACTAGAAAAAATGAGAATTTTTTCTCTTAGAAAACTTGTTAAAACACCAACTGAATGGGGTATTTAAAGCCCCATTTCAAATCTGCCCGTTGGCAGCAGGCAAGGGCATTTTTGCCCTTCTGGTCGACTGGGCGGTCGACTGGCCAACGGTCATATTTTGACCATTGAGGCTACTGGTCGTCCGCCCCGGTCGACCGGAACTGGATCCAAAGAGCAAGGCTCTCTGGCCGGTCGACTGCATGGCCAACCGAAGCTGGATACAGAGAGCAGAGCTCTCTGCCGGTCGACCGGGTCGGTCGACCGGGGTCTTTTTCAGAGAGCAGAAGCTCTCTGGGGGTCGACCGCTTCGGTCGACCAGCCCACCAGCCTGGCTGCGTGCACATCCTGTGCACATCGGTCGACCGGACCAGTCGACCGACTACTGCCATGGTCGACCGTCCCGGTCAACCGGCAGACAGCCAGTACAGCCATTATAGGATTAAAACTTGGGTTTTTTAATATTCTATTAAATCCCATAAAATCACATAAATTCTACAAAAATCAGTTCTTATTAGATCTTTGAAATACATATATGTGTGATAAAAATTCAACACATCTTATAAATAATTTGAACCATTTTTGTGAGATTGAAAATTTGCCTTTAAACCAAAAATCGTATTTTCTAAAACTTAGATTTTTGAAATGGAAATCCAATTTTTTCAAAACACATGTAAATACAAAACATGATATTTAAATAACTTTGAAGCATATAGTATATGGATAGAATTCAATATACATATAAAGATATTATATCTATGTTTTTGACATGAAAACCAATATCGGTTAAACTTAAAACCGAAAACCAACAAACTTAAAACTTGTGTGCGTATTGTGAACTTGAGCATATCACACTATCTAATTTTTACAATAGATTTAAACAAAATCTTAACTAAACAAACCAAAGCCTTCTTGTAGAACTCCATCTCTAAGTTGACTCGATCCAAACGTGATCCACCGAGCTTGACTCCAACCGAGTGCTAGATGTGAATTGACGCTCGAGCTCTTGAATCACTATGTGAAAGCTCTAAAACACCTTTGTTGAAGCTAATCACCTACTAATATCTTGATCAAATATCTGAAACTAAATATCACAAGATTATTAGTAAACTATAACTACATGAGTTAATCATCATTAAAACTAGAGTGAAGGGCCTCTGGGCTAACAGAAAATTTAGAATTTCAGGAATATAGAATAGAAGTGCAAGTGCTCAATGCTACCGCTATAGCAAGTGGCGATGCGGGTCGTGATCTACAAGGAGAGACTAGCGATGGAAGCATTTTGTAAGTTCTCTTTTAAGTTACTTAAAATGGTTAAAGTTCTTCTCTTGTTCTTTAAAATAAAAGAAAAATAAGTAATGTTAAATTGTGAAAGTAGCAAGTTGGAGTAGATGGAAAATAGAAAATGGAATTATACAAAAAAAAGTGAAAAAGTGAATAGAGTTGAGAGTTGATGGTGATCTAACTAAAGATTAAAAGAAAGGAAAAGAAAACTAAAGAGCTTACCTGCCTCTTTCGGTTGATGACTTGCCTAGAATCCTTATCAACGATGTACTTTTACTTGAAGGTGAGCGAAGCATGACAAATGAGATCTTTCTATTCCCGATCTACACTATGAAATGAAGGTGCAAACTACACTACCATAGGAATGGCTATCACCATAAGCCATCAACAACGCTTGCAAGGGTAAGGCAACTTCGAGGCTATCAGAATCATTTAGATTCACAAACACAGAAGAGGGAAGCAAATAAAAACAAGAGTAAAGAAGAAAAGAAACTTCGATTTGATTCAAATAACAATGAAAGAAAAGATTTACTTACACTGGTGTCACTCTCAGTACAAACTTTACTTTCATTCCTCCATGAAACTGTCATCTCCTCTCAGCTGCATAAATAAAATAAAAATTACATAAAAGAAAACAAAAAACTTAAGTTATAAATTACAGAATAGCCTAACTTCTACTCTCTGCTTGATCGTCCCTCTGCCTCTGACGTGTGGGGTATTTATAGGGTAAAAATGGATAAAGGAGATGAGTGGAGAGATAGGGGAGATGACTATTTATAAATTTGAATCCTCTTTTTATCTCCAAACTTGATTTGGTTTATTCAAAATTTTATGTGAAAATTCAATTTTGATCTACAGCTTGTTGGCGTGTTGATTGCTGAATATCACTTATCAAATGATAGAATTGAAAAGAATAATCAACATAAGAATTGTAGCCCATTATGTCTTCTTTCTAAATCATCTTGAATCATCAATTTGAGTTTTGGTAGCGAAAGTTATGATTAACATACTAAAGAGTGTCCAGTCTGAATCCGAGTCTAAATTAATTTAAAACTCCAAATTTACTTGAATTTTCCTCCTTATCTACAAATATAATTAATTCATCTCATCAGTTGATCTTCTCTCTATCAATTTATCCTTTTGGATATTCAATTTGTCTTCTAGAATTAATGAGATATTCTTTTATCTTCAGCAAAACTGCTAGAGTCTTCAAACAATTCATTTTTTCTTAAAATTAGATGATATTAGCTTCTAGAACCTTTGGATTTGAATTGATCCCTTGATTTACTTGATCTTTTGAATTATTTGAATTAATTGGATAAATCTGTCAATCTCTCCATTTTTTCGTTAATTACACTGCATACCACTGAACTTGAAAATATATTAAAAAGCAGAGTTTGATTTAAAAATAAATGAAGAAAATGTGACATATGTGATACAAAATGTGCAATGCATGTGCACAATCACATATCGAATGGATCGCTTTGGAATTGAATCATGAATTCCATACTCTTTTATAAGTCCGTTTGTTCTTAGTGTGGGACTTGAAAAATAGAGTAAGGATCTTGGATTTGAAAATTTTTATAGGATTTCGAGTCTTCTAGATTTTAAATTCGCCACTCGCGCTCTTTTAAGGCTTCCATCCTCTTTTCTCAGTCAATTGGTTCTTCTAATGGTTGTTCGGGAGGAGGAGTATAAGAAGCTGAATGTTGGTAAGGTGGTTGACAATATAAGTCAGAGGAGTTGTATCCTCACTGACTCTGTGAAGAGTAGTAATGATTATTTCAGTCTTATTCATAGTATTTGGACAGGGGCATATATTGATTCGGATGAGACCAATCTGGTATACTTGGTTAGTTAAAGTTATAATATGCTGGGTTGGTAATATCTGCGTCAAAAGAGATCGGTGTGAAGTATGGATCACCATATGCATTGGAATAATTATGGTTGTAATCCATATCACAAAGATGTCAAAAACAAAACAAAAAAATAAGCAAACAGACAAAACAAACAAATAATGAAAAAATCTAGCCTAAGTTAGGGTAGACCTTAAACCTAGATGACTCCTAACTGTTAGACTGTCCACGGAGGATATATCGCAGAATCTGACTGCAAGTTAATCGGCCAGGTAGGAGAAAAACTAGGGGTAGGTATCTGTGCCTAAGCAACATGTTTAATTATTTCAAACCACTGTTCTTCGAGGTTTTAACTCTCAATCCCCAACCTTTGACACCAATTTGACAAGAGTCAAATTCTAATCAACTTTCTCTTAGGACAGTCTCCTATTGAGTCCAAGATGTCCCTAGGACCAACGTCTGCTCAGTTTTAAGTTAAGGTTAAGTTAGTGAGTGAGGAAATTGTTTGTGGGCTAAGGGAGGATAATGACTTCCTCACCTTATTTTGTCTATAGGACAAACCCTTAATTCAGTTTAGTACATTATACAAGTATATAGCAAAAAAGTAATACTCAAGCAATATTTCATATAAGAATGAATCTTATACTAAATGCTATGCACACATACCTTGGCTCCAGTACTCTTCAACAGTAAATAAATAATAAAACAAAATAAACATGTGCCGAAATGCAAGTCTAAACGTTTTTTAGCATTTACAAATAATAATTTACTTTTGAGGATAGAAAAGTATGTACATTGAGCTAAACAAGAAAATAAATATTTATAGAAACTTAACATTGCAATTTAACCAACCTGCAAAAAATACAGGCTAGTAGTTCACTCTGATTGTCGCAAGAACGCGGCAAATCTGAGGTCTTCTGGGCTCTACTTTCTTGAGCAGAGTCCAGAGCCACTTATATGTCTACTACAGTAAAATTTTCTTGATGTTAAACCTTCACACCAAGAACAGAGAAGAAAGTTAATCAATAAAGTAAACAAAAAAAGAGTTACTTACCGTACCTCCTTGACAACGGCGTTAAAATTTGATTGAGTTTGAACCTGTATAAAAAATACAATCTTTCAGAACTTAAGAATAGAAAGCGCAAGATACTTAATACTACCGCGATAGCAAGTGGCTATACGGGTCGTGATCTACAAGGAGGGGCTAGCGATAGAAGCATGTTGTAAGTCCTCTTTTAAGTTACTTGAAATGGTTAAAAGTTCTTCTCTTGTTCTTGTAAGGAAAAGGAAATTAAAGTCTATGGTTAAGTTAAGAAGATAGTGGTAAATTGAGAAGGTAGATAAAATAGAAAATGGGTCTATACAAAGAAAGTGCAAATTGTAAAGAGTTGAGAGTTGGTGATGGAGGTGATCTAAACTAAAGAATTAAAAAAAAGAAAACCTACAAAAAATAATTACCTCCTATGGACAAATGCTTACCTTGAATCTTTGCGACCGTGCTACCTTGAAGTGGAGGTGATCAACGCATAACCCATAATAGTTGATTCCTATCTTTTTCACATTATATCATCAAGATGATACAAGTATGAAATGATACAGACTGAGACTAAAATCCATCGTCATAAGCTATCGGTGGCACTCATAAAGACAAGACTCCTTCGATGCTATAAGACTCACTTGGATTGCAATTGGTACATAAGAGGAGAAGTAAAAAGAAGAAGAACACAAAAATAAAGAACATAAAAAATATAACTTTAGATTCAATATAATAACAATAAAAGAAGAGAAAAACAACTTACACTAATGTCACTCTCAGTACAAGCTTCACTCTCATTCTCCTATGAAATTCTGACCTCCTCTGAATTACATAAATGAAAACTAAAAATTACATGAAAAAAATAAAAACCTACACTGAACTAGAGTGAAAACTAGTCTAAGAATCTATCTCTGCCTAATCATTCTCTCTGGCTTGTAAATTTGCAGATATTTATAACAAAAATGTAACGAGGGAGAGTGTTTGAAAATAGGGGGAGCAAACGCTCCCCGTATCTCAACTGTAATGCAGAGAAAACATGACATTTGCGGCATTTTCGCAGCCTGGATGTGGCCACATCCAGGGTAGGCGAGCCTCTAATCTCTCGAACATCCTTTATCTCCTAATAGATTTTCAGTTTGGGTTCTAGATTCATCTATATCATTGTTGATCTTCAGCTAACTATAATGGATCCATCAAAATATGAATTTAACCAGTTTTCATTTGGGTTATCTTTCTAGTTTGCTCTGATCTTCAGCTGACAATTCATAATCCTTAATTTTGATTTAATCTGAACTTTAGTGGGCTTTGGGCTCATTTTCTCTTCCTTCTCCTTTTTTAAAGGCCCTGCAAATAATTAGATTAAAAGGATAATCAAAGCAGAATTTATTAAACAATAAATATGAGAATGGGACAATAAGTATGTAATATCAGTGACCGATCAGTTAACCTCATGGATCCATTTCCTACATTGATAATTGTATTGGCAGTGGAAAGGAACGGACGCCCCATGGTAACGGGCGTTTAAGACCTAGGATTGACATGGATTGTGTCTCAAGAATAACGAAATCAACAAGGTAGATGAACTCCCCCACCCGAATAAGAACATCAGTAATTTCTCCCTTTGAAACTTTAAGTGACCGATTAGCCAATTGGATGGTGACTCGGGTAGAACTAAACTCGCTCAACCCGAGTATCTGGTCTATTGAGAAGGGAAGCAAGTTAATACTTGCTCCCAAATTAAAAGTACGTGACTAATTTCAGTTTGTCCTATTGTGCAAGCAATAGTAGGACAACCTGAATCCGTATACTTGACGGGGATCGTATCCGACAATAGCTCACTAATGTTAGTGGTAAGGAAGACTTTATTGAGTACATTCGACTTTCTCTTCTTGGTGCACATATCCTTAAAAATTTTGCATATGATGAGACTTGTTGGATTGCATCAAGAAGTGGCACATTAATTTTTACTTGATTAAACATCTCAAATATTTTGTCCATGTGTGCATTTTGTTTATTATTCTTAAGCCTATTTAGGAATGAAACTATAGGCTTGTGCACCTGATCGGCTGACTTATCTTTTTCAGACTCGTCAGATTTGGATTGAGTGGAGCTAGAAGAAGTGGATGCTTGTGTATGGTTGTACTGAATAGGATTTGGTGGCATCAACACTTGATTATTAGCTTATTTTCTCGATCGCAATGTATATACCACATTACATTGATTTGACTGTTGATCTAGAGCCTCATTAGTGTGCCTAAAATTTCTAGGGTTTGAAAACAGTTGATTAGGCAAAGTTCCCTTGGGTGGATTTGCTTGCTGACTTAATTGAATCTCTGGCCTAGTCATGGCTTATGTGAGTGATTCTTGGGTCTTGATGAAATTAAAATCACCTAGAGGGGGGGAATAGGTGATAGTGCTAATCTAAAAACTAAATGCGGAAGCTAAAAACTATTTGCAACACACTTAATACAACCAACAAGTGTAGCCGAATTTTCCATGAAGGGCTCTGGACTAACTCCTCTTGATTCCCCTAGATAAGGGTTGAGGTGCTATATGAAGCTCTTGTGGTTAAGTATAAGTGAGGCACACACAGACAATCCAAGCATATAAGGATAAGCAATATGAATCAAATGCAAGAACAACACCAGCATACAAGATATGAGTGAATGATGCTATGCACAACACAAATAAAGAGAGAGAGTGGGAGAGACAACGGATCAAACACAAACACAAGGATATATTTCGAGGTTCGAGCCCCTAGCTCTACGTCCCCGCCTTCACCGAGAAGGATTTCTATTCCACTATCTTGTCCACCGAGGACTCCCACCGAGGGAACCTCCACCGAGGAGGATTTTTACAACAAGGGAGTACCGAACTCCTCTCTCAAACACCACCTCCCAACCGAGGGGTAGGCCCGTAGCCAAACAACCACAATCACCTCTACCGAAGAGGGATAAAAACCAAACTCCACTTCTCACAAGAGGGAGCAAACACCACTCCGATCAACCTCTACCAAAGAGGGATACAACAAATACAAGGAGGGTTTACAACTTGGAGGCTTAACAACCTCAAACACTTCTCTTTTTCCACAAACAAATGATCCTAATAGAATAGGATAGAAGATAAGCTCAAGTGTGGAAAACAAAGTGTTTTGATCAAAGAAATTCTCTTAGGAAAACACCAAAATAGATATAGAAGTTTAGATCAAAACTAATTCCCAAAACCCTAATTTCTTTGAAATAAACAAAACACTTAAAACAAATAAGATTGATCTTTTGGCACTAAAACTCTTTTGAAAACTTGTTTAAAATAATGGAGAAACTCAGAAAATTTTAGCTTGAAAATCTTAGTTAAAACTCCCAAGAAATGGGGTATAAATAGGCTCCCCAAGAAACTAGCCGTTAGGCTGATCTGTCAGCTTGACAGGCTTGCGGTCGACCGCCAACGATCATAATTATGACCGTTGGGGCAACCCGGTCGACCGCCTGGTCGACCGCCCAGATACAGAGAGCAAAGCTCTCTGGTCCGGTTGACCGCCCGGTCGACCGGCCCATTGCCTGGCCAGACGTGCACAGACCTGTGCACGTCAGTCGACCGACCGGTCGACCGTCTCTGGCTTACGGTCGACCCGCACGGTCGACCGCCAAAGCCTGGCAGCCAATTTCTGGGTCAGAAAATCATGTTAAAAATATTTTAATAAATCTTATAAAATATATAAAAATCCCCAAAAATAGTTTTAACATTTTGCATTGATATATAAACATGTGATAAAAGTTTTAACTCAAATATCAAGCAATTTGAACTATTTTTGTGTTTTGAAAGTTTTACCAAAAACCAAAACATGTATTTTATCAAACTTGAATTTTTCAATACATGAATAGGAAAGTTAAAATAAGTTTGTTTAAGTCATGTAAGCATGTATGTATATAGAGCGCATCTAATATACATAAAAAACAAAATAAACTTGTTTTGATCAATCTATTCATGAAAACAAATATCGGTTAAGCCAAAAAACCGAAAAACTAATATCCAAACATAAAACGTGTGTGTTGTGCACTTGAGCATATCAACTATTCTTATCTTTACAAATGGATCTAAAACACACTAAACTAAAACTAGGATACCTAAGTCTTCTTGACGATCTTCAATCTTCAAGCCGACTCGATCCCAAACGTGATCCACCGAGTGCAAAGGTATTATCTTGATGCTTGGGCACTGGAATCACCATGTGAAGGCTTTCAAACTCCTTTTTTTTGAAGCAATCACCAACTAATATCTTGTTACATGATCTGAAACTAAAATCACAAGATTATTAGTAAACATAACTACATGAGTTATTCATCATCAAAACTAGAGAGGAAGGCCTCCGGGCCAACAATCTCCCCCTTTTGATGATGACAAAACTCATGGAGTTATATATGCATGGATTAAAGTTAAGCTTCAAAGAAGCTCCCCCTTAACTCATGCATAAACAAATAAACATAAATATGCAATGAATTATGAAACATGAAACATGCATAGATATGCAAAAACACTAAAAGGCTCTAGATACCAATGAAATTTTCAAAAAAACAAATAAACATGCTCTAGATACCAATTAAACTTAATATATGCAAAACCATAAATATGCATATAAAACTCAAACTCAAAATCTTTCTCCCCCTTTTTGTCAATCATCAACAAAGGGGTAAAAACCAAAACAATAAATTTTTCTCCCCATTTTGTTCGAAACAAAGAATCAAAAAGGGTCAAAACAATAAAACAATGTTCTCCCCCTTTTTGTCTAAAACAAAACAAAGTCAATAAGGGTGACATTAAACATGATACCAATTAAAAATATGTCAATGAAGTGCCTCTTGATACGAATTTGAAAAAATGAAAACATCATCTTGATACCAATTGAAATAATTGTTCATTTTAAACATATGATATCAATTGAAATTATTATTTTCTATCATAAAGTAAGGGAACAAAAATACCAATTGAAAACTAAAATATGAGTTTTCTCCCCCTTTATGAAAAAAAACAACTAAAAACATGCATAAGTTTGTTTAAGGGTACCAATTGAAAACTAATCAATTGAAACATGATATTCATTTAAACATACAAGCTTAAGCATAAACAAAATATATATGTATGAAAAATTTAATACCAATCGAAATTGATACTATTGGAATTAAAAGCATGCATACATACAAACATATATGAGTATACAAGAAAGGTCAAAATTGATACCAATTGAAAGAATCCAATGATACCAATTGAAACAACAATAATATCAAAGTATATCTCATATTTCCTACCACCCATTCATGTTCAAGTTTAAAAGGATTTTCACTGTAAAGCATACATGAGCATGGTCTCCCATCCAACCGCCCTTAGAAGGTAGGGGTTTTCAAAAATAGGTTTAAAAATTATAGTATGTTTGAAAACTTCTACCATATCGAAGAATTCGAACTAGTTAAATGGAAAAACTTGTTAACTAGTACGAAATCCTTCAAGAAAGGAATAAAACAAAAATATTTTTCATGAAATACATGTAAATCACATGGCACTAAACACTCAAAATCCATAAAGATCATATCATACTCATAAAAACATAATCATGAGAAACATTTAAATAAGGTGAGTGAACAAGTGTTATGTGAAACATATCAACATGAAAATAGACATTCAAGCTCAAAATTCCTTTAAACATGAAAACATGAAAATCATCAAAACTATTTAATCTTCAAGGCATATGCATGTCTTATACAAACTAAAGTATACATACATATCCAAACACAACGAGTTCACAAATGTATATGCATTAAGGCACGTGGCTCAAAGGATGTATATGTATAAAAACAATAATTTGGATAAAATGGACATATACATGAAGTTAAACAAGAAATCATAAAACAAATTAAAAATGGGAATACAAGTTTAAGATGCATGAATTATCAAAACTAGACTATACTGGCACATCTAATGGGTTCAAATAAGCATTCAAGCTCAAACATATATAGATTTATTTGTGGCCCACTATATGCACAAATATATACCTAGTCTTAATGAAAACTAACATTTAAATATATATTAAAATCATGAAGCATCAAAACAAGATATGAATAAACATGAAAAACATAAACAAATTATTATGTAAATCCACATGTTATTAGAGCTAAGATAAACATGATAGCTAAACAATGGTAAGAACACAAAAATAATGGTCCATATTAAACATGGGTGTCTCAAAGGCTATACATGCATGTCAAGAGTCTAATAATCATGGCATTTTCATAATAATCATATAAACAACAAAACATGCTACAAATAATGAACATGAAAAGCATGCATAAATAAATAAGGAGTAAGAGACCGTTACCAAAACCTATAAGGCAACTTCTCTATGTCTCCAAAACACGGTGGTCCTCCCACCAAACATCCCTTGAAAGTGATGCATCCAAATGATTTCCATGAAGCTCGGAACGCATCCACTCCAAGGTACCGCTACTCTCACGTCATGTGAGAGCCAACACCCACATCATAAACAAGAGGGGTGGTCTTTGGTACCCATATCTTTTTGGGTCCATGGGGGTTAGCACCTTTTCTAACCCAAACAAATTTATTTGCTAAATTTATATCATGTATTCTATTAAAGCAAAATTTAGCAAGGTGGCCCTTTCGTCCACAATGTGTACAAGTGTACACATGAGCATACATAGTGTGATGCTATCCGTGAGGAGCATGTGTATGCCGTGGATTGTGTGCATGTAAAGATGGAACTTGTTTCTTTTGAACCAAGGATTCCAAGCGTGTATGGTTCATGGCACATTGGCTCATAGTGGAGCCCAAACAATCCATTTTCTTCTTAATTAAATTTATATCATTTTCAATCAAAGAAGAAGTGGAACATGCAATAGATGAAGTGTGTGATACTACCCTAGCATGGCAAACATGTGAATCAATATTATTTTTCAAAGAAATATTTTTATTTAAGCAAATTTCTAATTCTTTTGAAATAAAATCAATTTCATTTTCAAAGAATGATTATCTTTTAAAATAAAATCTAATTTTGAAGATAAAACCTCATTTTTCTTCAATACATCATCACAATCATTTTTACTTTTCAAAAATTTATTTTCATTAAGGGCAAGTTCAAGTTGAGATTTCAATGAATCCCTCTCATTAGAAATCTCCTCTTTCTCTTGGAAAATAATGTCAAGTCTAGAAATCAAATTTTATTTTCTTTGTTAATACCTAGACTCTTCTTTTTCAAAATTTTATATTTTTCAATTAATTTTTCACACACAATAGATAGTTCTTTATTTAAAGCATGGGGATCAATATTCTCATCATATGAAGAACTAGCACTATCATTACAATCTAAGTGGGATTCCGAATGTACCTCAAGGGAGTCATTCCCTTGGACCATGAAGCATTGTGAGTTGGATTCTCCACTAGATTCCTCCGGTTGGATAGGCAATTTAAGCTTGGAGGTGGTTGTGGTTGTCAACACGTTCCACACTGCAAATGCGGAATCAAAGTAAGAAGCAAGCATAAGATAATCTTTAGATAGCGTGCTTCTAATGGCCTCAAGGGCTTGTGCATTGGCCCCTATATGATTGCGGTTACCAAGATAGTATTTCTTGGTAGCGGCAAGAAAGACATGCAAGCCTAGGGTCTTCAAATAGCAACTCATCTTGACCTTCCAAATATCAGGTCTAGAAATATCAAACATAGGAGGGCTATCCATAAGTGCAAACTAAATGTGTGCAAGGAAACAAATGTGCAAATGCAAATGGTAGATTAGCAAACAAGGATCTCACTCCTAGGATGTTAAGCCTAAAGTATCAGAGCGTAGGCTCTGATACCAATTGAAATCACCAAGAGGGGTGAATAGGTGATAGTGCTAATCTAAAATCTAAATGCGGAAGCTAAAAACTATTTTGCAACACACTTAATACAACCAACAAGTGTAGCCGAATTCCCCGTGAAGGGCTCTAGACTAACTCCTCTTGATTCTCCTAGATAAGGGTTAAGGTGCTATATGAAGCTCTTGTGATTAAGTATAAGTGAGGCACACACAAACAATCCAAGCATATAAGGATAAGTAATATGAATCAAATGCAAGGACAACACAAGCATACAAGATATGAGTGAATGATGCTATGCACAACACAAATAAAGAGAGAGAGTGGGAGAGACAATGGATCAAACGCAAACACAAGGATATGTTCCGAGGTTCGAGCCCCTAGCTCTACGTCCCCGCCTTCACCGAGAAGGATTTCTATTCCACTATCTTGTCCACCGAGGACTCCCACCGAGGGAACCTCCACCGAGGAGGATTTTTACAACAAGGGAGTACCGAACTCCTCTCTCAAACACCACCTCACAACCGAGGGGTAGGCCCGTAGCCAAACACCACAATCATCTCTACCGAAGAGGGATACAAACCAAACTCCACCTCTCACAAGAGGGAGCAAACACCACTCCGATCAACCTCTACCAAAGAGGGATACAATAAATACAAGGAGGGTTTACAACTTGGAGGCTTAAACAACCTCAAACACTTCTCTTTTTCCACAAACAAATGATCCTAATAGAATAGGATAGAAGATAAGCTCAAGTGTGGAAAACAAAGTGTTTTGATCAAAGAAATTCTCTTGGGAAAACACCAAAATAGATATAGAAGTTTAGATCAAAAACTAATTCCCAAAACCCTAATTTCTTTGAAATAAACAAAACACTTAAAACAAATAAGATTAATCTTTTGGCACTAAAACTCTTTTGAAAACTTGTTTAAAACAATGGAGAAACTCAGAAAATTTTAGCTTGAAAATCTTAGTTAAAACCCCCAAGAAATGGGGTATAAATAGGCTCCCCAAGAAACTAGCCGTTAGGCTGATCTGTCAGCTTGACAGGCTTGCAGTCGACCGGTCGGTCGACCGCCAACGGTCATAATTATGACAGTTGGGGCAACCCGGTCGACCGACCGGTCGACCGCCCAGATATAGAGAGCAAAGCTCTCTGGTCCGGTCGACCGCCCGGTCGACCGGCCCATTGCCTGGCCAGACGTGCACAGACCTGTGCACGTCGGTCAACCGACCGGTCGACCGTCTCTGGCTTACGGTCGACCCGCACGGTCGACCGCCAAAGCCTGATAGCCAATTTCTAGGTCAGAAAATCACGTTAAAAATATTTTAATAAATCTTGTAAAATATATAAAAATCCCCAAAAATAGTTTTAACATTTTGCATTGATATATAAACATGTGATAAAAGTTTTAACTCAAATATCAAGCAATTTGAACTATTTTTGTGTTTTGAAAGTTTTACCAAAAACCAAAACATGTATTTTATCAAACTTGGATTTTTCAATACATGAATAGGAAAGTCAAAATAAGTTTGTTTAAGTCATGTAAGCATGTATGTATATAGAGCACATCTAATATACATAAAAAACAAAGTAAACTTGTTTTGATCAATCTATTCATGAAAACAAATATCGGTTAAGCCAAAAAACCGAAAAAACCAATATCCAAACATAAAACGTGTGTGTTGTGCACTTGAGCATATCAACTATTCTTATCTTTATAAATGGATCTAAAACACACTAAACTAAAACTAGGATACCTAAGTCTTCTTGACGATCTTCAATTTTCAAGCCGACTCGATCCCAAATGTGATCCACCGAGTGCAAAGGTATGATCTTGATGCTTGGGCACTGGAATCACCATGTGAAGGCTTCCAAACTCCTTTTTTTTGAAGCAATCACCAATTAATATCTTGTTACATGATCTGAAACTAAAATCACAAGATTATTAGTAAACATAACTACATGAGTTAATCATCATCAAAACTAGAGAGGAAGGCCTCCGGGCCAACAGAAATTGTCCATTCTTCCCCCAAATTGGTCAATCTTATCTCCATTTGTAAGTTTGGGAAAGAAGGTAGTAGAACTTGGTTGGAAAAATTTTATTGATAATGGGACGGTTGGAAATTGTTGAAAAAGTTGGGCCTAGGCTGATCATTTGTATTTTGATCCCATGAGAAATTTTGGTGATTTCTCCAGCCTGGATTGTATGTTTGCGAATAGGGATTGTTGTGTCATGCAAAGGTTGCATTCATGCGTTCAGATGACATTTGATGAGCAAAAAAAACAGGATACTCTTCCAATATATGGTTCATGACTTGACAGTAAGTGCAGCCCGAATTTGGGCCGACTTGTTTACTAGAACTGGCTCCTTGGTTTCTAGAGCTTACAATCTTCTCGTTACACTAGCAACTTTATCCTCAGCAGCTATGGATGTTTCTATGAAATAGAGATCTCCTTTTGAAAAGATGGGATTACTGTTAGATTTATCGGGGGTTGATTCCCACTTGATGGTCTTCTCTGCTAAATCTTCATATGAATCTCACCTTTTATCTTCATTCCTTTTAAGGAATTCCCCTTGGCACATGATTTCTAAGAAAGTCTTATTTTGATAATTTAAAACATCATAGAGAATTTAGTATTGTTGTCACTTCTCTACGTCGTGATGAAGACATTGGGTAAGGAGATCTTTAAAACATTCAAAGTATTTTCAAAATAGTTCATTTGTTTCTTGCTTGAACTGCATTATGTTCTTGCAAATGTGAGCAATTTTGTGAATATGGAAGAATTTTTCCAAGAAGGACTTGATAAAATCATCCCACATTGTAATTGAATTGACCGCTAGACTGTAAAGCAATTTCTTAGCTATGTCCTTAAGAGCAAAGGGGACGAAACATAACCTAACGACATTATCTCTTAACTATGGTATCTTCATCATAAGACATACCTCTTCAAATTCTTTTATGAAGAAATATGCATCTTTGTACTCTACACCATGATACTTTGGAAGAGGGTTGTGAATTGTGGCTTAAGATCAAAGTTATCGTCAACGACTTCGGAAAGCTGATTAGTCTCTAATATTGCATAATATTTATCACATCTGTATATTTATTTTGTATAAAATTCTTCTAATAAAGCTTTGCTTGCTTGATCCTAGATCCATGTATGAAATGAAGAAAAAGACCCTAAATCACCATTTAAATGGTGATTAAAGGCCTACCAAGTAGCCATTGACCTTAGGAGGAGATTCTGTCAGTCTAGGAAGATCAAATCCAAAATCCAGAAAATCTAGCTGACAGCGCACAGACGAGACTGCATGTAGCAGGTGGTCAGGCGCGCACCGCCCTAGTAGGGCCACAGAAACGCGGCCCAGGCCGCGTTTCCTCGGCCATACGGGCGCGGCCGCACCCGTGATTTGGGCTAGGGGTCCCCCTGGCCTTCTTTCCCCTGGTGCCTATAAATAGCCCCTTTGGGTTCAACAGAGAGCATATCCAGAGTTTGAAGAGTAGTTGTTATTTTGTTTCTAGGAATTGTAGTTATTTGTTTCTTTCTTATTCTAGTTTTAGTTTAGCCATTAGAGTGAAAGAAAGAGAGTGTGTAAAAGTTGTATTTGGAGGTGACAAGCTTATACAAGTAATTACTTCTCTTTCTTCTTTCCATTCACTTGGTGTTTCATTTGTTTCTACCTCTTTGTTTTAGTGTGTTACTCTCTCTTTACTTCTTCTCTTTTGTTGTTTCTTTTACTACCATGTCTAACTAACTCTTATATTGCATGACTAACTAACTACAACCCACTAATCTCTAACAACTTGATTGATAACCCAAATGAGTCAATAGTGTCAAACAAGCCTTGTGCAAACGAGAGTTATGACATCTTAAGATGAAGGTTCTAACTCTAACTTACCTACAAGTATTAGCTCTCTTATATTTCATGCTCAATGGGTTTTTGATGACCTATGGATTGTAAACTTTACTTGTTTTTGTAAGTTGAGATATTCCTTTTAACTTTGTTGATACCATTAGTACACTTGTTTCTTCCCTTATTCTCGCCTTCTATTGGATCTTAATAAGGGAATGTTCAAGTTTTTATCGTGTAAAGCTAAGTTAAAGGAAGAACTTTCACTCGATTTTCACGTGAATAGTTCCTATGCATAAGGGTTATGCTTGCCTATGATCTATCGTGAGGTTACATCTTCAAGAAGTTAGAGATTAGTGGAAACACTTAGTAGAAAGTTAGCTATGCGTTTTTACCATTAAGAAAATTCACTTTTACAAGCCAACAAGTCAATTCAAACAATTCTTGAAACAATACTTGTTTTCATTTTTAAATTCTTTATTTGAAACAAAAAAATTTCTCTTTTCTTGAACAAAGAAGCCGCATCAAGCTTTCATCACTCTCCCTCCTTGTGGATACGACCCGTATAGCCACTTCACTACTACGGAAGAATCACAAAAGCAGTAACATCGACCCACAATCCTTTACTCTTATTTGTGCATGCTTTTTGCCGATCAGAAGCCGAATGCAAGATGGAAGTGATGTCCTCATAGGATAGAACCTATCCCGCAGGTATTGGTTGTGCCATGACTAGATCGAGTTTGGGTGGTGAATTGTTTCTTGTTAACCTAGGTGTAACTGCGTCTCTCGACCACACTTGCATGTAAATCAATAAAAATAATATCACCAAAAAAATATAATCAACCTAGCCTAATCTAAAGTAGACTTAAATCTAGATGACCCCTAACTATAGATTATCCACGAAAGGTATATCGCAGTAATCTGACCATAAATTAATCAGCCAGTTAGGTGGCAAGATTAGTGGGAGGTATCCTTGCTTAGAGCAATAAGCATAATTAAGCCAAATCACTAACCTTCAAGGTTTCGTCTCTCAATCTCCTACCTTGGACACCAATTTGATAAGAGTCAAATTCTAACAACTTCCTCTTAGTGAGTTTGATTTTTTCTAGGGCCAATGTCTATTCAAATTTTAAGTTAGGCTTCAGTTGTGTGTACGTGGAGATGGTTTATGGCCAAGGAAGGGTAATGATTTCCCTCCTTATCTTGATTATAGGATTTGCCCTTATTTTTTTTTTGTGCAAGTGTGCAAGTAAAGAGATAAGTAACACTCAAAGAAATTTAAATCACCTAAAAATATTTCCTATTCTAGATGCAATGCAGGCTTACCATGCCTCCAGCACTCTTCAACAGTAATTTAAAAATTGAAATAAATTTGATGTATGCCTATAATGCAAGTCTAATCATTTTTAAACACTTCAAGCAATATGTTACTTTTGATTATCAGAACAGTGTGCAACTACAATATTTTAAGAAAACTGTAACTAGGAGAGAATTCCAGAGGTACCTGAAGAAGACCCAACAGCTGGATCCTCTATATACAGCCACAAAAATGCGGCTTTGGTCGCGTTTGCGCAGCTGTTTGGTGGATTCCTATTCTCTTCTTTCTAGAGAATAGGCACATGCAAGAAAAAAATTGTCAGCAATTCTCAGTTTTCTGAAATATGTCGTTGCACACACAAACAAAGAAGAACTTATTAGAACCGGACCATACCTTCTCCGACAACGTCACCAAAAATTGATTATTGAAAAGCAAGAGAGAGGATAGGAAAGTGTTATGTGATGTTCGAGAGCGTATCTCTAGCTTTCGCAATTTAATCGCAATAGCCAGTGGCTAAGCGAGTCGAATCTACAGAGAAGGATGCGATGCAAACATTTCAGTCAAGTTGTAAAAGCAATCTTCTTTGAAGAAAGAAAGTAGAAAAAGAAAAGTGTTTGTTTTGTTTGGATGTTTTATATTTTGTTTTTTATAATTTTTAATAGAAAGAGAGATTTTGAAAGATTGTTGGTTTCTAAATTAGGGTTTCTAAAAAGTAGGGATTGTTGTTGAATTTTTTAATAAGAGAAAAGGTCTAGTTCACTAATCATCTACCACCTCTAAGTTACTAGCTTATGAAGATTAAATTTCATGTTGAATCATAAAAATTTATTCTTAGAATTTTGCTTCAACTTTAAGATATGTTAGATGGAAAGCCAATCCTAATTAAAACGCAACAGCCAAAGTTCAACATTAATTAAGCATAGCATAAGAAAAATTGTTTAGATTTAATGTAAAGCTATCAAAACTATCTAAGTATAAAATAAGTAAAACTATTAACTAATATTTTAGTTTACTTTGTTCATTGTCATATATCTTCAAGAAGGTTAACTAACTCTGGGTTTTAAGCATGCATAGGATTCAATCAGTTTTATCTAATATAAAACTAGAATCAATGGTGGAGAGATTAGCAAACTATAAAAATAATTTAGTTACTCATGCTTAAGATTAAATAAGACATATTTATCAAAAGAAAATATTGCACAAAGTAAGAAAATCTAAGGAAAATCCTAATTATTTGATCTCTGAGATACCACTTTTTCTTCTGCTCTGGCTCTGTATTTATAGTAGAAAATTGGATAGACTCTCAGTCGAAGATGTACACCCCAACTGCTGAACCAGCTTCCAGAAGATAGCCGCGAAAATACAGCTAAAAGGGAGGAGCACGATAATCTTATGGTGTTGAGTCTACGTTTTGGGCTCTGACCTCATATCGTCCATTCATCAAGAGATATATCTTCAGAACTTGAATTTGAAACTTTGATATTAAGATAACATCTCTTTTTCTTGATGGGGAGCAAGTTATTATTAATTTTCAAATTTAATTTGAATTCTTTCCTTATCTCCAAACTTGATTTGATTTATCTAAGAATTTTATTGGGTTTTTGAATTTTTGGGCTTCTTTTGGGCTTTTTTCTTATCTTTTTTTTTATTTATGGAGGCCTACACATCATAAGCAGAAATAGGATTAAATAGCAATATTTTATAAAAAATAAATGTGTGAATATGAAATATGCACATTTAATGAGTAATCACTCTCTTTCATCTCATCGATGACCTATTTATCCAGGTATGAAGAAATCTCTCTCTTTTCTTTTATCTAGAATCTTACACTTCTTTGAACCAAAACAACCTCTTAATCTTATGAAAATGACATCTTGTGATATCAAATTGACCTTGAAAAATGGCATCTTGTGATCTCAAAACTCTCTCTTTCATCTCGTCGAAAGCTTTTTTAATTGATAAGATTTTTGCAGAATTGGCTACCAGATGACTTACTAAAAGTTCTCATTTACTGGCTTCTAGAAGGTTACATAAGCGAAGGGGTGATGCTCGTCAAGGTTAGCTTGCTACTTTGTAAAAAATTATTTTTTTTTGTTTGAAATTTTAGAATTTTGAAAAAAATGGGGTTTTTATTTGTGAGAAATTGGGGGTTTTGAACTATCAGGGGAGTCAAACAATCGATGGCTTGGTGAGGGTGATGAACCAGAGGACATGGTTGAAAATCACCTAGAGGGGGTAAACAGGTGACAATGCTAATCTAATGCGGAATGTAATAATTTAAACAAACAATCAAAATGGTCAACTCAAAACAAGAAGGGAAGCCGAATTTTCAATTAAGGGCTCTAGAACTTCTCTTAATTTCTCTAGATAAGAGTTCAGGTACACAATTGCCATCTTACTTATATAAGAAAAAACTGATAGTCTAACAATCAGTAGCGATGTAGTAATACAAATGCAATATGATAGCAAGATAAAAATAGCAAGTATGAGCACAAGTAGAACAATGAAAATAAAAATAAGAATAGGAGACAAAGCAAATGCAAACATAAGTCATTTGTTTCAAGGTTCGAATAACCTGTTCTACATCCTTGCCTTCACCGCATGAAGGATTTCATTATCCACTAAGCATCACCACAAAGGTTCCACAACTATAAAGTCTACGCAAGACTCAAAGTACACAACTCCTATCTTCAATTCTCTATACAAGAGGTAGCACTAACCCAATGAAGTTTACAAGTTCTTGACAACTACAAAAGTCACAAACTTTCTCTTTATAAGTTCCTAGAGTTTTGAGTGGAGAAATGAAACTCAAGAAGTTTGTGAGAGAAAAATCAATTGACAAAATTGAACTTGAGAGCTTAAAACTTGCTGAGAATGATTTGAAATTGAGAGCTCTTGAGACTTGAAACTTGGAAGTAAAAACTTGATTTTACTTTAAAAACTTTGATTTCTCTTTAAAATCTTTGATTTCAAAAACTTGTATCAAAACTTGTTTTAAAAACTTCTCCTACAACCTATATATATAGGCAGTAGGTAAATATCATTAACGATCTAAATTAGTAATTAAAACACTAATAAAGTCCTACTAAAGTGAAATATCCCCATTTGAGAATAAGACAAAAATGTTTGAATAGAGAAAATTTAGTTTTATTTGAATTTTAGCCTAAATAGCAAGTAGAGCTGTTGACAGTTTTATTGGGCTATCGATAGCCTAGTGTGCAACGATCATATTTTTTACCATTGCGGAGCTCACTTGTTGACAACCTAATAGGTTTGTCGATAGCTAACTGATACAATAACATTTCAGCTTTCGATAGCCGAGGAAGGCTGTGGACAGCCAGCTCCCAAACACTAAGAACCTCACTCTTTGTAAAACCCTATCAACAGCCTCTCTCAGGGCCTGTGACAGCTCTATTGAGCTGTGGAAAGCTCTATTGAGCTGTTCACAGTCAGAGACAAAAAATATGTATTTTTGAAATATTATCAAAAATAATTTTTGTATTTAGTAAAGGATATCTTGTGCAAGTGTAAGTGAATCTTGAGCATCAATTCAATACCAAAACTTAAACACTCTAAGTTCTTACAAAGGGTTTCACTATTTTCAAGTCTTCATCAAGAGGGCTTCTCCAAAATTTCCGCTTTGATCATCCGAGCTTGAATCCCTTCCTTGAATCAACTTAATCACTTGAAACCTTTTGAGAAAAAAATGAAACTTAATCTTTTCTCTTAAACCCGTAAGCTTAAACTCTAGAACTTGATAAGTACCAAATGACTTCATATGATTTGTAATCATCAAAACAAAATCGAGAATTGTTCCTTTGGGCCAACAATCTCTCCTTTTTTGATGATGACAAAACACATGACTTGTTTAAAACAAATGAGACGAAGAGCTTGAAAATCTCCCCCCGAAATTAAGCTTATATACACACACACACACACACACACACATACATACAATCATACTTGACTAAAAGATATAGCAATAACAAGCAAGCCACATGCATATAAATATGAATTTTGCAATATAGAGCATTATGCATAAACAGGCCAACCTCCTTTCATTCCTCTAACCACCAAAGATAAGTACGCAAGAATAATAAGAAACCAATAATTAAACATTGCATACACTCATGAGAATGGATAAGAGTAATTGCATGTAAGTTTTAAACATATAACTTAAAATTCTTATCAATCATAATCTCAAACAAATAACACAAAATACTTTTCCCCTTTTTTGTCAAACACCAAAAAGAGGGATTCCAACTATGAAAATCTAAATACCAATTGATAGAAATAAAAATAGATCACTTGAAATTTTTTATGAAAAGTAATGTAAAACTCACAAAAATAAATAAACTCATAAACTCAAAATATCATGTATCCATCATAGAAATATTTAATTCACCACAAATGAAAGAGATTCTATTGTAGTGAAGAGCTTTAGTAAAATGTCTGCCAATTAAAAATCAGTAAAAACATAGTCAATTTCAATGTCTTCTTTCTCATAATAGTTTTTAAGAAAGTGATATCTAATCTCTATATGCTTAGTCTTATTATATTGATTTGCATTCTTGCTCATATGACTAGTACTAGTATTATCATAAAATATTTTAATGTGATCATATTGCAAATTATATTCAAGAAGAGTATGTTTCATCTAAAGGACTTGTGCATAATAAGCCCCGGTCGTAACATACTCCACCTCGATGGTTGAGAGAAAATTTTATTTCTTGGAAGACCACGAAACGAAATAATTTTCAAAAATTGACAAGTTTCACTAATGCTTTTCCTATCCACTCTACAATTGGTATAGTCGGCATCCGAATAACTCATTATAGAGAATTGTTTGATCTTCAGATACCACAAGCCCATTCCAATAGTGGCCTTAAATATTTAATAATGCGTTTTACTGCAATTACATGAGACTATTTAGGACAAGAATGAAATCTAGCACATAAACATACACTAAACACAATGTCTGGCCTACTTGTTATCAAGTAAAGCAAACTAACAATCAGCTACGATAAAGTTTAATGTCAATATTTTTTATCTTGCTCATCCTTATCTAGTTTAGTTGTAGTAGTCATGAGAGTTTTGCTAATCTTCGAATTTTCTACCTCAAATTTCTTGATAAGCTCTCTTGTATTCTTGGCTTGATTGACGAAGAACCCATCACTCCTTTGCTTGATTTGGAGTTCAAGAAAATAGTTAAGCTCTCTCATCATTTTCATTTTGAACTCTTTCTTCATGCATGATTCAAAATCCTTATAAAACTTTTCATTAGTAGATTCAAAGATGATATCATCAACATATATTTGCACTATCAAGATATCATTATTTTCATGCTTTGTAAATAAGGTGGTATCAACTTTACCTTCAACAAAACCATTTTCGATAAGAAAATAACTAAGTCTTTCATACCAAACTCTTGAAGTTTATTTTAAACCATACAAAGACTTTTTAAGTTCGAAAACAAAATATGAATGTGTATGATCAACAAACTCGGGAGGTTATTCAACATATACCTCCTCTTCAGTGAAACCATTCAAAAATGCACTTGTATTATCCATTTAAAAAAGCTTAAAATCCTTACAAGAGACAAATGCAAGGGTCATTCGTATGGCTTCGAGCCATGCTACAGGTGCAAATATTTTCTCAAAATTGATGCCTTCGATTTGAGTATAACCTTGGGCCACTAGCCTAACTTTATTCCTAATAATATTTCATGACTTATCCAACTTATTTCTAAAAATTCATTTAGTACCAATAGTTGGCCTATCATGAGACCTAGGAACAAGGTGCCAAACTTGGTTCTACTAAAATTGCTTGAGCTCTTCTTACATTGCAAGTAACCAATATGAGTCACCTTCAGCCTCGAGGAAATTCTTGGGCTTAATGTGTGATAAGAATGCAACATGGCCACAAATATCTACAAGTTTGAAGCGAGTAGTTACTCCTTTAGATATATCACCTAAGACTAGGTCTTTGGGATAACTTGTTGCGTATCTCCAATCCTTCAGAAGTGGTCAAATTTGCACAACTTCAACATCTTGAGCCTCACAATGTTCACATCCTTTGGCTTGTTAGTTTCTTGTAATGGTGAGTCCTTCAATGTTATCTTCTTCATATCTTCACCAAATGAATCAATCTCTATAACATTCTTCACAAGAGTATTAGATTTCTCAAACTTAACATGCATAGACTCTTCAATAGTTAAAGTTGACTTATTAAAGACCATATATGACTTACTAATATTTGAATATCCAATAAATATAGCTTCATAAGACTTGACATCAAATTTATCTAAATTATTCTTAGTGTTCAAACAAATAATTACAACCAAAACCTCTAAAATATGAAACATTTGGTTTTCTCAAATAGTAAATCTCAAAAGGAGTTTTAGAAATATTTTTGGAAAAATAAATTCTATTTGATATATAACATGAGGTATATACGGCCTTGGCCCATAGATATTGAGGGAGTTCGTATTCACTAATTATTATCCTAGCCATTTTTTGGGAGAGTGTGATTTTTCCTTTTGACAACTTCATTTTGTTGTAGAGTTCTAGGATATGAAAGTTCATATTTGATTCTATTTTCTTCGCAATAAGTAATAAATTATTAATTCACTACCTCTATCACTCCTAATGCGCACAATCAATTTTTTTCTTTTTAACCCTTTTTCTAAAACATTGAAACATGAAAAAGCTTCATCTTTATATTCTAAAATGAAAAACCATGTGAATCACGAAAAGTCATCAACTAAAATAAAAAAAACCGATTTTGATTAAGACTTTTGGTTTTAGTTGGACCAAATAAATCTATATGTATTAACTCTAGAGGTCTTGATGTTATAATATCCTTGATTGTGTTGAAAGAGGACTTGGTTTGTTTTTCAAGTTGGCACACATTGCAAATGCGATTCTTTTCAAATTTTAAATTAGAAATACCTTTCACCGATTCTTTAGAATTAATTCAGGATAGGTGGTTAAACAAAACATGGCCTAGTCTCCTATGCCATAACCAAGAGTCTTCATGAAAAGCAATTAAACAAGTAGCATTGCATTGTAAATTCAACATGTCAATCATGTAAACATTGTTTTCATGAAAACAGAAAAGAACACAAGAATTCAATTTTTTATTTAAAATATCACAAGTAGAGTCATTAAAATAACCCTTAAGCCTTTGTCACATACTTGACTAATGCTTAATAGATTATGTTTGAGGCTATCTCCCAAAATAACATCCTCAATTAAAGTAGATGAGCCAATCTTGATATTACCTATACCAACGATTTGGCTCTTAGAATCATTTCCAAAAGTGACAGAGTCATCTCCTAAGGTGACGGTGCCACCTTCATGGTACCTTGATAGACTTGCAAAGTTGTTGATACCCATGTCATGTGCCTTGAGCAATCACTATAAAGGTACCACCATTCCGTGCGTCTTGGAGCCTTGGTTCGTACCTATATCTGTAACGCCTCGCTCCCGCGGGTATGGAGATGTTACTATGGGATATATGTAGGTCAGAAATACCCTAATGTATATACGCTAAGCATTGATTAGTGTTCAATTTTGTATCATTTTGCATCACATTTTCATGCATATTATCAACAAAAATAAGCTTTTAATGGCTATTTCTCTTAAATTCCAGGTCCACTTTCTAATGAAGAAGGCCCAAATCCAAACTAATTCAAGGATTTAAAGGAGATTAAAAAGAGCATAATCCAAAGAAGCCCATATCTGTAATGAACCAGGGAATATCCTCTCGGTTTTAAAAACTCCCACAATACACCGGGACAAAGACAGCCTGTTGCTGGCATAACTGCCAAGATTCTGTCGCAGAAACGCGGCATTGGCCGCGTATCCGTGGCAGAACTTGGATGTTGTTGCAGCATTTGATTCTACGGCTGCGATTGAAAGCGATGAGCTCCTAGTGCCTATATAAAGACCCCTAGGGCTCTGTTGTGAAGGGGAGGAGAGAGCCATAAATTTTAGGAGAAGGATGAGGATTTCCTTACATTCTTTTTTAGTATAATTTTATTTTCTCCTTTTTAGATTCCAGAAAAGAGAGGGTGAGAGTGAGATCTCTGTAATTGAGAGTAACAATCAAATGCAAAGCTCACGATCTTCCTCCTATAATTTCTTGCTTTTTTAATTCTTGCTCTTTTACTTTCAAGCTTTTAATTTCTTGCACTTAATCTATTATGCTTTCTTCTTTGCTTCACTTCTCTATAGATACTAACCTTCTAGTATGACTAACTAATCTCTAACACTACTAACTACTAACTCTTGGATGATGCTAACTCATATGATTAATTGGATGTTTATAATTTCTAGTCTTGTGCTTAACAAGTCTCTTTAATTCCCAATGAAGATGAGTGTTGTTTTTGATCTTAATGAAGGTTTTGTGATTCCCTCCATATGATTTATGTGTGTCTCATTTAGAGCCTTGTTTCCTTAACAAGAGCCTTGATTGAACATGATGATGTGATCACCTTAGTATGCTAACAAATTAATTACCTAACTTCTTATTTCATGTCAGTTAAACTATGACTTTGATGATCTAATGAACCTAACATTCTTGTTATGCATATCTAAATTGTGAATCTCGAATTCTTAAGTTTCATTTTTGTGAACCTTTTGGGAGCCTATGATCCAAGGAGGCCACCTAATCAAGCTAAGAGAGGAACACCTCAACAAATTAGGCCAACTTTTTGACTTAATGAAGCAAGATGGACAATATGCCAATGAATCAACATGCGTCACAAATCATCCAAGAGATTAATAAGTTAGTAGTGTAGAGTTGTTAGTTAGTCATGGTTTTCTTTCTATCTGATAAAAATCTTCTAATTTCTAAGAAACTTTCTTTCTCAAACAAAGTCTATTTTTCTCTTCTACTTTTTCAAACACCATTTCATTCACCGTTTTCATTCTACCTTCCTCGTTTTCATTCTTTTTTTCTTAGAACAAAAGGATTCATCATTTTTTTACTTTATTTTATTTTTTAATTCTTAAACAAAGAAGGACTTTCCTTTTGCTTTCCAAAACAAGAACAACAAGAACTAAGAAAGCTTCCATCGCAAACCCTCTCTACGAATACGACCCGTTAGAGCCTTTGCTACAAATGGTAGTTCGAAGGAGCATATTAACTCTACATACATACCCAGAGCTTGAACATTGATACATGGACTTACACAGTTTACTCTAAACTCTTGCTCTTCTTCCTCCTTTTTTCGAACAAGCATTAGTACAGAAAAGAATCAGAGTACGAAAGTTTGTGGTGCATTTCCAACATATGAGAACAATAACAAAGTTATCATAGATGTGACATAATATTAAAAATATTATATCACTGATAGGCACAATACGAGAATACAAAGAGATATCAATGATGAAAAGTACACAAATGCACTCAGGAGTTGCAAAAGGAAAACTCGAGAGACGAGCAAGAGAGCCTGGAAGGATGAGCTCCAGACGGTCTACCAATGGTCCACGCTTCAACTGCGCATCTCTGAGCAGCAACCGGGAGAAAGCTCCAAGCTCTGAGATCTGGACATGAGGATCCAGGAGAGTCAAAAACTCCCTAACAAGTGGTGAATGCCAAGTGGCGTGCAGGGACAAGCATACGTGTATCGATAAATCTGATTCAAAAGCATGAATTAGAAACTGTGTCGTGAGCATACACCTGAACAAGAATAAGACATCAAATGATGGGATAAACAGATATGACAAAGCCAGTTGTAGGGGCTCAGTGGATAGATTCATGAGATTGATACCTCAAGCGGTGATCGGGGAAAACTGCGACCAAAAAGTGTATGTTTTGAAATTGATATTTAAAGTGTGTGCGCGCTTTCGCTTCCTCGATACTTCTGTTATAACATAGAGGCTAAAACAAGTCGAATCCACAAGGACGGGAGGCGATAGAAGCTTACACGGTATGTTCACGTGTTTGTTAACGGTTCTTCAATGTTTGAAAGAATGAAAAGAAAAGAAAACAATGAATGAAAGAGAAGTACAGTGAAACACAAAGAAGTGGGAAACATAGAAAAGAATATAGTTGTGATTTTTGGAATATTTCTAAAACAAAATGAAAAAGAAAGAAAACTTATGGCCACTAACTACTAATGGCTCCACCAACATACTAACCTCTTAGTGATAGTTGCCTCACATGTATCATTGGCCATCACTAATCCTTGGCTCAAGAGCGTTTCAAAGCATGACCCATATGTCAACTTTCACATTCAAATTCAACCAACAAGTGCAAGCTACCCTTAAACCATCAAAACCCAACAAGAGCAAGCATGAAATAAAGTAATGTTAGCTTATTAGAGAGTTAGATGTTAGAGTGTTAGAATCCATCATCATCAGCTATCAATGACCCTTGCAAGAGCAAGACCAAGTAGAGGCATTAGATTCATGTGGATTATCAAATAAGAAGTTAGACTAGTTAGTGGTTAGTAGTTAGCTGCCATGAGAGAAAAGATTAGCTAAACATGTAAAAGGAGTTAGAGAAGAAACAAAGATAAGTTAAGAGAGCACCTTTTATACATTGTCACCTTCTATTACAAACACACTTACTTCCCAACAGTGTACCACTCTCTCTCTTATTACAAGATCTACAAGAAATAGAAAATACAAAGGAGGAAGAAGAAGAAAACTAACCTAAACTACCCTAAACTACAAAGAAACTATCCTTAAACATTGCATATCTTCTGCTCTGGAAAACCCCAAGGGTATTTATAGGCACCAGGGAAAAGGGGGCCAAGGGGCAAATCTGAAATCACCTAGAGGGGGGGTGAATAGGTGATGGCTATATGAATTATGGCAATAATGCGGAATTTAAAAATTAACTTAACAATTAGCACAATACACAAATTCTTGCAAGTAATAGACAATATAAAAGTGCAAGTAATAAAGAGATAGAGTTTAGAGAGATTTGATCAAACGCAAACACAAGGAGTTGTTTCCGAGGTTCGAGCCACGCTCTACGTCCCCGCCTTCACACTTGAAGGATTTCCACTATTGAGGATCCCACTGGATCAACAATACAAGGACACACTTGTACGTCTCTCGTGATGCCGCAACACCACCTTGAGCACACTAGCTCGCCTTGAGGCCGATGCCTCTACAACTTCACTCAAGTAAGAAAAGAGTGATCAACACTTGATCACTTTACAAAAGCTCACTAAGCACAATCCTAGAACCAAATATGTAGATGTAGATATATGGGATTGTGTAGTGCAAAGCTAGAGAGAAGTAGAGATGTAGGCTTCAAGATGGGTGATTGGAATTTTGGCTTTTGAGAGAAAATCTTGTCTAAAAGGAAGAGCTTGGAAATCTTTAGAAATCTCTTGTAAAAATATTCTTGATGGCTCTAAAATTGTTAGTCATATCAACTGAAGTGACCTCCTATTTATAGGGGTCAAAAACATCCTAAGAGATTCGTTGGAATCAAATCCCAAAAAGAAAATCAGTCAGAAAAAATAGCTGTTGGATCTGTCAGAACTTTTGACAGAGTCCGGTCGACCGGGTCGGTCGACCGCCAACGGTCAAAAATGTGACCGTTGGGGTTCATCGGTCGACCGGGTCGGTCGACCGAAAACTCCTGTGAAGGCAAGTATACATCGGTCGACCGGGTCGGTCGACTGATATAGACGTGCACAGTATTGTGCACATCGGTCGACCGGGTCGGTCGACCGGTTACTGTGAGTTCTGAAAAACAGAACTTCCAGAACCAGAATTTTTGGGTTTTTGGTTTTGGGTCTTGGGTTAAAATTTTGGAACTTGTAAAAACATAGAGTATGAGCATGTGTCATACTTCTATCATGTTAAAATAGTTTGATAAAAAATCCTTTTGATAAAAACTTGTTTTTCCATAAAATTGTCTTTTCAAAACTATTGTTTTTCTAAAAATCTTATTTCCAAAATATGTTCTTTTTAGAACTAAGTTGGAAATGGAATTTGAAAATCTTTTTGAAGCCATGAACCTAACTAAGAGGTGTGTGTGTGATAATCCCATAGCTCTACTTCTAATATCTAGCTTTGACAAAATATCTAAAATAAAAAATAAAAATACAAATCTTGTTTTCTTTGTCTTCTTGGTCTTGTCTTGATCTTCATATCATCATCTTGATCCCAAAGCATCCTAGTTGTGCATAGCTTGGGAATCTTCATTTTTGCGGCGAACTCCAAATGTGTGAGTCTTTTAGCGGAGCCGTCAAAAACAACTTGTTAAATAACCTGAAATATTCTGAAACACAAATGTTAAATACATAACTAAATATGTTTTGTTATCATCAAAATAACTGGGATAATGGCCTTTGGGCCAACAATCTCCCCCTTTTTGATGATGGCAAAACATATGTAGTTATCACAAAATATTTGGGTAGAGACTTCAAATGAAGCTCCCCCTCACACATGCATATATAGAAAAACATATGTAAATGATAAACACCATATTTTCATGCCAACAAATAATACCAAATACTCATGTCATAGAATAGATGAAGGAAATGAGTTCATACATGACATAAATAAGAGATACACAACCATGTCCATGTCCACAACACATAATAAAAATACATGTCCAAAGCAAAATAAAGCAAATACTACATGTCCAAAACACAAATAAAATACTACATGTCCAAAACACAAAATATCCAAAACACAAATAAAATACTACATGTCCAAAACACAAAATATCCAAAACACAAATACTACAAAATATCTCTCTCAAAATAACTCTCCCCCTTTTTGACATCATCAAAAGGGGAGGTCACTCCTCAGCACCATCATCACCGTCATCGCCGTCTCCGTCATCATCACCACCTTCCTCTGAAGAAGCAACCTCCTCTGGATCCATGCCATCTACTCTGGTGCGCGGTGGTGGAACAGAAGAGCGAGCTCTGGGAGGAAATGGAGGACCGGTGGCTGGGAGTCGACAAGCAGTCGGAGTCCGGTCAGGAACGAGCATGTCAAATTTTGAGAAAAGTGCCTGAAACTGAACGTCCACGAATCTCATGGAGTCAGCAAAATATGACATGTCGTTTCGGACCTCCGCCCGAAAAGCAGCTTCCTGAACTGAACGAGCATCCAACTCAGCACGAATAGCTGCGTCGCGCTGCTCGACCCAGGCCTGATGTGTCTCGATCTGAGAGCGGACCTCCGAAGAGACAAGAGCCAGTAACTCAGGAGGAAATGCAGGTGCTGCAGAAGAAGAAGATCCTGGTGCTGAAGATGAGCTAGGACCAGCAGGAGGAAGATGTGGTTGCACAGGAGCGTGTCTACGCAGCTGAGCTTCCATCATCTTCAGGACAACTCCATTGATGTGGGTCAGGGGATTGGAAGGAGTTTCAGCGGAGAGATCAAAGTCAAGAGCCCTAAGAAGATGGGTAATAAGCATGCCGTAGGGCAAGCTTCTACCCGCAGTACGGATCTGATCAGAGCCCATATGAGACGCTATGACTCTAGGAAAGTTTACCTTAATCCCTTTAAGCAGGCAATAGATAATCAAGGGTACACAACCCCTAGCATGGCTATACTCACCATGTTTGGGGACAATGTTGAAGAAAATAATCTTGACAAGGACTTGAGATTGAAGAGTGTACCTACTCACAACCTCGTTTCTAACCAAGCCGGGATTGTCATTCCGTGGATTAGAGTAGAGGCGGTGAGTGAAGATTCACCCTCCGGAAATTCAAAGTCATGCAAATCATGTGAGTACACATCTGCTCCGCCAGTGGAGAGATGCAGAATCCTAGCAAATCGACCTATAGAAATGTCGATGTTCCTACCTAAAACCCTAGATGTGATCCGATTACCATCGAATTCAAAATTGGCATAAAAGTAAGGAACAAGGGAGGTGTAAACTTGTTCCTTGATGGTTAGGAATTCCACTAAATTGTTATTTTGCAAGATTTGAGGGATATCTAAATGTTCAAAATCCTGAATAGCTACAAATCTCCCTGAGTTGATATTTCTAGTGGAGAGATGGGAGTATCTATCAGCAGCAAGATCATTAATGAAGGGGCGAATGGGTCTAGGAGCTTGGGAGGAAGGTTGTGCAACTTCCTTTCCCTTCTCAGATCTGGAACGTTTAGGCATGATGAATAAAAATTAGATTTTTAGGTGTAATCAAGTTTAAGGCACGATCTAGATGCTTAGAAACCTAGATTGATGACAATAGATAATAGATTCCAAAGCAAGAAATGGAGATTAGGGTCAAAAATTGGATTTTTACCTTAACTGAGAGAATCCAAAACCCTAGACTGAAAATCTTGAAATTCTCCGAATCTGGTGGTTGGATGAACCTGAAATCGAAGATCTGGAAGTAGAATGAAGAAATTGAGATGGGTTTTTAATTGATTTGGACTTGGTTGAGAGTTTGGAGAGAAAGAAAAAATTTTTGGAGAGGAAAGGAGTGGGTTCGTCGGCTGAGTGAGAGAGAGATAAAGAAAAAAGTGAAGAGAAAAGACAGTTATAGGGCAAAATTCGACGATCGGTCGACCGGGTCGGTCGACCGAAACAACCCGAGAGCTCTGTAAATATAGAGCGGTCGACCGGGTCGGTCGACCGATTTAACCCGAGAGCTCTGCAGGCAAGATCGGTCGACCGGGACATATAGTCGGTCGACCGATAACAGAAAAGAAATAAAATTTCTTCTCAGGCAGAGTCGGTCGACCGGGGCTTTATAGGTCGGTCGACCGGCTTTGCCTGAATCTGTTATCAGCAACTGGCCCAAAAAAAAATTTTAAATAATTAGTAGTCAAAATAGGTATGATATATTAAACATATAGGAATACACCAACAGGTTTTAAATCTTCATTAAGTTATTACAACATCAAAATTCATGCAATCCTTTTAATTTTAATTTTTCATATTTAAACAAAGATTTTAAAGATGTTGAAGCCGAATACCCAGTGACGGGTTCTGAACTTCATCCTCTTGATTCCTCTTGAATGAGTTGAGGTGCGCAATTGCCATCTTTAAGGTGTTTGTTTAAATAGGAAATTTTACAAATGTTTATTTTTATTTATGAAAATAATGTGTATATGTATATAATCACAAATAATAAACTATACATGTGGACATTCATTAAACAAGGCATGAAACAAAAAAGATATAGAAGTTAACACAAAGCACATATACAACATGATAGAAAAGTAGTTCTATACAAGCATATATCAATAGAGTACAAAAACAAACTATCAATTCTATACATATGTATACATGACCCAAAAAAAATCAAAAACTGAACATGGCATATACAATCATGATAGAGTTGCAAGTTTATACTAATCATGTATCAATGAGGCATAAAATTAAACTAGCAATCCTATAACAATTGTATATACAAAATTAAACTCTTAAATGGAGATGTTACCAATTTACGGGCAATCTCCAAAATTAGGTGCCTCCACGATAGCGATGCAATCTTGATGTGTTCTTTAAGCTTTGTTGCATCTACCATCCGGGCACCACCTCCTCCTAAGTCTTGGAGGGAGAAGATCCACCTATACCTGTATCATTTAAATTCGGTGGCTCTTTTGGTACCCAAATCTTAGTGGGTCCTTTGGGGTTAGATCCGGGGCGAACCCAAACAAATTTATTCTTAACATTATTTTTAGCATAACAAAATTTTTCTAAATGGCCTTTGCGGCCACAATGCGTGCAAATATAAATTCTACCACTATTGTACATAAAAGCATGGTTATGTGTGTGTGCATGTTTATGTGTAGCATGTTTATGATGAACATGTTTCCCTTGAGCTACTCCCTTAGGAAATTTAGATGCAAGTTTGTTAAAATCAAATGCACATTTCTTTAAAGTTTTATCTAAAGAATCAACACGTTTTTGAATTTCAACAAAAACATTTTTATCACTAGAAATCATGGGGTTTTTCCTTTATTAGCTACCTTATACTTATCAAAATCATTTTTCAATTTTTCAAAAGAACTAGATAACTCATTTTTCTCTTTTAAACAAATTTCAAGTTTGTTCTTCAAAACATCATTTTCCTTTTTCAATTTCTTATTATGAGATTGTGAAATCTCATACCTATGTTGCAATTCTTCAAAAAATTGAGCAAGTTCATCCATTGTGAGATCATCATCATCAATAGAAGTTTCTAGACATACCTTAGATGAATCCTCACCTTGTGCCATAAAACACATGTTGGCGGCGTCGTGCTCCTCTTCGGATTCCGACTCCGAGTCATCCCATGTAGCGGCCAAGGCTTTCTTCTTTCTTTGCCCATACTTGGATGTGGTTGCTTGTAGAGCGGGGCAATCGGCAATTAGGTGACCGATCTTCTTGCAATGAAAGCAAGGACCGGGTTCTTCTCTTTTCTTCTCGTACCTTCCTTGAGGCTTCCCTCTTCGGAAGTTACTTTGCCGTCCCTTCTTGTAGAACATCTTGCCCACCTTCCGGATGAGCATGGCGAAGTCCTCATCGCAATCTTCGGACGAGTCATCTTCCTCAATGATAGTAGGAGTGGCTTTGAAGGCAATCGTCTTCTTCTTTTGTGCCTTCCTCTCTTCTCTAACTTTCATCTCCATCTCATGCGTCTTGAGATTTCCGATGAAGCCGGAGAAGTCCATCTCCTCTTTGTCGTTGAGCTCCTTGAGTGTGGTCGCCTTGACTTCCCAAGCTTTGGGAAGAGCTCTAATCACCTTCCTTATCTTTTGATCATTATCAATCTTGTCGCCTAAGGAAGAAAGAGCATTAGTTATTTTTGTAAAACGGGTGAGCATATCATCAATGCTCTCATTTTCAAACATGTAAAAGTTCTCATATTGAGAACGTAGCAAGTCAACTTTGGCTCTCTTGACTTGAGACGTTCCCTCATGAGTCACAATGAGTATGTTCCAAACCTCAAATGCGGATTTACAATTAATTATGCGTGCAAGGTCATCCTCATTCAATGCTTGGGTCAATGCATATTGTGCCCTAGCATTAGCCTCATAGTCTTTGGAAGTATCCTCGGACCATGTGCTCTCATCACTAGTGGGTTCAATAAATCTTTGGTTATAGCCCTAGCTACCCTAACTCCTAGGGATTTAAGGAAGAGATTCATTTTCACCTTCCAAATGGGGAAGTTTAAACCATCAAACTTGGGTGGGGATTTAATGCTAGAAAAGTCCATGGATGCCATGAATGCACAAGCAAATGTAAATGCAATACAAATGTATATAGCCAAATATGGATCTCCCTAAGGTGGTTAGACCTAAGTTGTAGGGTTAGGCTCTGATACCAATTGAAATCACCTAGAGGGGGGGTGAATAGGTGATGGCTATATGAATTATGGCAATAATGCGGAATTTAAAAATTAACTTAACAATTAGCACAATACACAAATTCTTGCAAGTAATAGACAATATAAAAGTGCAAGTAATAAAGAGATAGAGTTTAGAGAGATTTGATCAAACGCAAACACAAGGAGTTGTTTCCGAGGTTCGAGCCACGCTCTACGTCCCCGCCTTCACACTTGAAGGATTTCCACTATTGAGGATCCCACTGGATCAACAATACAAGGACACACTTGTCCGTCTCTCGTGATGCCGCAACACCACCTTGAGCACACTAGCTCGCCTTGAGGCCGATGCCTCTACAACTTCACTCAAGTAAGAAAAGAGTGATCAACACTTGATCACTTTACAAAAGCTCACTAAGCACAATCCTAGAACCAAATATGTAGATGTAGATATATGGGATTGTGTAGTGCAAAGCTAGAGAGAAGTAGAGATGTAGGCTTCAAGATGGGTGATTGGAATTTTGGCTTTTGAGAGAAAATCTTGTCTAAAAGGAAGAGCTTGGAAATCTTTAGAAATCTCTTGTAAAAATATTCTTGATGGCTCTAAAAATTGTTAGTCATATCAACTGAAGTGACCTCCTATTTATAGGGGTCAAAAACATCCTAAGAGATTCGTTGGAATCAAATCCCAAAAAGAAAATCAGTCAGAAAAAATAGCTGTTGGATCTGTCAGAACTTTTGACAGAGTCCGGTCGACCGGGTCGGTCGACCGCCAACGGTCAAAAATGTGACCGTTGGGGTTCATCGGTCGACCGGGTCGGTCGACCGAAAACTCCTGTGAAGGCAAGTATACATCGGTGGACCGGGTCGGTCGACTGATATAGACGTGCATAGTATTGTGCACATCAGTCGACCGGGTCGGTCGACCGGTTACTGTGAGTTCTGAAAAACAGAACTTCCAGAACCAGAAATTTTTGGGTTTTTGGTTTTGGGTCTTGGGTTAAAATTTTGGAACTTGTAAAACATAGAGTATGAGCATGTGTCATACTTCTATCATGTTAAAATAGTTTGATAAAAAATCCTTTTGATAAAAACTTGTTTTTCCATAAAATTGTCTTTTCAAAACTATTATTTTTCTAAAAATCTTATTTCCAAAATATGTTCTTTTTAGAACTAAGTTGGAAATGGAATTTGAAAATCTTTTTGAAGCCATGAACCTAACTAAGAGGTGTGTGTGTGATAATCCATAGCTCTACTTCTAATATCTAGCTTTGACAAAATATCTAAAATAAAAAATAAAAATACAAATCTTGTTTTCTTTGTCTTCTTGGTCTTGTCTTGATCTTCATATCATCATCTTGATCCCAAAGCATCCTAGTTGTGCATAGCTTGGGAATCTTCATTTTTGCGGCGAACTCCAAATGTGTGAGTCTTTTAGCGGAGCCGTCAAAAACAACTTGTTAAATAACCTGAAATATTCTGAAACACAAATGTTAAATACATAACTAAATATGTTTTGTTATCATCAAAATAACTGGGATAATGGCCTTTGGGCCAACAAAATCCTGGCCCAAAGTACGACTCTTCTAGAGCTGCGCGCGCGGCGCCTCGCGCCGCACGCTGTCCCATCTGTCCCCTGTTGGTTGCAGGTCCCGGTTTCTGAAAATTGGCCACCAGTTTTGATAAAACAGCCCTCCAAAGCCAATGGCTATTCATGTAGGTTTTTAATAACCAATTAAATGGTGATTTAGGGTCTTCTTCTTTATTTCATGCCATCGACCTAGAAACATGCAAGAGAGGTATTATTAACAGAATTTAATATTAAATAAATATGAAGATGTGGTATGAAATATGCAGTTTTAGAGACTAATAACACCCCCACACTTATCTTTTGCTCGTCCCGAGTAAAACAAAAAACTAACTAAGAAGATTATTATACCACTTTCGCAGGTGACGCGATTGCACTGAGCATGTGCAACAATCCGTTAAACCTCTAGGTTTCCCCTAGAAGGAGGAGTTTTGTCTCCTGAGGATTTTCAGCGGATTACACCCACAAAATCCATAAAGAAAGAAATCAAATGTTAGTACTTTCTAAATGCATTTTGAAATAGAGAAAAGTGTTTGAAGTATTTTTGTAAAAATATAAGTGATCCAGGGTCATAGGTTAACCAGAAATTATACTTCCTTAAACTAAGTCGAAATGCAAAATCTTGTTATAAATTAAATGTAAGAATTTAAAATTGAATTGATTCTTTGACCTTTCATAAAACTCTTAGAAAATTATGCACTTTGTGAACTGTAAAGATTTTTAGGATATTGACTCAAACTTTCATGCCATTTATTTATATTATTATATATATATATATTTTTCTTCCCTTAGTTTTCTTAGGCTTTCTTATTTACCGAGTAGTGAGCCTTTAGCCGGTGATTTGCTAACCAGATGATCTTAGGGCACCAGATGAGAAAACATCCCTCGGACTTAAGGACTCGAGTAAACAAGACCACAAAACTAAAGGGGATTATTTTATTTTTGTCCGCTGTTTTAGGTGTGAATAATTATGCTTCCTGAGGCATAATTATCCAACTTCAATAAGTGATTTTTATTATCATAATTTTTTTAATATATTTTTTATGACATTTTCAGTCTTTGTTTCAATCCAAAAATTGTGTAAGTGTGAAGTGTATAAATCTAAGGCAAAAAATTCAGGTTATCTTTTCAATCTTACTTTCTTATCCTAAAATTTAAATAAGATCTATTATTTTGATTCAGTTTAAAATTTCATAATTTTAGGTCTTCCTAATTCTTAAGATAATTTTAATTTTCTTTAAAATAAATCAAAACTATTTTCCTTGTTTCAAAAAGTTTTGTAAAAAGAAAAGAAAAGAGTTTCTATAAAAAAAAATTTTAATTAAAAAGAAGTGTAAAAGAAACAAATGTAAAACTAACTATGTTAATAAACCCTCTCCCACACTTATCTCATGCATTGTCCTCAATGCATCGTGAATGTGTGTATACATGAAACAAATAAGAAGAGAAGGAAAATTATCTCATGGTGGTGGCTCCAGTGGTGGTCTGATTGGGCCAAGCGCTGCTACCCAATCGAGATAATGTGGAATTAACCCACCAGTGACCTCTTTAATACGACCCAATAAAAGAATGATTGAGTGAATGGTCTTATTTAAAAATTTATCCCCATTTAATTTCCTATTTTTAAAAATAATTACTGAGTCATTTACTTTAACATCTTGTCCAACAATGAAGTGTGATTTTGGAAGATGATTGATTTGGTCTCAAATGGAATTGGAGAAAAAACCGATACTGACTTGGAAATTTAACTCAGATCAAGTCGAGAGTCAATAATGAGAGTCGAAATTGGTTCAAAAATAGGGTCCAAACCAAAGAATTAATGTTCACATACTTTCCCCATCAATGAAGTGTGCTCATAAGATATTGGTGATTCAATTTCATGGTGTACTGGTACAGGATTCAATGTTGACTCTGGAATAGAGAAAAAAATCTGGTAAAGATACCGGAGATATTATTGAATCAAAAAATGAAATAGAATTACTAACATGAGGTTCAGGGTCACATTCAGGTTCGATTTCAATTTCAGGAAAGGGATAACTTGTCAGAATGTCCAGGCGACTTTCATAACTTGGAGTTTGGTCGAGTTCAAATGTGTGTTCTGAAATTGAACCTTGGCTTCCAAAATAACATGATTCTTGGGTCCAATTGGTAGAGTTAGGATATAAGGATTGGTCAAAGGTTGGCAAGAAAGACTTTCCTTGCTCTCATTGATCAAATCACTCATTATTGATTCTAACCTACTGATGGGTCGGGTAACAGAATTTTGAGTCTGAATCATGTCTTTCATACTTTTTGCAATTGGTTCTTCTTGAAAAGGTGAGTATGAAAGTTGATTTTAAAATTGTGGTGAAATTGTGAGTCTATCGGATTTTGTGATTGCTGCTCGGACTCACGCAAGAGTTCCATACTCAAGTCCAGTATTGATGATTATTCATTTTGAATCGGTGAGACTGAAAAAGATGAGTAGGACTCTTGAAAATTTGGCTGAGATGATGAGTCCAACATATTTTGAAATCGGTGTAATTTTCCACAAAAGACTTCCAAACGCTTTGCTAGCTCAGATTCTTCTTCAATTGGATGTTCTAGAAAAGGAGTATATGGAGTTTGATTTGGGAAGGATTGTGAATTGAGAAAATTTTGAATTTTTGTTAGGACTCAAGCATGGCTTCCATACTCCTTTCCAAATTGAATTTTTCTTCAGTTAGTGGAACAGAAAAAGGAGGATAAGGATCCAAATCGGGGAATGAAAATTGTGGACAAGGTGGTTAAAAATTTGACTCGGGGGGGGGGGGTGAATCCCCATTGACTATGTGAAGAGTTGAAATTATTTTGAAAATTATGGTCATAAGATTGGGGTACGGGTCATATTGAGTCGGATAATCCCAACCTGGCATATATTGTTGGTTCATGTTGTACATAGCCGGGTCGGAGTTATCTGAGTCAAAGAGATCGGGGTGAAATATGGATTCATATTAGGATTGAAAAAATTGTTGTTGTTAAAATCCATATCACAATTTACAAAAAAAAAAAGAAAACAAGCAAACAAACAAATAAAGAAAAAGAAAAAGGAAAATAAGCCTATGCTAGGGTTGACTTAGACCTAGACGACTCCTAACTGTTAGACTGTCCATGGGGGGTACATTGTCAAAACCTGACCACGAGTTAATCAGCCAGGTAGGGACATGATCAGTGGGAGGTATCCGTGCTAGAGCAACGGGCCTAATTATGTAAAACTACTATTTTTTGAGGTTTCGCCTCTCAATCCCCAACCTTAGATACTGATTTGACAAGAGTCAACTTCTAACAACTTCCCCCTTAGGTCAATCTCCTAAATAAGTCCGAGATGTCCTTAGGGGCTAACATCTAGTGAATTTTAATAGGCTTGGGTTGTGTGAGTGGGGAGGTGATTTAGGGGCTAAGGGAGGGTAGTGACTTCCCCACCTTATGTTGTATTGAGTTTTGCCCTTTAGTTTAATTCGTGCAAGTGTGTAATATAGATAAGAATGAACACACAAAGAGAGTAAATCACCAACGTGTTTGTCCTATGCTATATGCAATGTCATATGTACACCTCCTATCAATATCACAACAACATAAGAATAAAATATAGTATATTAGAATTGAAATTGACATTGAAATTGGTACGTGCCTAGATGCAAATGTCTAAACTATTTTAAAGCATCCAATTTCTGTATTTTAGTTCTTAAAATTATTTACAGTGCATATGTAATATAAATAAAAATTAGCAGTAGAGTATAAGAATATACAAGAATTTATCCAACCACACAAAAGCAAGTGTGGACTTTTGGCACGCCAGAAATTTAACATGCGCACCAAAAATAAAGAAGAAAGGTTAACAAAAACGTGAAATCAAACCGTTCCCACCCCCAACAACGACGCCAAAATTTGATCAGGGAAAACCGAGCAAAAAAGTGTATGTTTTGAAATTGATATTTAAAGTATGTGTGTGCGCTTTGGCATCCTCGATACTTCCGTTATAGCATAGAGGCTCAAACGAGTCGAAACCATAAGGACGGGAGGCGATAGAAGCTTACACGGTATGTTTACGTATATGTTAACGGTTCTTCAATGTTTGAAAGAATGAAAAGAAAAGAAAACAATGATTGAAAAAAGAAGTACGGTGAAACACAAAGAAGTGGGAAACATATAAAAGAATATATTTGTGATTTTTGAAATATTTCTAAAATAAAGTGAAAAAGAAAGAAAACTCATGGCTAAGAACTACTAATGTCTCCACCAACATGCTAACCTCTTAGTGATAGTTGCCTGATTGAGATAGAACCTGCACACAAGAATACAGAATTTCAAAACTTAAGAATGAAATGTGCAAGGTGCTCAATTCTAGCGCTATAGCAAGTGGCTATGCGGGTCATGATCTACAAGAAGGGACTAGCGATGGAAGCTTTTTTAGAAAGTTCTCTTTTAAGTTACATTCAATGGTTAAAGATCTTCTTTCAGTTCTTTAAAAGAAAGGAAAAATAAGTTAAAGTGAGTTAGGAAGAAAGTGGTAGATAGAGAAGGTGGAGAAAATGAAACTGGATATGTATAAAGAATTGAAAAAGATTAAAAGAAATTTGAAAGATTGTGGTGTTCGTAATTTACAATAAAATTAAAAGAAAAGAAAACTAAAATCTAAATAAGTTACTTACCTCTTCGGCGCCTGCTTACCTTTGACCCGTATCGACGATGTATTTTTGCTTGAAGGCGAGCGAAGTATGACAAATAGGATCATGGCCATTCCCATATTACACTATGAATTGAAGGGGCAAGCTACAGTATCATAGAAATGGATATCCATCACCATAAGCCATCAACGACACTTGTAAGGGCAAGGCAACTTCGAGGCTATCAGTTTCATTTGGATCCACAAATACAGAAGAGGGAAATAAACGAAAACAAGAGTAAAGAAGAAAAAGAAATTTCAATTTGATTCAAATAACAATGGAAGAAAAGATCACTTATACCTGTGCCTCCTATAGTACAAGCTTGCTCTCATTCCTTCATGAAAGTATCCTCTCCTTTCAGTTACATAAAGAAATAAAAATTACATGAAAGAAAATAAAACACCTAAGTTACAACCTACAAATTAGCCTAAATTTTACTCTCTGCTTGGTCATCCTTCTTTTTGCCTTTGAGATTGCAGGTATTTATAGGAGAAATGCAGAGGGTAGAGGAG
This sequence comes from Agave tequilana, assembly GCA_038442645.1. NCBI lineage: Eukaryota > Viridiplantae > Streptophyta > Magnoliopsida > Asparagales > Asparagaceae > Agave > Agave tequilana. Next base: position 140,189 of record JAVJIF010006988.1, on the reverse strand, counting down.
TATGAAGATAAGGGAAGCTGGCTATTTTCAAATTTGAATCCTCCCCTTATCTCCAAACTTGATTTGATGTGAATATTCAGTTCTGATCTGTAGCTTATTGGTGTATTCATTGCTAAATATAATTTATCAAATGACAAAAATAGAAATAATGATCAATTTAAGAGTTGTAACCCTTTAAGTTATCTTTCTAGATCATCTTGAATTATCAGATTTGAGTTCTGGTAGCGAAAGTTATGATTCAAATATAAAAATGTATCCAGCCAGAATCTGAGTCAAAATTGCTTCATCTCATCCGTTGATCTTCTCTCTACCCATTATCCCTTTGGATTTGGACTCTGTATTTGACGTTATTCTTAGTTAATCTTTAGCTTTAACACTTGATTCACCAAAAACTGAATTTAACCAACAAGATTTAGGATCATCCTCCTCTAGCCAAATAGGTCTAATTAAATCTGAATTTAACTGATATTTATTTGATTTTATCCTTTTCTCCCCATGATTATCTTATGCAAAATAGACATTTAAGATAAGGAATTTAGCAGATATATTACATGATAAATGTGGATATGTAATAAAGAATAATGCAATAAATATGTGCAATCACAACCCCACACCTATTTTTTGCTCGTCCTCGAGCAAAACAACAAAACTGAACCAAAGATTATTAAACCACTTTCGCAGGTCACGCGATTACACTAATCTTGTGCGACAAGCTGTTAAACCTCTAGGTTACCCCTAGAGGACGAGTTTTGTCTCGTGAGGGTTTTCAGTGGATTGCACCCACAAAATCCATAAAGAAAGAGAAAAATGTTAATATCTTTTGAAAACAGATTTTGAAACAAAATATTTGAAATATTGCTGTAAGATTTAAGTAATCTATAAGTTATAGGAAAACTGAATTTTTCATTCCTAAACTTAGTCTCTATTCAAAAATTTGTAATCAATCAAAGTAAGGAGTCAAATTGTGCTTCTCATCTAGTCTATTACTTTACCCTAAGTTATATGCACCTTCGTGACCGTGAAGTTTTGACTAAGGGTTTTTTAACTCTAACTCTTATGGCTTATATATATATATATATATATATATATATATATATATATATATATATATATATATATATATATATATATATATATTGGTGGTATATTCCTTAGTTCTATTTGGCTTTCTAATTTGCTCATGTAACGAGCCTTTAATCGGTGACTCTCAAATCAAACGGTCTTAGGGCACTAGGTGAGAAAACACCCCAAGGACTTAAGGACTCAAGCAAACAAGGCCACAAAACTAAGGTTTTATTATATGAGCCGCTTTTAGGCGTGAATACTTATGCTTTATGAGGCACAAATACCCAGCTTAATAAGAGGATTATTATAGATATATATTTCTTTTTTTTCAAACTTATCTAATCATCTTTTGCATAAATATCAAGGCTTGTTTAGGCCAAAGCACCTAGCTAATCAACAATTAGATTTGTTTATTTTTCATAGATATACATATATAGTTTTTTTTTTTTTTAATCAGGTATAAGAATCTTTGTTTTTGAACCCTAAGTTTGTAAGTGTATAAAGTGCGCATATTTCATCAAGGCAAAGATCAAGATTAAATTACTTTAACAAATTATCTTCCTAACCCTAAAGATCAAACAAATAATCTTATTTTGATCAAGTATAAGAAATCCTTATTATGATTATCCTATTCCTTAAAATTAACTTAATTTCTTAGAAAAAATTCGTCAAAATATTGTTTCTATTTTCAAAAAGTTTTTTTTAAAAGTAAAGAAAATGTTAATAATAATTTTTTTTGTTTTTTTAAAAAAGGAAAACTTAAGTTATGTTAGAACCCTCCCCCACACCTATCTCATGCGTTGTTCTTAATGTATGAATTAATGCATATATGCATGAAAAAGAAGAAAGGGAAGGAAAATATTACCTTAAGGTGGTGGTTCCGGTGGTGGTCTGATTGGTCCACGAAATGCGGCCCAATCAAATTTGTGTGGAGTTCGGAGAAACCCACCAGAAACCTTTCTAATATAACCCACTAAAATGATGTATATATAAATGATTTCTGTTAAAAATTTTACCCCATCTAATTTTCAAATTTCATAAATAATTTCAGAGTTAATTTTATCAACACCTTTGTCCAAAATGGAGTGTGAAAAGATGGAATGATTGACTTGGACTTAGGAAGTATGGGAACTAATACCGATTCAAAAAGTGACTTAAGTCAAGTAAAGGCTCAGGAGTCGAGTTGGTTCAGGAAGTGGGTCCAAATTAAGAAGTTGAAACTCAAGTCCACTTTCATTTCCCAACAACGGAATGTGACTTAATATTGGCGATTCAAGTTCAAGAATGACAGGTGTGGGGATCGAAACTGACTTTAAAATGTTACTCAAGTTGGGTAACAAAACAGGAGTCAATATTGATTCAGGAATTTGAACTGGATCACGAATTTGAGAATCTAGGTCACATTTCTCATTGAGTTCAATTTCATAAAAATGAGAACTTGGCAATTTGTCAATGGGACTTTCAAAATTATGGAATTGGTCAAGTTCAATATGATGATCATAAAAGATTGGCGATTCAAGTTCATGATGAATTGGCACAGGATCCAATGTTGACTTGGGAAAAAGATTGAAATCAGGTGAAGACACCGAAGTCATCATTGAATCAGGAAGTAGAATTGAATTACCAAGTTGAGGTTCATGATCATATTCATTCTCAAGTTCAATTTCAGGAAAGGGATAACTTGCCAAACTGTCAATGTCATTTTCAAATTTGGGGTTTGGGCAAGTTCAAATTGGTGTGCTGAAATAGAATCTTGTTTTCCAAAAGCACATGATTCTTCGGCTCTAACAGAATGGTTAACGACATCAGAAATGGTCAAACGGTAAGAATGGAGAGTTTAGACCATTATATCTATGTCATGATTACGAGCAATTTGAGCCTGAGTCATGGCTTCAAGCATCTTTTCATAGTCGATTGGTTCATCATTTTGTTGCGATTGGACTTAAAAAGATGAAGTTTTGTTTTAGAATTTATGGTAAAATCGTGAGTCCGTCAGATTTTGTGATTGATGCTTGGACTCATGCATACTCATTTTCAAGATTGATGGTTTTCTATTTTGAACTGGTGGAATAGAGTATAAATCTTGAAATGTTGTGGACAAGGTGGATAAGGAGGATAAGTTGGTTAAAAATTGGACTCGTGGGAGGTGAATCCCCATTAACTCTGTGAAGAATTAAAATTATTTTAGAAATTATGGTCATAAAATTGGGGGCATGGGTTATATTGATTCGGATAAGACCAATCCGGCACACTAGGTTGGTTAAAGTTATGATATGCCGGGTTGGTAATATTCGAAAAAGAGATCGGGGTGTAATATGGACTACTATTAAAATTGAAAAAATTATTGTTATAAGCCATATCACACAGGAAATATCATACACAAACAAAGAATAACAAATAAATAAGCAAACAAATAAAAATAAAAGAAAAAAATCTAACCTAAGTTAGTGTAAACCTTAGACCTAGACGACTCCTAACTGGTTAGACTGCCCACAGGGGGGTATATTACTTAATCTGACCACAAGTTAATCGGCCAGGTAGGGGCAAGATTGGTGGGAGGTATCCGCGCAAAAGTGACGGACCAAATTAAGCCAAACCACTAGCCTTCGAGATTTCGCCACTTAATCGCCAACCTTAGTCACCGATTTGGCAAGAGTCTAATTCAAATCAATTTCCCCCTTAGGTCAGTCTCCTATTTGAGTCTGAAATGTCCTTAGGGCTAACGTCTACTCAGTTTTAGTTAGGCTTGGGTTAGTGGGTGAGGAGATTGTTTGCGGGCTAAGGGAGGGTAATGAATTCCCCACCTTATCTTGTTTATAGGACAAGCCCTTAAATTAATTTAGTGCAGTGTACAAGTATATAGAAAAAAGTAACACTCAAGCAATATTTCATACAAGAATGAACCTTATACTAAATGCTTTGCACACATACCTTGGCTCCAGCACTCTTCAACAGTAAATAGAAAATGTAACAAAATAGACACGTGCCTATATGCAAAGTCTAAATCATTTTTAGCATTTACAATCAACTTTTTACTGTTGTATTAGAAATTATGTACAGTGAGTCAAATAAGAAAATAAATGCTACAGAGATTAAACTATGCAATTCAGCCAACCTGCAGAAAATACAGGTTAGTAGTTCACTCAGATTGCCACAGAAATGTAGCAAATCTGAGGACTTCTGGGCTCTGCTTTCTTGAACAGAGTCCAGGGCCACTTATATGTCCACTGTAGTAAAAATTTCTTGTTGTTAAATCTGTATACCAAAACAAAGAAGAAAGTTAGCCAAAAATATAAATCTAAAAAGAGAATAACTTACCATTCCTCTCCGGCAATGGCGTCAAAATTTGATTGAGATAGAACTTGCACACAAGAATACAGAATTTCAAAACTTAAGAATAAATGTGCAAGATGCTCAATTCTACCGCTATAGCAAGTGGCTATGCGGGTCGTGATCCACAAGGAGGGACTAGCGATGGAAGCTTTTTTAAAAAGTTCTCTTTTAAGTTACATTCAATGGTTAAAGATCTTCTTTCAGTTCTTTAAAGAAAAGAAAAAATAGGTTAAAGTGAGTTAGGAAGAAAGTGGTAAATTGAAAAGGTAGAGAAAATGAAAGTGGATATGTACAAAGAATTGAAAAAGATTAAAAGAAATTTTGAAGATTGTGGTGTTGGGAATTTACACTAAAATTAAAAGAAAAGAAAACTAAAACCTAAATAAGTTACTTACCTCTTCGGCGCCTTCTTACCTTTGACCCGTATCGACGATGTACCTTTACTTGAAGGCGAGCGAAGTATGACAAATAGGATCTTGGCCATTCCCGTATTACACTATGAATTAAAGGGGCAAGCTTCACTATCATAGAAATAGATATCCATCACCATAAGCCATCAAGGGCACTTGCAAGGGCAAGGCAACTTCGAGGCTATCGGTTTCATTTGGATCCAAGCACAGAAGAGGGAAGTAAACGAAAACAAGAGTAAAGAAGAAAAAGAAACTTCGATTCGATTTAAATAACAATGGTAGAAAAGATCACTTACACCGGTATCTCCTTCAGTACAAGCTTTCTCTCATTCCTCCATAAAAGTATCCTCTCCTCTCAGTTACATAAAGAAAATAAAAATTTCATGAAAGAAAATAAAAAACCTAAGTTACAAACTACAAATTAGCCTAAATTCTACTCTCTGCTTGGTCATCCCTCTTTTTGTTTTTGAGATTGCAGGTATTTATAGGAGAAATGCAAAAGGTAGAGGAGTATGAAGATAAGAGAAGCTGGATATTTTTGAATTTGAATCCTCTCCTTATCTCCAAACTTGATATGATGTGGATATTCAATTCTGATCTGGAGCTTATTGGCGTATTGATTGCTAAATATAACTTATCAAATGACAGAATTGGAAATAATGATCAATTTTAGAGTTGTAACTCTTTAAGTCGTCTTTCTAGATCATCTTGAATCATCAGATTTGAGTTCTGGTAGCGAAAGTTATGATTCAAATACTAAAATATATCCAACCAGAATTTGAGTCAAAATTACTCATCTCATCTGTTGATCTTCTCTCTATCCATTTATTCCTTTAGATTTGGATTCTGTATTTGACGTTATTCTCGATTGATCTTTAGTTTTAACCACTTGATTCACCAAAAACTGAAATTTAACCAACTGGATTTGGGATCATCCTCCTCTAATCAAATAGATCATGTTAAATCTGAATTTAACTGATATTTATTTGATTTTATCCTTTTTCTCCCCATGATTATCTTCTGCAAAATAGACATTTAAGATAAGAAATTTAGCAATTTATTATATGATAAATATGGATATGTAATAAAGAATAATGTAATAAATGTGTGCAACCATTGTCTCACATGTATCATTAGCCATCACTAGTCCTTGGTTCAAGAGCGTTTCAAAGCATGACCCATATGTCAACTTTCACATCTAAATTCAACCAACAAGTACAGGCTACCGTTATACCATCAAAATTCAACAAAAGCAAGTATGGAATAAAGTAATGTTATCTTTTTAGAGAGTTAGATGATAGAGTATTAGAATCCATCATCATGTGCCATGAATGGCTCTTGCAAGAGGCTATTAGATTCATGTGGATTATCAAATAAGAAGTTAGACTAGTTAGTCGTTAGTAGTTAGTTGCCGTGAGAGAAAAGATTAGCTAAACATGTAAAAGGAGTTAGAGAAGAAAACAAAGATAAGTTAAGAGAGTACCTTTCATAGATTGTCACCTTCTATTACAAGCACTCTTGCTTCCCAATAATATACCACTATCTCTCTTATTACAAGATTTACAAGAAATGAAAAATACAAAGGAGAAGAAGAAGAACACTAACCTAAACTACCCTAAACTACAAAGACACTACCCTAAAATATTGCATATCTTCTGCTCTGAAAAACCCCAAGGGGTATTTATAGGCACCAGGGGAAGGGGTACAGGGGGAAACCTTGGCCCAAAGTACGGCTCTTCTAGAGCCGCGCGCGTGGCGTCTCGCGCCGCGCGCTGTCCCGTCTATCCCCTGTCGGTTGCAGGTCCCAGTTTCTGAAAATTGGCCACCAGTTTTGATAAACTGTCCTCCAAAGTCAATGACTATTCATGTAGGCTTTTAATAACCAATTAAATGGTGATTTATGGCCTTCTTCTTTATTTCATGCCATGGACCTAGAAACATGCAAGAGAGGTATTATTAGTAGAATTTAATATTAAATAAATGTGAATATGTGATATGAAATATGCAGTTTTAGAGACAAATTAAGGGAATAATCCAAATAAGAAAACCCATATCTATATACCATATACATTATGTCTCCATCAATTGAGTATGTACAACCCGAGCTGTCCACAATAACAGCTAAAATAGAACAGTGCGAATCATCAGGAAATTATATTGTAACTGTGTATCTTTATAAACCAAGAATAAATAAGTCAGGAGATTAAGCATAGCAATACAAGTGTAATATCAGGCAAGAGGCAGGCTGTGTATAATAGGTATAGCAGGAGATTAGAGTAGCACACAGGTGGTAAAATTAGAAATATATAATATAATAATAATAGTTGAAAAATTGAAATTCTGAATAAAAACCCGATGAAAGCAAATGCGGCAAAACTAGCGGTATAACCCAAATTACGGCTTCATGAGATAAGTACGTCGAAGGAATAATTCAAATAAGGAAACCCTCATCTATATACTGTATATCCCACGTTATTTTAATCTGAATATATACTGTTGGAAATTGGTTTTGATGATAACAAACTCATAACATATCTTCCACATATGCATATATACATGAACATCCTAGCACTTGTGATGCAGGTTCCTTGGTGCTCAAATTGAAGATATCTCTATCATTGAGTTTATGAAGCACAAGATTATTGAAGGATATTTTTCTATTTTTATGTATTTTTTATTATTTTTTAGAAGATTGTTAAAAGCCTTGATCACACACATAAAAAGTCTTATAGTCGACTAATCTATTTTCATAGTCGACTAATCAGTCCTCTAATCGACTTGTTCTTTCTCCTAGTTAACTACGTCTGCTTACAGATAGTCATCTATTCTCTGGTTTTCAAATGTTCACAAAATAAGTCGACTTATAGTCAGTTATAGTTGACTAAGTTTGATTTTCAGAGACTTATCTGTCTGTATCAGCCAGTTATAGTCGACCAAGTTCATTCTCTAGTCGACTTAACTAGGCAAAATAGTTTGTCTAGTCGACTGATTGCCACCCTAGTCAACTAATATTCAGTTTATCTTTGTTAGACAGTTTTTGGATTCAGGTATTTTACCAACATTTATATATTCAAATTTTAATTGGATAACTACCCTAACTGACCCTTGTTCTTACCTATAAATAGGGATGTTATCTCTGGGTTCAATCACCGATTCAATTCTCAAGTTTTTTTGTCTAAAAACTCTGTTAAAATTCTGTTTTATAGAAAATTGTTTTTCCACTTTCTATTCTTCATACCATTTCAATTCTTTGTGAAAAATTTTGAGAGTCTTCCAATATGAAACCTTGTTCAGTCATTCATATACAAGATTCAAGACTTATAAGATATATTGTATTCAATCAAAGAAGTGTCTTCTTGGTGTAAAGAAGAGGTGTACAGATTTGGCGAAGGGTTTTGTCAAGTAATGTACTGAAGTTGATTTTGGAGTGCTTCAAAATCAGGATAAGAAAAATCTCAAACGGGTTGCTTGGGGACTGAACGTAGGTATCAAGGACCAAACTAGAATAAAATCTCTTTTATTTGTATTTGCATTTTTCTTAGATTTATTCTGTGCATTTATTTTCCTGCAAGTAGTTTATATTTGTGATTAAAATTTTATAAATATTATTCACCCCCCTCTAGTGTCTGTGTTGCCTTGTTTATAGATCCAATAAATACAACTCGAATTGCAAAACACAACAATTTATTAATTAAGATTTTATTATTATTGTCCTACCCATGTATCTAAGTATGTGTTATCGGTACACATACATCCATATATGAATAAACCGAGGTGGTTATTGGAAACTGATCAGGAACTGATGGATCATATTTATAGTGGGTCCCGCCTTCACCTCGGACTACAGCTGAAGATGTCAAGCTATTGCTTTTGAGGTCTTATCATTATGCGCCCCATAACACTTCAGTATATAACTCATTGTTTCGGGGACTTATCATTACGCGTCCTACACGACACTTCAGTATATAACTCGTGCTTCTGGGGACTTATCATTACGCGTCCCACACAATAGTTCAGTGATGACCACCATTATAAATATGCAATCATACCAATATTCATCAATTTCTTTCGGCCCAATGTAAGTTGTCCTTTTTATAGTTTATTATGATGTAACTATCAATTTAACAGGAATGGCAGGAGCAGGACAGGTTCAGAAAGTTACAGGAGTACATAAGTACTGTAGATACAGGTCACTGTATATAATTCAAGATAACAGGTCAGGATTCCCGTAAATGTGATAATCACAGTCAAGTGGTTATGTATCAGGTGGCCGGTAATAAGTGACGTGTCAGGTGATAGCATGCAGGAGTCAGGTGTCAAGTAATGGTATGCCAAGTAATAAGCGTAATAGATATCACCATCATATATCATAATGCAAGAAAATGATACCAATACAAGGGATCGATACAAATTCAAGAAACTAGTATTGATACTGGACATCAGTAAGAATACAGAAAAATTGTACCGATACAGGAGATAGTACAAATATCAGAAAGCAATACGATTTTGGAAAACAGTTTAAGTCAAGGTTTCAAACTCTTCACAACCATCGAGAAAAGAATAGTTAAATCATTAAGCAGGTAAATGGGAAAGTTGCAAGCGAGCATCCAAGTGAAGCTAAGCAGTGTTGGGGACAAGGTCAACGAACAGTGTTTAATCACTAAGGCGCCTGGCGGAACCTGAGAACAACTCAGCTTAAGATGCGGGTCTAAAATCTGGCAGGGTTCTGCCTAGGCGTGTTTGGTGGTAAAACGCTGAGCGTTGAACTGCCTTTCCAGGCGTAGCTAGAAAGTCCAGAGGACTTTAATAAACCTCAAAGAGGTTAAGCCGGAAGGCTAGGCCTGAAGATTAGAATACCTGCAAAAGATGTTAGTACCATAACACAAATATAATATTGTCTACATTATTACAACAATCAACACATTGGTTCAAATACATGTCCCCAGAATACATACACAAAATCTCAAAATTACAATAAAACGCCAGTCGAAGTAGGGTATTTAGGAAAGTGAGGACACTCGTCTAAATCAACAGGAAACATCATGAAATCCCTGAAACTGGAAGTCCCAATAGCCAACACACGTCCGCGTTCAAATATTAGAAATATATATATATATATGTATATATATATATATATATGTATATATATATATATATGTTATATATATATATGTATATATATATATATGTATGTATATATATATGTATGTATGTATGTATGTAGAGAGAGAGAGAGAAATCAAGGGAGAGAGATCGCGGGAATCGTGAATGCGAGAGTCGTGTTACACGAAATCAAGAACGCGAAAATCGTGCTACGCGAAGGCCGGCCTCGTGTCACAAGGCTAAATGTGAATACCTCGTTAACAAGACATAGTCACTTGAAGCGAGGATGAGCTCCGCGTCCGGTGACTCAATGCGAGAGTCACGTTAATGAGAAAGAAAATGTAACATAGCTAGGGAGAAAGAGAGAGGTGGGAGCAAGAGAAAGAAAGAGATAGAGAGATTGATTTTGTAAAAAAAAAAACTGAAGTTAAAAAGGGCAATAGATCTAGTTAGAAGATAGAACAACTGAATGACATTGCATGTATCAAGGTAGGGATGGTAATGGGTTGAGTTCAGATTTGATCTTACAAGATCTTCTATAAGATCTCTAAGCCATCTTGAGCATTATGAGATATATATGAATGTACGCATGGAGAGAGAGAAGTGAAATAGGGTGAAAAATCAGAAAGGAAGAAGAAAGGAAAAGAAAGAAGGAAGGAAAGAAAGAAAGAAAGAAGGAAAGAAAAGGAAAAAAGGAAAGAGAGGAGGAGGGAGTTGTGGCCGGACTGGTGGCCGGCCAGGGGTGGCTCGCTGGTGGCAGGGGCGGCCGGTGATCGGCAAAAGGCAAGTACTAAAATAAGAGAAAGAAGTGTGGGTTGATGTTACTGCTTTTGTGATTCTTCCGTAGTAGCAAAATGGCTATACGGGTCGTATCTACAAGGAGGGAGAGCGATAGAAGCTTGATGCGGCTTTCAAAGTTCAAGAAGAAAGAAAGTTCTTGTTTCCAAATAAAGAATTGAAAAGTGAAGACAAGTTGTTTTTAAGAATCGATGGAAAATGTTTTGGTGGTTTGTAAAAAGTGGATTTTTTTAGTTGTAAAAATGCATGGCTAACTTTTCTACTAAGTGCTCCCACTAATTTCTAACTTTTTGAAGATAGCCTCACGATGGATCATAGGCGAACACAACCCTTGTGCATTGAAACTAATCACGTGAAAATTGAGTGAAAGTTCATCCTAAAACTTAGCCTTACACGGCAAAAACTCGGCCATTCCCTTATCAAGATCCGATAGAAGGCGAGAATAAGGGAAGACTCGAGTGCACTATTGGTATCGGCAAAGTTAAAAGGAAATGTCTCTAACTTACAATAACAAGTAAAGTACACAACTCATAGATCATCAAAACTTATTAAGCATGAAGTATAAGAAAGTAGATTCTTGTAGGTAAATTAGAGTTAGAACCCTCGTCTTAAGATGCCATAGCTCTCATTTGCACAAGGCTTGTTTGGCACTATTGACTGATGCGGGTTATCAAACAAGTGTTAGAAATTAGTGGGTTAGTAGTTAGTTAGCCATGCTAATGAGAAAGTTAGTTAGCCATAAAAAGAAAAGAAACAACAAAGAAAAGAAGTGGAAAAGAAGAGAAGTACACTACAATAAGAAACAAATAAAGGGAAGAAGTAAGAGCAACAAGTTTACACTATAACAATGAAGTAAAAGCAAATGCAAAGACAAGTAAATGGAAAGAAGAAGAGAAGTAGTACTTGTATTATCTTGTCACCTTTCAAATATACCTCTTTACACACTCTCTCTCTTTCACTTTAATGGCTAAGACCTAAAACTAGAAGAAGAAGAACAACAACAACAACAACTACAACAAAAATCAAACTACACAACTTGCTCTCTGGATCCTCCCAACTGAAGAACCCAGGAGGGGTTTTATAGGCATCAGGGACTAGGGGGCCAGGGGACAAACCCTGGCCCAAAACGTGGTGCGCCGCGGAAACGCGGCATTTGCCGCGTTTCCGCGGCAATACTTTGGCGGCGCGCGCAGCGCCGCCTGCTGCGCGCCGCCTGGTTGTCCCCCTGTCGGCTGGATTCCCGATTTCTGGTTTTGTATCTCTGGTTTTGACGAAAGCAGCCTCTTAAGTCAATGACTATCTTTTAGGTCTTGTAATCACCAAATAAATGGTGATTTAGATCTTCTTCTTCATTTGCCCACCATGGACCTAGGATCAAGCAAGCAAGGTTTTATTAGTAGAATTTTACATGAAATAAATATGAGAATGTGATGAAAATTATGCAAAATTAGAGACTAATCACACCCCCCCACTTATCTTTTTGCTCGTCCCGAGCAAAACAAAAATAAGAAAATTATTATACCACTTTCGCAGGTGACGCGATTGCACTGAGCATGTGCAACAAGCCTTTAAGCCTCTAGGTTTCCCCTAGAGGAGGAGTGTTGTCTCCTGAGGGTTTTCAGCGGATTGCACCCACAAAATCCAGTAAGTAAAGAAGTTAGTTGTTAGGATTTTTTTTTGTCATGAAAAGAACTTTCAATCATCTAAGTAAAAATGACCGAATGATGTAAGAATTAGGTTTAGCCCTCATAAGTCCTCTTATACTTTAGCCTTCATAAAAGAAGAAACTATGATTTTTCTTTAAATTTAGGAAGGATCTTGTACTTCTAACTCATTTTTTTATTTTGCTTTAGATAAATATGCATAATGTGTAAGTGTGATGTGCTTGGGATTTTTCAACTCAACTCTGAATATCATTTAATTTTATTAATATTTACTTATTATTCTTGTGTCCATTAGGCTTTCTACTTCACTTATGTAACACATATCAAACCGATGACTCCCAAACCAGATGGTCTTAGGGTACCAGGTGGAAAAACACCCTTCAGGTAAGATATGCAAGAAGAGTAGGCCACGAAATCAAGATTTATTTATACATTATTGTATATATATATTTTTTGGCGTGAGTAATCATGCTTCTTGAGGCACAATTATCCAGCTTTTTTTTTCAGAGTTGTGTCTCTAAATCCCAAGCATGTGTGTGTGGGTTACGCATATTCTACTAAGGCTAAATAAAATGTATGAGTTATTTTTCTTATCCCTCCTATCTTTTTAGTCAAACCATTCTTTCTTGTTTACTTAGGCAAAAATAAAGATTTATTACTAAGGTTCCCGTAATTCCTACAGTCTTTTGGTATTTTTATAAAGAGTATGAAATTTCTTTTCAATCTGAATTCTTTTTTTTGGAAAGAAGGAAGAGAGAAAAAAAGAAAGTGTTAGCACCCCCCACACCTATCTAATGCATTGTCCTCAATGAATGCAGATGGAAATGAAATGCAATAAATAGGGGGAAGGAATGATGTTACCGTGTTCGTGGACTCGGGCGGCCGAGTGCGAATAGGCGAAAGAATGTACACGGGGTAAACAATTTTTTTCTTTTCTTTTTTTTTTGGTTGTTTGTTGGGGTTAGGTGTATGACGGGGCAAAAAGAGTCAGCACACTATCATCTGGAATCATCGGCTCAGTGGTCAAGAAGGGCTTCAGTCTTTACCCATTCACTTTAAATTCCGTATTATTTTTAGGGTCTGCAATAAGCACAGCACCGTGTGAGAAAACAGTGTGCACAATGAATGGTCCTGACCAACGAGTTTTCAGCTTCCCCGCTAAAATATGAAGCCTAGAGTTGTACAGCAGAACCTTATCTCCCGGTGCAAAGGTTTTTCGGGTTATGATTTGGTCATGAAAAAGTTTGGTCCTGCTCTTGGTGATTCGTGCATTCTCATAAGCTTCATTCTGTATCTCCTCTAATTCTGAAATCTGCAGTTTTCTAAGTTCACCGACCTTGGTCAAATCAAAGTTGAGTTGCTTAATTGCCCAGAGGGCCTGGTGTTCTAATTCTACTGGCAGATGACAGGCTTTACCAAACACGATTCTATACGGAGACATCCCTAGAACTGTCTTAAAAGCAGTGCGGTAAGCCCACAATGCATCATTGAGCTTAACCGACCAATCCTTTCAGTTTTGTCCGACAGTCTTTTCCAGAATGAGCTTGATCTGTCGGTTGGTGACTTCGACCTGTCCATTTGTCTGGGGATGATACGGAGTGGATAACTTGTGATTGATGGAATATTAAAGCATCAGAGTTTCAAAAACTCTGTTACAGAAATGTGATCCATTATCACTAATTATCGCTCTGGGGGTGCCAAATCGGGAGAAGATGTTCTCTTTAAGAAATTTGACAACCACTTTGTTGTCATTCGTCTTAGTTGGCATAGCTTCTGATTTGTCACATACATTGCATTTATGTTGTCACGTTGCCACACTTGTTTGCTAATAAATGATATTAATAAGTGTCTTTTTTCTTTGCTAAATGTAGGCCCAAATGCTCAAGGAAATAAATGAGGAACAAGCCCAAAAGCCCACTTTATTCTGAATTAATTCAGAATAAATTCGAAGTGAAGAAGTCTAGGCTATATCTTGGCATATCAAGGGGTGAGAAAAATCCTCCTTGAATCGAGGAATCAAAGCCAGAAAATCAAAAGCTGATTCAGTCAGCGGTTGAAGCAGCAACAAGAAAACCAGCAAGATATGCGAGAAGCCCTTCATACCAGGAAGCTCCCCCCTCTTGGTGTGGCCACCTGGCCACACCAGGGCCGCAGAAACGCGGCCCAAGCCGCGTTTCTGTGGCCAACTGATTTCAGTTGGGGGAGCGTTTGCTCCCCCAACGTTCCCGGGATCATGATTCTCTGGTTTTTGGCTATAAATATCTCCTTCAGCATAGAAAAAGGCAGCGAAGACTAGGATTAAATTTTGCTTTTATTTTCTTAGGATCTAGGTTCTTTGTTAGCTAGAACTCAAGTTGTAATTTCATTGTTTACTTTGTAGTTCAGTCTAAAAACTTGTGAGAGAGAGGACAGAGAGCTTGTAATCGAAGATTGAAGTGACAGCAATACAAGAAGCAAGCCTCCTTTTCTTCCACTCGTGTCTCAGTATGTTGTGAATATTTAGTTTTGCTTTATTGTTTTCCATGGATAACTAAAAGGTTTTCTGGGCTAGCTATCGACTCTCTTTTGTTTTCTTCTCTTCTGTTTTTAAAAGAAAAAGTCCCGATGACTCATATGCATGCCTCCCTTAAAAGCCTTTCTTTTTGAAAGTGTTCTTGAAGGCACATGAGGATGGGTATGGATATTTGATTTACCATTCTTTCTTGAACTTCTTGTGAATCGTTTTTAATTCATTCTTGCTTCTTCGCGCTTTATATTTTAATATCCGATTCCAACTCTTTCTTGAAGAAAAAAGGACTCAAACCTTCTGCATCTTATGTGCTTTACTCAAAGCTTTCTAAAGAAAAGCAACTTAAGATTTGCAAATGATAACTTGAGGGACTTAATACTTTAAGAGAAGAATGAACAATTAAGTAGGAAGATAGTAAGCCCAGATCTGATTTCATATTATAATACAACATCACAACTCTTAAAGCTTTTTTACAAATCACCTCCTCCAAATTCTTTTCTGAAAGTTGAAATTTCTCTTTTTCATCTCTTTTCCTTCCATTCTCTTTTTCCTAAAAACGAACACAAATTCCTTGTTTTTAAGCAACTCATCGAAAAGCTTCCATCGCATCCCTCCTTGTGGACACGACCCGTTAGCCACAAGCTACACGGTACATTCTTAACTCATTGGTTGTTTCTTTTATTTTAGCAATCAATTTTTGGCGCCATTGCCGGGGAGGGAACGGTGTAGTTGTTTTAACAACTTTTGTGTGTTTGTTTCAGGGACTCGAAGATCAAGATCTAGCATTCAGGCTTTGCCAAGAAGACTTGAAAATTCTTTGCCCCTACTCTCAAAAGTAGGAAACAGAATTTTAAGAAATTGCTTTGCAAATCTGAAATTTTTTGGGACTACTAAAAACTTTGTTTTGCAGGACATATTGCTCGCAAAAACATTAGTTTTTATATGTCATATTTGTGCTAGTGTTTCTATCCAACATCCCTGTTTTTAAAGTCAACAGTAAAATATTCGTTGAAAGTTAAAAATTGATTAGACATTTGCATTCTAGGCATAAGTCTTTTCAATTCTTTTACTTTACTGTTGAAGAGAGCTGGAGACAAGGTATGTATGCATAGCATATAGTTTAGGAAACATTCTTGGGTGATTTTGCTTTTGAATGCTACTTTCCTATATCTTGCACACTTGCACGAATCAATTCTAAGGGCAAAACCCAAATCAAGATAAGGTGGGAAAGTCATTACCCTTCCTTAGCCCACAAACAATCTCCAAGCACACACAACCTAAGCCTAATTAAAATTTGATAGACGTTGGCCTTAGGGACATCTCGAACTCAATAGGAGATTATCTTAAAGAGGAAAAGTGTTGGAAATTGACTCCTGTAAAATCAGTGTCAAGGAAAGGGATTGAGGGCTGAAAGCCCGAAGATTGGTGGTTACTTAATTAAGGAACGTCTTTTGACGGAAAACCTCCCACCAATCTTGCCCTGACCTGGCTGATTAGCTTGTGGTCAAGGTCTATATTCTACCTCTTGTGGACAATCAACCAGTTAGGAGTTGTCTAGGTCAAGGATACCTTAGACTAGGCTTGGTTGATTATTATTGTTGACTGCTGTTTGAACTTGTTGTGATTGTGATTGTGTTTGTGTATGCAAGTGTGGTCGAGAGACCCCAATTCATCTAGGTTGACTAGGAACACATCACCACCTAAGTTTGAATCAAGACCAGATCCGGTAATGGCTCAATCCATATCACTGCAGGATAGGTTCTACCCCATTAGGACCTCACTTCCATCGTGCATTTCACTTCCATCGGTTGGTGAATACAATTTCGAGCTCAAGCCTCAATTCATCAACACACTCCCCAAATTTCATGGTCTAGAGTCCGAAGATGCCTACTTCTTCATAAGAGAATTTGAGGAAGTATGTCTTATGATGAAAATCCCACACCTTGTAGACGATGCTATTAGGTTGAGATTTATCCCTTTCGCACTTAAGGACCTAGCGAAAAGTGGCTCTACAGCTTAGCAACCGGTTCCATCACATCCTGGGATAGTTTCATCAAGGTTTTCTTGAAGAAATTCTATCCTATCCATAAAACTGCTCTCATTAGGAAGACGATCATGCAATTTAAGCAAGAACCTAGTGAACCGTTCTAGAGGTACTTTGAACGCTTTAAGGACCTCCTTGTCCAATGTCCACACCATGGAATAGAGAAATGGCGACAATGCCAAATTCTCTATGACGGTTTAGACTACTTGACCAAAACCCTCTTAGAAAGTATGTGCCAAGGGGGTTTCTTGCAGAAAGATGAAGATGAGGGATGGGACCTGTATGAAAATTTAGCTGAGAAAACCATCCAATGGGAATCTGCGAGTGAGACCCATAAGAATCCGAACTCCATCTCTTCAAAAGGAGGTCTCCACTCCATAGAATCGTCCATCGCTAATGAGGCTAAGTTAGCTAATTTAGCTAGAAGACTGGAAGCTCTAGAGACGAAAGAACCAAGTCCAGTCAATCAAGTCAGCCCGAACCAATTTCCACCCCCGGGCTGCATTTACTGTCAAGCCATGAACCATGTATTCGAGGAATGCCCAGTGTTTCAGGCTCAGCAATCCTATCACGAACCGATGAATGCGGCTTTTTCAAGGCCGAACAACAATCCTTACGCACCAACGTACAATCCCGGCTGGAGAAATCACCCTAATTTCTCATGGAGCCAGAACAATAATGACCATTCACGATTCAATCATGCTAACCACTTCCATCATGGTAACAATTCTTCCAATCATCAACCCAACTTCTCCAATTTTCATAATAATTCTCCCAACCATCCACCAAGCTTTCCAAATTATCAACAGAACTTTCCTAACCAAGCTCCACAATCCTCCTTCCAGAATCCTCAATTGGAAAGAAGAATGACTGACTTTGAGAGAAACATGGAGAGATATATGAAAAACTAAGACTCTCTCATGCAAACCATTCAGAGGCTAGAAGTTCAAATGAGTCAACTGGCCAACCCACAAAATGAGAGACAAAAGGGTACCCTGCCTAGTCAGCCAATCACCAATCCGAGGAACTCCCAACAAGCTCATCTGTCTGAGGATCCTTCATTCAATCAATGTAATGCTGTGCATACATTGAGGTCAGGAAAGAAATTTGATAATCAAGTGTCAACACCCACCAATCCTATTCAGCACAACCACAATCAAGCTTCCACCTCATCCAATCCAATTTCTTCCAATTCGGACGAGTCTGAAAAAGACAAGTCAGCCAGCTAGGTGCACCAGCCTATAGTACCATTTCCAAATAGGCTGAAAAACAACAAGCAAAACCCGCACATGGACAAGATAATCGAGATGTTTAACCAAGTGTAGATAAATGTGCCACTTCTTGATGCCATCCAACAAGTTCCTTCCTATGCTAAGTTTCTTAAGGACATGTGCACCAAGAAGAGAAAGACTAATGTTCCTAAGAAAGTCTTCCTAGCCACTAATATTAGTGAGCTATTTTCGGGTCCTATCCCTGTCAAGTACAAAGATCCAGGTAGCCCTACCATTGCCTGCACAATAGGACAAGCCGAGATTAGTCGGGCACTTCTTGACTTGGGAGCAAGTATCAACTTGCTTTCATTCTCTGTTTATCAACAACTCGGGTTGGGTGACCTTAGTCCAACTCGAGTCACCATCCAACTGGCTGACCGTTCTGTTAAAATTCCAAAAGGGGAAATTAACGATGTCCTGATTCGGGTAGGAGAGTTCATATACCCTGTCGATTTCATAGTTTTGGAGACACAACCTGTGTCCAACTCCAATCGTAGGGCTCAAACTCCGGTCATCCTAGGTCGACCATTCCTGGCCACTGCTAATGCCATCATCAATTGCAGGAATGGGTCTATGAGGTTAACCTTTGGAGACATGACTAGAGAAGTCAATGTCTTCCATCTAGGAAAACAACCCTGTGACATCGAGGACCAAACTTTTGAAGTAAACCAAATTGAGAACTTGACAAGTGAACACGGGGAAGAATTGGATTCAGAAATGGAGATTGACTTCGAGTTAGAGTCTGATGACTTTAATCTCGATCAGGTGGTAGATTCTGCCGTGAATTGGGCTTCAAATCCAATTTCACCTACAATGGAGCCAACAGATTTGACTAGTCCTTCTAGTGAGCCTGCCTCTTCCTTAGAATTGAAAGCCCTTCCTGCGCATCTCAAGCACGCCTATCTAGGCGAACAAGAGACCTTTCCCGTCATTATTGTTTCTCATTTAAATGACGGGGAAGAAAAAGATTTGAAAGATATTCTAAGGAAACATAAGGAAGCCATCGGGTGGACTATGACTGATATTAAGGGATTAAGTCCAACCATCGTTCAACACCGCATCCATCTCAATGAAGACGCCACACCCAAGAGAGACCCGCAGCGTAGGTTAAACCCTATTATGCAAGAGGCTGTTCATGCTGAAATCATAAAACTCTTAGACAATGGGATAATTTATCCCATTTCAGATAGCCAATGGGTCAGTCCTGTCCACGCGGTCCCAAAGAAATCTGGTTTCACCGTAGTGGAAAACGAGAACAAAGAGTTGGTTCAAACTCGACTTCCCACGAAGATTCGAGTTTGCATTGACTATAGGAAACTGAATGCTGCAACTCGTAAGGACCACTTTCCACTTCCCTTCATTGATCAGATGCTTGAACGTTTAG
Source organism: Agave tequilana (assembly GCA_038442645.1). Lineage (NCBI taxonomy): Eukaryota > Viridiplantae > Streptophyta > Magnoliopsida > Asparagales > Asparagaceae > Agave > Agave tequilana. The sequence continues at coordinate 120,608 of JAVJIF010006988.1, read as the reverse complement.
CGGGTCACGAGTACTACTGCTTCTTGGACGGTTACTCGGGCTATAACCAGATCCCTATCGCTCCTGAGGACCAAGAAAGACCACGTTTACTTGTCCATTTGGGACATTTGCTTATCGTCGAATGCCATTCGGTTTATGCAATGCCCCAGCAACGTTTCAACGTTGCATGTTGAGTCTTTTCTCTGACATGGTAGAGCGCTTCTTAGAAATCTTCATGGATGATTTCTCCATCTACGGAGATTCATTCACTCAATGTCTCCACCATCTTGAACTCGTCCTCCAACGTTGTGCTGAAAAATATTTGACACTAAACTGGGAGAAATGCCACTTCATGGTGAAACATGGAATTGTCTTGGGTCATGAAATATCCAAGAAAGGAATAGAAGTGGATAGAGCCAAAATCGAGGTTATTGCTAAGCTTCCCATGCCCAAATGCGTTAAGGACATTAGATCCTTCCTAGGACACACTGGTTTCTACCGTAGATTTATCAAAGATTTTAGCAAAATTGCTAGGCCCTTGACTAATCTGTTAGCTAAGGATGTGTCCTTCACTTTCGATGCTGACTGCATCACTTCTTGGGAGAAGCTTAAGAGAGAGCTGATTTCTGCACCAATCATATCTGCCCCAGATTGGTCTAAGCCGTTTGAGATTATGTGCGATGCTTCTGATTTTGCCATAGGCTCTGTCCTAGGACAACGTATTGATAACAAGCAGCATGTGATCTACTACTCTAGTAGGACTCTCAATGACGCTCAACTGAACTACACTACGACCGAGAAGGAATTCTTGGCAGTAGTGTTTGCCTTAGAGAAGTTTCGTCCCTACCTACTAGGGTCCAAAACTACCATCTTCACTGATCATTCTGCACTTAGGTATCTCATGATGAAGAAGGATGCCAAGGCCCGACTCATTCATTGGATCCTCCTTCTTCAAGAATTTGATCTCGAAATTCGAGACAAGAAAGGTGTAGAAAATGTCGTTGCTGACCATCTCTCACGGATTCCCAATTCTCCATGCAACGAATTACCCATCAATCAGGATTTTCCTGATGAACATCTCTTAGCTATCTCTAGGGAACCTTGGTTTGCTGATATAGTGAATTACTTAGTCACAAACCAAACTCCGTCTCATTGGTCCAAAAATGAAGTTTACCGGTTCTTATCCCAAGTCCGGTATTTCTTTTGGGAGGAACCGTATCTTTTCAAGTACTGTTCCGACCAAATTATTAGGAGATGCATTCCCGATGAGGAGGTTAGGAGTGTTCTGTCCTTCTGTCACGAACTTGCATGCGGTGGACACTTTGGTCCCCGCAAGACTGCTGAAAAGGTGCTACAAAGCGAGTTTTATTGGCCCACTCTGTTCAAGGATGCCTATGATTATTGCAAGACGTGCCCTAGATGCCAAATGGTAGGTAGGATCTCACATCGAAATATGATGCCCCTCAACCCAATTCTAGAAATAGAACTCTTTGATGTTTGGGGCATCGACTTTATGGGTCCATTTCCTAACTCATTTGGGAACCAATACATATTGGTTACTGTGGACTACGTGTCCAAGTGGGTAGAAGCCATTCCTTGTAAAACTAATGATAACAAAGTTGTCATAAAATTTTTGAGAGAGAACATTTTTTCCCGCTTCGGAACCCCTCGTGCTATCATCAGTGATAATGGCACCCACTTTTGCAATAGATCTTTTGAAGCCCTTATGCGAAAGTATGCCATAACTCACAAGTTGTCCACACCATATCATCCTCAAACCAGTGGGCAAGTTGAGGTTTCAAATAGACAAGTCAAACTTATATTGGAGAAAACTGTGAACCAAAATCGGAAAGATTGGTCCTTAAAACTTGTAGATGCTCTATGGGCCTACAGGACCGCTTTCAAGACGATTTTAGGAATGTCTCCCTATAGGTTAGTCTATGGCAAACCTTGTCACTTGCCCGTTGAGTTAGAGCACCGAGCCTTATGGGCAATCAAGCAGTTGAATTTCGATTTGACTAAGGCCGGTGACCTTCAGAAATTACAAATTTTCGAATTGGAGGAATTGAGAAATGAGGCCTATGAAAATGCTAGGATCACTAAAGATAGAGTGAAGATTTTTCATGACAAGCACATCATAAGAAAAACCTTTGTCCCTGGTCAAAAAGTCTTACTCTACAATTCTAGGCTTCATCTTTTTCCAGGAAAATTGAAATCACGATGGACTGGGCCATTCGTTGTAAAGACCGTGTTTCCACACGGTGCAGTTGAGATCAGTGACCCCAAGAATGGAAATGACTTTAAGGTAAATGGTCAACGCCTTAAACCTTTCTTGGAATCGGTGCCGGTAGATGAAACGGTAATGGGTCTTTTTGATCCAGTGTATCGGTAACTTCCTCCTTTCCATTTTATTTCATGCACTTATACATTCTTTCATTCATTGGGGACAATGCATGAGATAAGTGTGGGGGAGGGTTCTAACATGACTGATAATAATAAAAAAATTTTTTGAAAAGGGTAGACAATATTTTGATATATTTTTTGTAAGAATTTAAGTCAATTTTAAGGAATAGGAGAATCATAATTAGGATTTCTTACACTTGGTTGAAATAAAATAACTTGTTTGATTTTTAGAGTCAGGAAGAAATTGGGAAAGTAATTTAGTCTTGATATTTACCTTGATGACATATGCACACAAAATACACTTACACACTTAGGGTTTGAAAACAGAGACTCTTGTGCCTCATAAAAAAAAAGTCTAATTATTGAGTAGCTAGATGCTTTGGCCTAAGCAAGCCTTAGTATTTATGCAAAAGATAATTAGACAAGTTTGAAAAAAAAAGTATTCCCTGATTAAGCTGGGTATTTATGCCTCATGAAGCATAAATATTCACGCCTAAAAGGGGTACCTCGTATAAATAATGTGTATCCTCTGATTAAGCTGGGTATTTATGCCTCATGAAGCATAAGTATTCACGCCTAAAAGGGTTACATAGTATAAATAAAAACCTTGGTTTCGTGGCCTTATCTGCTCGGGTGTTTAGGTCCTTAGGGGTGTTTTCTCACCTGGTGCCCTAAAACCGTCCGGTTTGGGTGTCACCGACTGAAAGCTCGTTACATGGGCAGATTAGAAAGCCTAATGAAATTGAGGAATAAAAGTTCACAAAAAAAATAAATAAATATGAGGCATAGGAGTTAATGTTAAAGAACCCTTAGTAAACTTCACAGTCACGATGGTGCATACGAATCAGGGTAAATTAATAGACTAGATGAGAAGTTCAATTTGACTCCTTACTTTAATTGATGACATGTTTTTGAATGGAGACTAAGTTTAGGAATGAAAAATTTAATATTCCTATAACTTATAGATTACTTAAGATCTCACAAATATACTTCAAATATTTTCTCCTTCAAAATATAAAAAAAAAGCTTTTCAAAAATACTAACCTTTTCTTTTTCCTTTTTGGATTTTGTGGGTGTAATCCGCTGAAAACCCTCACGAGACAAAACTCGTCCTCTAGGGGTGACCTAGAGGTTTAACGGCTTGTTGCACATGCTCAGTGCAATCGAGTGACCTGCGAAAGTGGTCTAATAATTGATTCTAGTTAGTATGATGTTTTGCTCGAGGGCGAGCAAAAGATAAGTGTGGGGGTGTGATTTGTCACATACATTGCATTTATGTTGTCACGTTGCCACACTTGTTTGCTAATAAATGATATTAATAAGTGTCTTTTTTCTTTACTAAATGTAGGCCCAAATGCTCAAGGAAATAAATGAGGAACAAGCCCAAAGCCCACTTTATTCTGAATTAATTCAGAATAAATTCGAAGTGAAGAAGTCTAGGCTATGTCTTGGCATATCAAGGGGTGAGAAAAATCCTCCTTGAATCGAGGAATCAAAGCCAGAAAATCAAAAGCTGATTCAGTCAGCGGTTGAAGCAGCAACAAGAAAACCAGCAAGATATGCGAGAAGCCCTTCATACCAGGAAGCTCCCCCCTCTTGGTGTGGCCACCTGGCCACACCAGGGCCGCAGAAACGCGGCCCAAGCCGCGTTTCTGCGGCCAACTGATTTCAGTTGGGGGAGCGTTTGCTCCCCCAACATTCCCGGATCATGATTCTCTGGTTTTTGGCTATAAATATCTCCTTCAGCATAGAAAAAGGCAGCGAAGACTAGGATTAAATTTTGCTTTTATTTTCTTAGGATCTGGGTTCTTTGTTAGCTAGAACTCAAGTTGTAATTTCATTGTTTACTTTGTAGTTCAGTCTAAAAACTTGTGAGAGAGAGGACAGAGAGCTTGTAATCGAAGATTGAAGTGACAGCAATACAAGAAGCAAGCCTCCTTTTCTTCCACTCGTGTCTCGGTATGTTGTGCATATTTATATTTGTTTTATTGTTTTCCATGGATAACTAAAGGTTTTCTGGGCTAGCTATCGACTCTCTTTTGTTTTCTTCTCTTCTGTTTTTAAAAGAAAAAGTCCCGATGACTCATATGCATGCCTCCCTTAAAAGCCTTTCTTTTTGAAAGTGTTCTTGAAGGCACATGAGGATGGGTATGGATATTTGATTTACCATTCTTTCTTGAACTTCTTGTGAATCGTTTTTAATTCATTCTTGCTTCTTCGCGCTTTATGTTTTAATATCCGATTCCAACTCTTTCTTGAAGAAAAAGGACTCAAACCTTCTGCATCTTATGTGCTTTACTCAAAGCTTTCTAAAGAAAAGCAACTTTAAGATTTGCAAATGATAACTTGAGGGACTTAATACTTTAAGAGAAGAATGAACAATTGAGTAGGAAGATAGTAAGCCCAAATCTGATTTCATATTATAATACAGCATCACAACTCTTAAAGCTTTTTTACAAATCACCTCCTCCAAATCCTTTTCTGAAAGTTGAAATTTCTCTTTTTCATCTCTTTTCCTTCCATTCTCTTTTTCCTAAAAAACGAACACAAATTCCTTGTTTTTAAGCAACTCATCGAAAAGCTTCCATCGCATCCCTCCTTGTGGACACGACCCGTTAGCCACAAGCTACACGGTACATTCTTAAACTCATTGGTTGTTTCTTTTATTTTAGCAATCAGCTTCTACCCACTTAGAGACATAATCTACAGCAACAAAAATGAATTGGTTGCCGAAGGAACTGGGAAATGGCCCTATGAAATCAATACCCCAAACATCAAAAATTTCTACTTCAAGGATCGGTTTTAGGGGCATCATGTCTCTTCTTGAAATCTTCCCAATTTTCTGACAATTTGCGCATGACTTGCAAAAATGATATGAGTCTTTGAACAAAGTGGGCCAGTAGAACCCACTTTGTAGAACCTTTTCTGCAATCTTGCGGGGACCGAAGTGTCCTCCGCATGCAAGGTCATGGCAAAAGCTGAGCACACTCCTCTGTTCCTCCTCGGGTATGCATCGTCTAATTATTTGGTTGAGACAATACTTAAAAAGATACGGTTCTTCCCAGAAGAAGTACCGTACTTGGGCAAAGAAGCGGTATTGGTCTTGCTTTGTCCAGTCAGCGGATAATTGTCCCGTGGCCAGGCAATTAACGATGTCAGCATACCAGGGTTCCTTAAGAATGGCTAGGATGTGCTCGTCTGGGAAATCCTCGTTGATCGGAACTTGGATGGTTGGTGCATTCGGAATTCGTGAGAGATGATCAGCAACCACATTTTCTATACCTCTTTTATCCCGGATTTCTAAGTCAAATTCTTGAAGCAAAAGGATCCACCGAATCAGTCAGGCTTTTGCTTCCTTCTTGGTCATGAGGTATTTCAGAGCCGAGTGATCCGTAAAAATTACCATCTTTAAACCTAACAAGTAGCGCCGGAACTTTTCTAACGCAAAGACAACGACCAAGAATTCCTTCTCAGTCGTTGTATAGTTCTGTTGGGCGTCATTCAAAGTCCTACTCGAGTAATAAATCACGTGCTGCCTATTGTCGATGCGCTGTCCTAGAACAGCGCCAATAGCAAAATCAGATGCATCACACATGATTTCAAACGGCTGGGTCCAATGATAGGCTCAGAGATAAGTTCTTGCCTAAGCTTCCCCCATGATTTAAAACACTCAACGTTGAAATCAAGGGCACGTCCTTAGCGAGCAGGTTGGTTAAGGGCCTAGCGATTTTGCTAAAATCCTTAATGAACCATCGGTAGAACCCAGCATGCCCTAGAAAGGATCTAATATCCTTGATGCGTTTGGGTGGTGGAAGTTTAGCAATCACTTCTACCTTAGCCTTATCTACTTCTATGCCTCTCTTCAAAATCTTATGGCCCAAGACAATCCCCTGTCTCACCATAAAGTGACATTTTTCTCAGTTTAGAGTTAGGTTCTTCTTAATGCATCTTTGTAGCACTAACTCTAAGTGATGAAGACACTGATCAAATGAATCTCCGTAGATGGAGAATTCGTCCATTAAAATCTCAAGAAAACGTTCCACCATGTCAGAGAACAAACTAAGCATGCACCGTTGGAACGTTGCGGGAGCATTGCACAATCCAAAAGGCATGCGCCGATAAGCAAAGGTTCCGAACAGGCAGGTGAACGTCGTCTTTTCCTGGTCTTCTACAGCAATGGGGATCTGATTGTATCCCGAGTACCCATCTTGAAAGCAGTAGTACTCATGTCCAGCTAAACGCTCAAGCATTTGGTCGATGAAGGGTAGCGGGAAGTGGTCTTTACGGGTAGCTGCATTCAACTTCCTGTAGTCGATACAAACACGAACCTTGGTAGGCAATCTTGTTTGTACCAACTCTTTTTCCTCATTTTCTACCACCGTAAAGCCAGACTTCTTTGGGACCGCATGAACAGGGCTAACCCATTGACTATCAGAAATGGGATAATTATCCCATTATCTAATAGTTTCAGAATTTCAGCCCTAACTGCCTCTTGCATGAGAGGATTAAGCCTGCGTTGTGGGTCCCTCCTAGGGTTGCTTCATCGACTAAATGGATTCTGTGTTGTACTATGGCTGGACTTATTCCTTTGATGTCCTTCATCGTCCATCCAATGGCTTCCCTATGTCTTTTCAGAATAGACATTAAGCTGTCCTCTTGTTGCTCAGTCAGCTGTGATGCTATGATGACTGGCAAGGTGTCCTTTCCGCCCAGGTAGGCGTACTTGAGGTGTTCAGGCAGGGCTTTTAGCTCTAGAGAAGGTGTTGCGTCATTGGAGGCAATCTCTGGGCTTTTAATCCTAGGATAGGGTACACTGAGGCTTGATGCCCAATCCATTGCTGAATCTACGATCTGATCTAAATTGAAATCCTAAGCCTCCAGATCAAATTCTGCCTCAGTTTTTGTCTCCATACTGTCCTCATGCTCACTAGTCAGGTTTTCAATAGAATTGACCTCAAACGTCTGATCATTGACATACCTAGGTTGTCTTCCAAGATTGAAGACATTGACTTCCTTCGTCATGTCTCCAAAAGTCAATCGCATGGACCCGTTCCTACAGTTGATTATGGCATTGGTTGTAGCAAGGAATGAGTGTCCTAAGATGACGGGAGTCTGAGACCTAAGATTGGACACAGGTTGGGTCTCAAGCACAATGAAGTCGACGGGGTAAATGAAATCCCCGACCCGGATGAGGACATCTGTGATTTCCCCCTTCGGAATCTTCACAGATCGGTCAGCTAGCTGAATGGTGACTCGAGTTGGGCTTAGCTCACCCAACCAAAGTTGCTGGTATACTGAGAGAGGTAGCAAGTTGATACTTGCTCCCAGGTCAAGAAGCGCTCTACTGATTTCGGTCTGTCCTATGGTGCAGGAAATGGTGAGACATCCGGGATCCTTGTATTTCACCGAAATGGGACCAGACAGAATTTCGCTTATATTCGTTGCCAAGAACACTTTCTTGGGCACGTTGGTCTTTCTCTTCTTCATACACATATCCTTAAGAAATTTGGCATAAGCCGGGACTTGTTGGATAGCGTCAAGAAGTGGCACATTTAATTTGACCTGGTTGAACATCTCTAGCATTTTCTCCATGTGCATGTTCTTATTGTTGTTCCTAAGCCTATTGGGAAAGGGTGCTACAGGCTTATGAACTTGTTCAGCAGCTTTGTCCTCGTCAGATGTTTGTGGAGCGGATTGGGAGGAACTGGCAGAGGTGGAGGCTTGAGTGGGATCAGGATGGACTGGACTCTTCTGTTGGTAGACCTTGTTGTCTACCTTCTTTCCAGATCGCAGTGTGTGAACAACATTACACTGATTAATCGATGGATCCTGAATTTCATATGCTTGGTTGGAGGTTTTTGGGTTGACTAGCGGCTGACTAGGCAAAGTACCCTTAGGTCTTTCACTTAGGGAGCTAGCTAACTAGCTCATCTGCATTTCCAACCTTGATATGGCCTGTGAATGACTATTCAGAGTTTGTCCCTGGTTCTGCATGAAAGCGGCTTGGGACTTAATGAAAGCCTCTATGCTCTCCTCCAATTTACTGATTTTCTTTTCCATTGGAGAGCTTTGGGAGGAGGAAATGGGGCTTGACTGGAAAAAAGTGGTGGAGTAGGATGGTGAAAGTTGTAGAAAAAATTGGGCCTGGGAGGATTGTTTGGGGCCCAGGAGAAATTTTGGTGATTCCTCCAGCCGGGATTATAGGTCTGTGAGTAGGGGTTGTGAGGCGGCCGTGAGTAAGCCGCGTTCATGTGTTCTAGTGGCACTTGCTGGGCATGGAAAATAGGACACTCTTCAAAAACATGGTTTGGTGCCTGACAATATGAACAACCCGGATTGTGAATTGGTGGTGGCTTGATCTGGTTGACACTGGCAGGCTCTTTTGTTTCCAGAGCCTCTATCCTTCTCATCAGGGTAGAAATCTTAGCCTCGGCAGCTATGGATGATTCTAGAGATAGGAGCCCTCCTCTTAAAGCTATAGATTGTGAATTCCTAGGTTTCTCCGAGGCTGGCTCCCATTGCAGGGTTTTCTCCGCTAAATCCTCAAATAAATCCCAACCCTGATTCTCATCCTTCTGTAAGAACCCTCACTGACACATTGTTTCTAACAGGGTCTTAGTCTGATAATCTAGACCATCGTAGAGAATCTGGCATTTACGCCATTTCTCCACGCCATGATGAGGGTACTGAGCTAGGAGATCTTTGAATCGCTCAAAGTATCTCCAAAATGGTTTGCTCGGGTCTTACTTAAACTGCATGATGTTCTTCCTAATGAGGGCAGTCTTATAAATTGGGTAGAATTTATTCAAGAAGGCCTTGACGAAATCATCCCAGGTCGTGACTGAATCTGCTGCCAAGCTGTACAACCACTTCTTAGCTAGGTCCTTTAGGGAAAAAGGGATGAAACGTAACCTAACGGTATCGTCTCCTAGCTGGGGTATACGCATCATGAGGCATACTTCTTCAAATTCCCTAACAAAGAAGTATGCGTCCTCCGATTCTAAGCCATGAAATTTGGGAAGAGTGTTAATGAATTGGGGTTTCAACTCGAAATTATTGCCGTTTGCTTCAGGAAGTTTTATGCAAGATGGAAGTGAAGTTCTAATCGGGTAAAATCATCCTGAAGTGACGCCATCACCGGTTCTGGATGCAAGGGTAGAGAAGTGTTTCTTGTTAATCTGGAAGTTGACGGATCTCTCACCCACTCTTGCATGCAGCACACCACAACCAACGCAAAAACAACAAACAATCGAAAAGAGTGAAAAACAAACAAAGAAAGAAAAACAACCACAAGCCTTAGTCTAAGGTACCTGGACCTAGACGACTCCTAACTGGTCGATTCTCCGGGGAAGGTTGTTGCAGGAACTCGACTACAAGCTAATCGGCCAGGAAAGGGCAAAGCTCGGGGGAGGTATCCGGGCGGAGCCACGGGCCTAATTATGTCAAGCCACGGAGCTTTCGAGGCTTTACCTCTCAATCCACTTTCCTTAGACACCGATTTTGCAGGAGTATAGTTCTTACAATTTCCAACCTCGGTTAATCTCTTAGTGAGTCCGAGATGTCCCTAGGGCCAACGTCTATTATTTTTAGTTAAGGCTTGGGAAAGTGTGAGTGCACTTGGAGATGGTTTTTGGGCTAAGGAAGGGTGATGAAATCCCCACCTTATCTTGTTTATTTGGGTTTTGCCCTTAAACTCAATTGTGCAAGTGTACAGTTTATTCACAACAAGGTAACATTCAAAGCGGTAAATCACTTCAAAATGTTGGTCCTATTTTATATGAATGCACACGTACCTTTTCTCCAGCACTCTTCAACAGAAATTGAAATGAATTGAAATAGACACGTGCCCTAAATGCAAAAGTCAAGTCCAAATTTCAATTAAGCAACAAATGAATTTCTATTGAGTTTATTACATATGCATAGGGTGAAGCATTCAAGGAAACTAAAAAAAATTTAGAAAGCAATTTTTTTTTAGCGTCTTTTGGCAACCCTGCAAACGAGTAGGTTAATACTTCAATCGAAAAAACTCGTTTTTACACGAATTTTTCGAGGGCAAATAAATCCTCGCGCAATGTCCTTGGCCACCTCTTTTGCTTCCCTTGAAAGTGAGCTCCTTGGTACTTCTCCTACACAAAAAGAAAAAGAACAATCTTTAGTAGTGAACAATAAAGCCGTTCCCTCCCCGGCAACGGCGCCAAAATTTGATCGCCAAAAGGCAAGTACTAA